>ONZH01028089.1:0-374600 GCA_900303285.1 Rhinella marina
GACTGCGACCCAGACAAATGTCGCACAGAGATTTTTAGGATCAAGCTATATATACGTGACAGGTAGCAGGTGACTTGGTTGTATTTTGTGACGTACAGAAAGTGTCACCTGGACAGTATATACGGTTTGGAGTGAGTATGCTGAACTGTGTCACACAGAAAGGTTACACGCAGCTGTGTGAAATGGATTTGTATCACTCAGCTAAAACAACAAAAAACTAATTTTTTTTCTATATTTTTTTTAAATATTTTTTCTTTTAGTTTTGTTTTTTTGGGAACGTGACGTGCAGAAACTATCGTAGAGCTGACTGACACCCTACTGACGGTAGCTATTTAGACTGCGACCCAGACAAATGTCGCACAGAGATTTTTAGGATCAAGCTATATATACGTGACAGGTAGCAGGTGACTTGGTTGTATTTTGTGACGTACAGAAAGTGTCACCTGGACAGTATATACGGTTTGGAGTGAGTATGCTGAACTGCGTCACACAGAAAGGTTACACGCAGCTGTGTGAAATGGATTTGTATCACTCAGCTAAAACAACAAAAAAACTAATTTTTTTTCTATATTTTTTTTAAATATTTTTTCTTTTAGTTTTGTTTTTTTGGGAACGTGACGTGCAGAAACTATCGTAGAGCTGACTGACACCCTACTGACGGTAGCTATTTAGACTGCGACCCAGACAAATGTCGCACAGAGATTTTTAGGATCAAGCTATATATACGTGACAGGTAGCAGGTGACTTGGTTGTATTTTGTGACGTACAGAAAGTGTCACCTGGACAGTATATACGGTTTGGAGTGAGTATGCTGAACTGCGTCACACAGAAAGGTTACACGCAGCTGTGTGAAATGGATTTGTATCACTCAGCTAAAACAACAAAAAAATATTTTTTTTCTATATTTTTTTTAAATATTTTTTTCTTTTAGTTTTGTTTTTTTGGGAACGTGACGTGCAGAAACTATCGTAGAGCTGACTGACACCCTACTGACGGTAGCTATTTAGACTGCGACCCAGACAAATGTCGCACAGAGATTTTTAGGATCAAGCTATATATACGTGACAGGTAGCAGGTGACTTGGTTGTATTTTGTGACGTACAGAAAGTGTCACCTGGACAGTATATACGGTTTGGAGTGAGTATGCTGAACTGCGTCACACAGAAAGGTTACACGCAGCTGTGTGAAATGGATTTGTATCACTCAGCTAAAACAACAAAAAACTAATTTTTTTTCTATATTTTTTTTAAATATTTTTTTCTTTTAGTTTTGTTTTTTTGGGAACGTGACGTGCAGAAACTATCGTAGAGCTGACTGACACCCTACTGACGGTAGCTATTTAGACTGCGACCCAGACAAATGTCGCACAGAGATTTTTAGGATCAAGCTATATATACGTGACAGGTAGCAGGTGACTTGGTTGTATTTTGTGACGTACAGAAAGTGTCACCTGGACAGTATATACGGTTTGGAGTGAGTATGCTGAACTGTGTCACACAGAAAGGTTACACGCAGCTGTGTGAAATGGATTTGTATCACTCAGCTAAAACAACAAAAAACTAATTTTTTTTCTATATTTTTTTTAATATTTTTTCTTTTAGTTTTGTTTTTTTGGGAACGTGACGTGCAGAAACTATCGTACAGCTGACTGACACCCTACTGACGGTAGCTATTTAGACTGCGACCCAGACAAATGTCGCACAGAGATTTTTAGGATCAAGCTATATATACGTGACAGGTAGCAGGTGACTTGGTTGTATTTTGTGACGTACAGAAAGTGTCACCTGGACAGTATATACGGTTTGGAGTGAGTATGCTGAACTGTGTCACACAGAAAGGTTACACGCAGCTGTGTGAAATGGATTTGTATCACTCAGCTAAAACAACAAAAAAATAATTTTTTTTCTATATTTTTTTTAAATATTTTTTCTTTTAGTTTTGTTTTTTTGGGAACGTGACGTGCAGAAACTATCGTACAGCTGACTGACACCCTACTGACGGTAGCTATTTAGACTGCGACCCAGACAAATGTCGCACAGAGATTTTTAGGATCAAGCTATATATACGTGACAGGTAGCAGGTGACTTGGTTGTATTTTGTGACGTACAGAAAGTGTCACCTGGACAGTATATACGGTTTGGAGTGAGTATGCTGAACTGTGTCACACAGAAAGGTTACACGCAGCTGTGTGAAATGGATTTGTATCACTCAGCTAAAACAACAAAAAAATAATTTTTTTTCTATTTTTTTTTAAATATTTTTTTCTTTTAGTTTTGTTTTTTTGGGAACGTGACGTGCAGAAACTATCGTAGAGCTGACTGACACCCTACTGACGGTAGCTATTTAGACTGCGACCCAGACAAATGTCGCACAGAGATTTTTAGGATCAAGCTATATATACGTGACAGGTAGCAGGTGACTTGGTTGTATTTTGTGACGTACAGAAAGTGTCACCTGGACAGTATATACGGTTTGGAGTGAGTATGCTGAACTGTGTCACACAGAAAGGTTACACGCAGCTGTGTGAAATGGATTTGTATCACTCAGCTAAAACAACAAAAAACTAATTTTTTTTCTATATTTTTTTTAAATATTTTTTTCTTTTAGTTTTGTTTTTTGGGAACGTGACGTGCAGAAACTATCGTAGAGCTGACTGACACCCTACTGACGGTAGCTATTTAGACTGCGACCCAGACAAATGTCGCACAGAGATTTTTAGGATCAAGCTATATATACGTGACAGGTAGCAGGTGACTTGGTTGTATTTTGTGACGTACAGAAAGTGTCACCTGGACAGTATATACGGTTTGGAGTGAGTATGCTGAACTGTGTCACACAGAAAGGTTACACGCAGCTGTGTGAAATGGATTTGTATCACTCAGCTAAAACAACAAAAAATAATTTTTTTTCTATATTTTTTTTAAATATTTTTTCTTTTAGTTTTGTTTTTTTGGGAACGTGACGTGCAGAAACTATCGTAGAGCTGACTGACACCCTACTGACGGTAGCTATTTAGACTGCGACCCAGACAAATGTCGCACAGAGATTTTTAGGATCAAGCTATATATACGTGACAGGTAGCAGGTGACTTGGTTGTATTTTGTGACGTACAGAAAGTGTCACCTGGACAGTATATACGGTTTGGAGTGAGTATGCTGAACTGTGTCACACAGAAAGGTTACACGCAGCTGTGTGAAATGGATTTGTATCACTCAGCTAAAACAACAAAAAACTAATTTTTTTTCTATTTTTTTTTAAATATTTTTTCTTTTAGTTTTGTTTTTTTGGGAACGTGACGTGCAGAAACTATCGTACAGCTGACTGACACCCTACTGACGGTAGCTATTTAGACTGCGACCCAGACAAATGTCGCACAGAGATTTTTAGGATCAAGCTATATATACGTGACAGGTAGCAGGTGACTTGGTTGTATTTTGTGACGTACAGAAAGTGTCACCTGGACAGTATATACGGTTTGGAGTGAGTATGCTGAACTGTGTCACACAGAAAGGTTACACGCAGCTGTGTGAAATGGATTTGTATCACTCAGCTAAAACAACAAAAAAACTAATTTTTTTTCTATATTTTTTTTAAATATTTTTTCTTTTAGTTTTGTTTTTTTGGGAACGTGACGTGCAGAAACTATCGTAGAGCTGACTGACACCCTACTGACGGTAGCTATTTAGACTGCGACCCAGACAAATGTCGCACAGAGATTTTTAGGATCAAGCTATATATACGTGACAGGTAGCAGGTGACTTGGTTGTATTTTGTGACGTACAGAAAGTGTCACCTGGACAGTATATACCGTTTGGAGTGAGTATGCTGAACTGTGTCACACAGAAAGGTTACACGCAGCTGTGTGAAATGGATTTGTATCACTCAGCTAAAACAACAAAAAATAATTTTTTTTCTATTTTTTTTTAAATATTTTTTTCTTTTAGTTTTGTTTTTTTGGGAACGTGACGTGCAGAAACTATCGTAGAGCTGACTGACACCCTACTGACGGTAGCTATTTAGACTGCGACCCAGACAAATGTCGCACAGAGATTTTTAGGATCAAGCTATATATACGTGACAGGTAGCAGGTGACTTGGTTGTATTTTGTGACGTACAGAAAGTGTCACCTGGACAGTATATACGGTTTGGAGTGAGTATGCTGAACTGTGTCACACAGAAAGGTTACACGCAGCTGTGTGAAATGGATTTGTATCACTCAGCTAAAACAACAAAAAACTAATTTTTTTTCTATATTTTTTTTAATATTTTTTTCTTTTAGTTTTGTTTTTTTGGGAACGTGACGTGCAGAAACTATCGTAGAGCTGACTGACACCCTACTGACGGTAGCTATTTAGACTGCGACCCAGACAAATGTCGCACAGAGATTTTTAGGATCAAGCTATATATACGTGACAGGTAGCAGGTGACTTGGTTGTATTTTGTGACGTACAGAAAGTGTCACCTGGACAGTATATACGGTTTGGAGTGAGTATGCTGAACTGTGTCACACAGAAAGGTTACACGCAGCTGTGTGAAATGGATTTGTATCACTCAGCTAAAACAACAAAAAACTAATTTTTTTTCTATATTTTTTTTAAATATTTTTTTCTTTTAGTTTTGTTTTTTGGGAACGTGACGTGCAGAAACTATCGTAGAGCTGACTGACACCCTACTGACGGTAGCTATTTAGACTGCGACCCAGACAAATGTCGCACAGAGATTTTTAGGATCAAGCTATATATACGTGACAGGTAGCAGGTGACTTGGTTGTATTTTGTGACGTACAGAAAGTGTCACCTGGACAGTATATACGGTTTGGAGTGAGTATGCTGAACTGTGTCACACAGAAAGGTTACACGCAGCTGTGTGAAATGGATTTGTATCACTCAGCTAAAACAACAAAAAACTAATTTTTTTTCTATATTTTTTTTAATATTTTTTTCTTTTAGTTTTGTTTTTTTGGGAACGTGACGTGCAGAAACTATCGTAGAGCTGACTGACACCCTACTGACGGTAGCTATTTAGACTGCGACCCAGACAAATGTCGCACAGAGATTTTTAGGATCAAGCTATATATACGTGACAGGTAGCAGGTGACTTGGTTGTATTTTGTGACGTACAGAAAGTGTCACCTGGACAGTATATACCGTTTGGAGTGAGTATGCTGAACTGTGTCACACAGAAAGGTTACACGCAGCTGTGTGAAATGGATTTGTATCACTCAGCTAAAACAACAAAAAAATAATTTTTTTTCTATATTTTTTTTAAATATTTTTTTCTTTTAGTTTTGTTTTTTTGGGAACGTGACGTGCAGAAACTATCGTACAGCTGACTGACACCCTACTGACGGTAGCTATTTAGACTGCGACCCAGACAAATGTCGCACAGAGATTTTTAGGATCAAGCTATATATACGTGACAGGTAGCAGGTGACTTGGTTGTATTTTGTGACGTACAGAAAGTGTCACCTGGACAGTATATACCGTTTGGAGTGAGTATGCTGAACTGCGTCACACAGAAAGGTTACACGCAGCTGTGTGAAATGGATTTGTATCACTCAGCTAAAACAACAAAAAACTAATTTTTTTTCTATATTTTTTTTAAATATTTTTTCTTTTAGTTTTGTTTTTTTGGGAACGTGACGTGCAGAAACTATCGTAGAGCTGACTGACACCCTACTGACGGTAGCTATTTAGACTGCGACCCAGACAAATGTCGCACAGAGATTTTTAGGATCAAGCTATATATACGTGACAGGTAGCAGGTGACTTGGTTGTATTTTGTGACGTACAGAAAGTGTCACCTGGACAGTATATACGGTTTGGAGTGAGTATGCTGAACTGTGTCACACAGAAAGGTTACACGCAGCTGTGTGAAATGGATTTGTATCACTCAGCTAAAACAACAAAAAACTAATTTTTTTTCTATATTTTTTTTAAATATTTTTTCTTTTAGTTTTGTTTTTTGGGAACGTGACGTGCAGAAACTATCGTAGAGCTGACTGACACCCTACTGACGGTAGCTATTTAGACTGCGACCCAGACAAATGTCGCACAGAGATTTTTAGGATCAAGCTATATATACGTGACAGGTAGCAGGTGACTTGGTTGTATTTTGTGACGTACAGAAAGTGTCACCTGGACAGTATATACGGTTTGGAGTGAGTATGCTGAACTGTGTCACACAGAAAGGTTACACGCAGCTGTGTGAAATGGATTTGTATCACTCAGCTAAAACAACAAAAAACTAATTTTTTTTCTATATTTTTTTTAAATATTTTTTCTTTTAGTTTTGTTTTTTTGGGAACGTGACGTGCAGAAACTATCGTAGAGCTGACTGACACCCTACTGACGGTAGCTATTTAGACTGCGACCCAGACAAATGTCGCACAGAGATTTTTAGGATCAAGCTATATATACGTGACAGGTAGCAGGTGACTTGGTTGTATTTTGTGACGTACAGAAAGTGTCACCTGGACAGTATATACGGTTTGGAGTGAGTATGCTGAACTGTGTCACACAGAAAGGTTACACGCAGCTGTGTGAAATGGATTTGTATCACTCAGCTAAAACAACAAAAAACTAATTTTTTTTCTATATTTTTTTTAAATATTTTTTCTTTTAGTTTTGTTTTTTTGGGAACGTGACGTGCAGAAACTATCGTAGAGCTGACTGACACCCTACTGACGGTAGCTATTTAGACTGCGACCCAGACAAATGTCGCACAGAGATTTTTAGGATCAAGCTATATATACGTGACAGGTAGCAGGTGACTTGGTTGTATTTTGTGACGTACAGAAAGTGTCACCTGGACAGTATATACGGTTTGGAGTGAGTATGCTGAACTGCGTCACACAGAAAGGTTACACGCAGCTGTGTGAAATGGATTTGTATCACTCAGCTAAAACAACAAAAAACTAATTTTTTTTCTATATTTTTTTTTAAATATTTTTTTCTTTTAGTTTTGTTTTTTTGGGAACGTGACGTGCAGAAACTATCGTAGAGCTGACTGACACCCTACTGACGGTAGCTATTTAGACTGCGACCCAGACAAATGTCGCACAGAGATTTTTAGGATCAAGCTATATATACGTGACAGGTAGCAGGTGACTTGGTTGTATTTTGTGACGTACAGAAAGTGTCACCTGGACAGTATATACGGTTTGGAGTGAGTATGCTGAACTGTGTCACACAGAAAGGTTACACGCAGCTGTGTGAAATGGATTTGTATCACTCAGCTAAAACAACAAAAAACTAATTTTTTTTCTATATTTTTTTTAAATATTTTTTCTTTTAGTTTTGTTTTTTTGGGAACGTGACGTGCAGAAACTATCGTAGAGCTGACTGACACCCTACTGACGGTAGCTATTTAGACTGCGACCCAGACAAATGTCGCACAGAGATTTTTAGGATCAAGCTATATATACGTGACAGGTAGCAGGTGACTTGGTTGTATTTTGTGACGTACAGAAAGTGTCACCTGGACAGTATATACCGTTTGGAGTGAGTATGCTGAACTGTGTCACACAGAAAGGTTACACGCAGCTGTGTGAAATGGATTTGTATCACTCAGCTAAAACAACAAAAAACTAATTTTTTTTCTATATTTTTTTTAAATATTTTTTCTTTTAGTTTTGTTTTTTTGGGAACGTGACGTGCAGAAACTATCGTAGAGCTGACTGACACCCTACTGACGGTAGCTATTTAGACTGCGACCCAGACAAATGTCGCACAGAGATTTTTAGGATCAAGCTATATATACGTGACAGGTAGCAGGTGACTTGGTTGTATTTTGTGACGTACAGAAAGTGTCACCTGGACAGTATATACGGTTTGGAGTGAGTATGCTGAACTGTGTCACACAGAAAGGTTACACGCAGCTGTGTGAAATGGATTTGTATCACTCAGCTAAAACAACAAAAAACTAATTTTTTTTCTATATTTTTTTTAATATTTTTTCTTTTAGTTTTGTTTTTTGGGAACGTGACGTGCAGAAACTATCGTAGAGCTGACTGACACCCTACTGACGGTAGCTATTTAGACTGCGACCCAGACAAATGTCGCACAGAGATTTTTAGGATCAAGCTATATATACGTGACAGGTAGCAGGTGACTTGGTTGTATTTTGTGACGTACAGAAAGTGTCACCTGGACAGTATATACGGTTTGGAGTGAGTATGCTGAACTGTGTCACACAGAAAGGTTACACGCAGCTGTGTGAAATGGATTTGTATCACTCAGCTAAAACAACAAAAAAATAATTTTTTTTCTATATTTTTTTTAAATATTTTTTCTTTTAGTTTTGTTTTTTTGGGAACGTGACGTGCAGAAACTATCGTAGAGCTGACTGACACCCTACTGACGGTAGCTATTTAGACTGCGACCCAGACAAATGTCGCACAGAGATTTTTAGGATCAAGCTATATATACGTGACAGGTAGCAGGTGACTTGGTTGTATTTTGTGACGTACAGAAAGTGTCACCTGGACAGTATATACGGTTTGGAGTGAGTATGCTGAACTGTGTCACACAGAAAGGTTACACGCAGCTGTGTGAAATGGATTTGTATCACTCAGCTAAAACAACAAAAAAACTATTTTTTTTCTATATTTTTTTTAAATATTTTTTTCTTTTAGTTTTGTTTTTTTGGGAACGTGACGTGCAGAAACTATCGTAGAGCTGACTGACACCCTACTGACGGTGGCTATTTAGACTGCGACCCAGACAAATGTCGCACAGAGATTTTTAGGATCAAGCTATATATACGTGACAGGTAGCAGGTGACTTGGTTGTATTTTGTGACGTACAGAAAGTGTCACCTGGACAGTATATACGGTTTGGAGTGAGTATGCTGAACTGTGTCACACAGAAAGGTTACACGCAGCTGTGTGAAATGGATTTGTATCACTCAGCTAAAACAACAAAAAACTAATTTTTTTTCTATATTTTTTTTAAATATTTTTTTCTTTTAGTTTTGTTTTTTTGGGAACGTGACGTGCAGAAACTATCGTAGAGCTGACTGACACCCTACTGACGGTAGCTATTTAGACTGCGACCCAGACAAATGTCGCACAGAGATTTTTAGGATCAAGCTATATATACGTGACAGGTAGCAGGTGACTTGGTTGTATTTTGTGACGTACAGAAAGTGTCACCTGGACAGTATATACGGTTTGGAGTGAGTATGCTGAACTGTGTCACACAGAAAGGTTACACGCAGCTGTGTGAAATGGATTTGTATCACTCAGCTAAAACAACAAAAAACTAATTTTTTTTCTATTTTTTTTTAATATTTTTTTCTTTTAGTTTTGTTTTTTTGGGAACGTGACGTGCAGAAACTATCGTAGAGCTGACTGACACCCTACTGACGGTAGCTATTTAGACTGCGACCCAGACAAATGTCGCACAGAGATTTTTAGGATCAAGCTATATATACGTGACAGGTAGCAGGTGACTTGGTTGTATTTTGTGACGTACAGAAAGTGTCACCTGGACAGTATATACGGTTTGGAGTGAGTATGCTGAACTGTGTCACACAGAAAGGTTACACGCAGCTGTGTGAAATGGATTTGTATCACTCAGCTAAAACAACAAAAAACTAATTTTTTTTCTATTTTTTTTTAATATTTTTTTCTTTTAGTTTTGTTTTTTTGGGAACGTGACGTGCAGAAACTATCGTAGAGCTGACTGACACCCTACTGACGGTAGCTATTTAGACTGCGACCCAGACAAATGTCGCACAGAGATTTTTAGGATCAAGCTATATATACGTGACAGGTAGCAGGTGACTTGGTTGTATTTTGTGACGTACAGAAAGTGTCACCTGGACAGTATATACGGTTTGGAGTGAGTATGCTGAACTGTGTCACACAGAAAGGTTACACGCAGCTGTGTGAAATGGATTTGTATCACTCAGCTAAAACAACAAAAAAATAATTTTTTTTCTATATTTTTTTTAAATATTTTTTTCTTTTAGTTTTGTTTTTTGGGAACGTGACGTGCAGAAACTATCGTAGAGCTGACTGACACCCTACTGACGGTAGCTATTTAGACTGCGACCCAGACAAATGTCGCACAGAGATTTTTAGGATCAAGCTATATATACGTGACAGGTAGCAGGTGACTTGGTTGTATTTTGTGACGTACAGAAAGTGTCACCTGGACAGTATATACGGTTTGGAGTGAGTATGCTGAACTGTGTCACACAGAAAGGTTACACGCAGCTGTGTGAAATGGATTTGTATCACTCAGCTAAAACAACAAAAAAATAATTTTTTTTCTATTTTTTTTTAATATTTTTTTCTTTTAGTTTTGTTTTTTTGGGAACGTGACGTGCAGAAACTATCGTAGAGCTGACTGACACCCTAATGACGGTGGCTATTTAGACTGCGACCCAGACAAATGTCGCACAGAGATTTTTAGGATCAAGCTATATATACGTGACAGGTAGCAGGTGACTTGGTTGTATTTTGTGACGTACAGAAAGTGTCACCTGGACAGTATATACGGTTTGGAGTGAGTATGCTGAACTGTGTCACACAGAAAGGTTACACGCAGCTGTGTGAAATGGATTTGTATCACTCAGCTAAAACAACAAAAAACTAATTTTTTTTCTATATTTTTTTGTATTTTTGTTTTTTTGGGAACGTGACGTGCAGAAACTATCGTAGAGCTAACTGACACCCTACTGACGGTAGCTATTTAGACTGCGACCCAGACAAATGTCGCACAGAGATTTTTGGGATGAAGCCATACACGTGACAGGCAGCAAATGACTTGGTTGTATTCGGTGACATACAGAAAGTGTCACCTGGACAGAAAATAGTGAGTGTACTGAACTGTGACACACAGAATGGTTCCACACTGCTGTGTGCAATGGATTTGTATCACTGAGATATAACATAAAAAAAGGGGGTTATATATGGCGATAGCTGCACTACTAGTGCCAGCCAGCCAAGTGACAAAAAAAAAAAAATGTCTTCTAGCCCTTAGAAGGGCTGTTGGGTTCTTTGTGGGTGATCCCTGCCTAACAGACAACTAAATGCAGGCCCTAACACTGTCCCTGAAAGGCAGCAGCTCTATCCCTAACGACATCCAGACGGCATCTGAGCCGAGCACCGCGGCCAGTCGGTAGTATATTCCAAAGTCACCTGATCAGGCCAGCCAACCCCTGCTATCGACATATAAGGGCCCCACGTGATGCTGGGTGGTACGCAGAGTCTCCTGGCTTGTGATTGGCTGTGTTTTTAGGCGCCAAAAAAGCACGATGCGGAAGTTGCCATTTCCTCGAGCATGGCGAGATACTCGTCCGAGCAGCGAGCACTTACGAGTACCCTAATGCTCGAACTAGCACCAAGGTCGGACGAGTATGCTCGCTCATCTCTAGTTAATATCTAAACAAACCTCAATAATATTACCCTGATTCTGCAGTTTACAGAAACACCCATATGTGGTCGTAGCTGCTGTATGGGCACAAGGCAACGCTCAGAATGGAAGGAGCGCCATGTGGTTTTTGGAGGGCAGATTTTGCTGTAATGCTCTTTGGCTCAATGTCGCATTTGAAGAGACCCTGAGGTGGAAACCCCCAAAAAGTGACCACATACTACCCAGCGCTCGGCTATTTCCGGCGGCCCCATAGAAGTGAATGGAGAGCGGGCCGCGCTTGCGCGGTGCGCACTTGTTCACTTTGGGGGCCCCGTTCTCGTTATAGGTGCAGGTCCCGCTGGGACCCGCACCTATAGGACAATGGGGGCATATCCTAGCGATATGCCCCCATTGTCCAAGATGAGAATACCCCTTTAAGTGCTGTATTGAATTCGGCATAATATGAACCAAACTTCTCTAGAATTATAAGAGCAAACAGGAAGTGCCAAAGTTAACCACAGACAAAACTGATTTCTTAAGAACAAGCAATTACTATGAAGAAATAATTCCACGGAAAAGATTGCTGTCCCAAAGGCCTGTTGATACAAATCAGCTGTCATATAAAATGATAAAATTTGTATCACCTTAAGGGGGCCTTCACACAACCGTAACATGGATACCAGCTATATATATATATATATATAGATATAGATAAGCGAATCTATTCGCCGCTTTGTAGATTCGTATCGAATCTTACAAATTTTTTACTCCAAAGCGAATCCGGATTTATTCGGATTTGCTTCGTATTATTCGTAAATTTTCGTAAAATTTTGAACGCTAATGATACGTATGCTACGTACGAAAGGTACGCATTCGTCGTGAAGCTGGAAAATGACAATACGCCCCTGCAAGAGCGGGAAAGTGAAGATACGCCCCCCTCATAACTGGAAAAAACCAGCCCGGCCCACCAGGATCTAAATATTTGCACGTATAGGGAGTGAAGACTCCTCCCTCAGTACTCCACTTTCCTCTGAACCAGTTTAGACCACCGCTGAACACTGTAGTAGCAAGCATGGCTAAAGAGTTGCGTCCGAACTGGAACCAGATGGTCTTTGGGAACGACTTCCCCGAACCACCGCCCGCTCCAGACATCAGGGTGTCACACTCTGAACTCAAGAGGAGAAACCCAGCTTCAGTGCCCTTATTCTCCTTACCGGCTGCTGAGATTGCTGCGCATTGTGAGGCGGTTCGTCGTGAGGTGGCTGGTGCTGCTGCTGTGGTTGGTGCGGCGGAGGTGGCTGGAGCGTCCACTTCGCCGCCCAGGAGGAGATCAACAACACCTTCCATAAGGCAGAACCCGATTGTGCCAGCATCGGTGATGGCCCACGCGCAGATTTTCTGGGACTACAAGAATGCCGTGGAGGACTGGGTAATCCAGGTACTGGACCCTCCTAGACGGGGGAGATCCTAAATTGGAGCGCCGAAAGGGAACTGTCCTGTGGTTTTCGGTCGAGCGAGGCTCTGGCTCCCTGGCAGACGTCGAGGAGGGCAAGGAGTACTTTGTGGGCCGAAGGTCAGTTAAACGGCCGTACCTGCACCAGCCTCGTCACAGCATGTATGTGGGGGATCAGGTGGAGTACACCCCCATGGCGTCCCTGAAAGGCCCCTTTGCTACTGGGGTTACCCTACTTTCTAAGCCTTTGGTACCTACACCAGAACCAGAAGTGTGGCCGGATGAACCACTAGGTCCAGGACGCGTGCGCTGCCTTCAGGAGTCACCAGATGGCGTCCTCCGGTTCAGGGAAAAGCCACAGCCACAGCCGGAGCCTCTGATACCTGGACTGCCACCACCACCATCACAGTCCTTTCAGCTGGGTCAGCTGACAACTTCATCATTTACATTCCAATCCACGGTGATCCACCAATACCAACTACTGTGGAAGATAAAGCCAGCAGCAGCCAGGGGAGCTGGGGCTTCTTCCCCTGATGCAACCTTGCCAGAACCGCTGCAGCCAGAAGTCTTTACCCCTGCTGTCCCGGCAGGAGTATCCGGAAAAGCGCAAGTGGCTGCAGTGCTCACCAGCGTGACCACCATCCGGACCCGGTCAAGTCCAACTTCCGGAAGAAGAGGGCAGTAGAGTTTCACCACGGCAGTGAGCGTGGCCTACAAGAGGCAGGAGCGTCCTCTGATGTCCTTCAGTAGCAGCTCAAGCGAGGAATACTTCAGGTCCCTCATCTAAGGACACTTCAAGAGGACCTATGGGAGCCAAGCAATGGACTGCACCTGACGGGTGAGAGCTAGTTGGCACTTTTTTTGTTTGTTTAGTTTGTATTGCCCCCTGTTTGACTCTCACCCAGATGGACATGGCTTGTCAGGACTCCCCCCCCCCATTCTGCAGAAAATTCCCATTTGCGCCTAAGCACGCCTTTTTCCCTTTTACCCCCCTTCTCAGGTTGTTTGGGAGCCCCCTTTGCAAAGAGAGTTCTCTATTTGCTGCTATTTTCTATTATCCATGTGGATTACACGTTACCTGTTTGGATTACAATATTACCTCACGTTGATTACAATTGACTATGTGTGGACTATGTGTTCCAGACAGTGTTTTATCATGCCAAGGAGCCACGAGGAGAGACTCAAACGTATATCTGAGCCTTTTATGCTTGCATGTGAAATTGATTGCACTAAAATGTTTGTATACTTATGTCTTTGCTGTATTTTAGCTACACTGTTTTTACAGATTCAGCAACGTTCAAGCACTGTAGCCCATTGTGTGTATTCTTTTTCCGGTACTGCAGTGTGTCCTATTATGCACTTATTGTACGGTGTTTTTAGTAAATTATGCACTTAGCTGGATAGCTAGCAGTGAGCACCTTACTTTTCTACCTCATATGGACTGCCTCTGAGGACTGTATGCCGCGGCTTAGCCTCGTGCGTATGACGCAATCGCAAGTCAATAGTACTCTAAGGATTCGTACACACTTTGTACGCTAATGCTTGCGTATTGCGTACTTTTAACAATGCTGTCTGTATGTACGTAATTTGTGTAGGAATGTTCTCAAAACAACGATTATTTTTTAACATAAATTCGACCGAATAAATTCGTATTAAGAACAAATCTTGTCAAAAATTTGTTGAATATATATACTAGCAGAAGGACCCGGCTTCCCCTGGGTATATTTAATCTATTTTATTTAATGTTTCTGTGTGTCGTTGCAGAGAGAAAGTCAATGCAGCTGACAGAAGTTGATTTTTACCTTCATTTTTTCAATCCCTGTTGTCTGCGGAGTGGGAGGGGGTATGACCTGACTGGGTCAGGCGCGTGGTTTAGCGGGGCCTTGGGGGGGTGCTTTTCAGTTCTTCTTTTGAGGGTGTCCTGAAATACAGGTCAATGCCATGGTAATTTATGAGGAAACACAGTGGGTAGCAGTGGAAGAAAACATCGCTTCACACGGGTATAGTTAATCTATTTAATATAATGTTTCTGTGTGTCGTTGCAGAGAGAAAGTCATCCTCCCTCCCACCCCTGCAGCAGACAGAAGTTGATTTTTACCTTCAATCCTCGTTGGCTGCGGAGTGGGAGGGGGAATGGCCTGATCAAGTAGGGGGCGTGACTTAGCGAGACCTGGGGCGGGGGTTTTAAGTCCTTCTTTTGAGGGTGGCCTTACTTACAGGTCGATGCCATGGTAATTTAGGACACGCAATGGCTAGCAGTGGAAGAAAACATCTTTTATTACGGTCGTAGTCTAAAATTAGTGTATTTCCTCTATTTCATTTAATGTTTCTGTGTGTCGTTGCAGAGAGAAGTCAATGCAGCTGACAGAAGTTGATTTTTACCTTAATTTTGTCACTCCCCATTGGCTGGGGAGTGGGAGGGGGCGTGATGTGACCAGGTCGGGGTCGTGGTTTAGCTGGACCTTGGGGGGGGGGTGCTTTTAAGCCCTTCTTTTGAGGGTGGCCAGGTCGATGTCATGGTAGTTGAAGTTGGTAGTTGAAAGTTGGTCAGGGAGTGTGGCCTGACCGAGTCAGGGGCGTGACTTAGCGAGACCTGGGGCGGG
The DNA here is from genome assembly GCA_900303285.1 of Rhinella marina. NCBI lineage: Eukaryota > Metazoa > Chordata > Amphibia > Anura > Bufonidae > Rhinella > Rhinella marina. The sequence continues at coordinate 15,420 of ONZH01028089.1, forward strand.
GGTTTTAAGTCCTTCTTTTGAGGGTGGCCTGAATTACAGGTGGATGCCATGGTAATTTATGATGACACAATGGGTAGCAGTGGAAGAAAATATCTTTTATTACTACTGAATGGTCGTAGTCTAAAATTAGTGTATTTCCTCTATTTCATTTACTGTTTCTGTGTGTCGTTGCAGAGAGAAAGTCAATGCAGCTGACAGAAGTTGAGTTTTACCTTCATTTTTTCAATCCCCATTGGCTGCGGAGTGGGAGGGGGCGTGCCTGACCGAGTCCGGTGCGTGGCTTAGCGAGACCTGGGGTGGGGTTTTTAAGTCCTTCTTTAGGGGGTGGCCTGAATTACAGGTCGATGCGATGGTAATTTATGAGGGCATGTAATGGGTAGCAGTGGAAGAAAACATCTTTTTTTACCACTGAACGGTCTTAGTCTTAAATTAGTCTAAAACATAAGTTATATTTCTGGTAACCGGAATACCCCCTTTAACAGTGTCATCCACAGCGCTCTGCCCCTTTAAAGCAGTGAAGAGAAATGGCTGGGTTATTATTTACCTGAGCTCCTCAGCTGGCTGCTAATTACCTGGCTGGGTTGTTATGGAAACCTGTGTGTATGTGGAGAAAATGGCAGTTGGGATTTGAAGTTAAATGCTCCCAGGCTAATATTGGCTAATGGAGATCATATTTTGGGAATATCTCAGGAACGGTACATTCTAGAGAGCTGAGACCTGGTCTAAAACCTTCCCTAACACCTGATGTACCTGTGTGTCGAATTTGGTGAAAATCGGTCCAGTAGTTTGTTCACGCATAGAGAACAGACTGACAGACAGACAGACAGAAGGACAGACACTCATTTTTATAATATAAGGAGATATAGGCTTGAGAAAGGCTCCAGTTCAGAGCCGAAACGTCACTGTCCCACATTTTGGGTAAATAAAAATAACTTTTTGTTTTACTTTTAAGTGAGAGTGCTGCCTATTTTCCTTTTTTTGTCAGTTTTGGTTGTTGTCAGACCTAGGGCTTGCACCTCCATTGAAAAATATTTTCTAGTGCTGCCAATCTTCTTGTATTGTTATATATATACAGTGCCTCGCGAAAGTATTTGGCCCCCTGGAACTTTTCAACCTTTTGCCACATTTCAGGCTTCAAACAAAAATATATAACATTTTAAATGTTTGGTGAAGAATCAACAACAAGTGGGTCACAATTGTGAAGTGGAACGAAATTTATTGGATCATTTAAACTTTTTTTGTAATAATAAAACTGAAAAGTGGGGCGTGCAAAATTATTCGGCCCCCTTGCATTAATACTTTGTGCACCACCTTTTGCTGCGATTACAGCTGCAAGTCGCTTGGGGTATGTCTCTATCAGTTTTTCACATCTAGAGACTGAAATTCTTGCCCATTCTTCCTTGCAAAACAGCTCGAGCTCTTTGAGGTTGGATGGAGAGCGTTTGTGAACAGCAGTTTTCAGCTCTTTCCACATATTCTCAATTGGATTCAGGTCTGGACTTTGACTTGGCCATTCTAAGACCTGGATACGTTTATTTTTGAACCATTCCATTGTAGATTTTGCTTTATGTTTGGGATCATTGTCTTGTTGGAAGATAAATCTCCGTCCTAGTCTCAGGTCTTTTGCAGACTCCAACAGGTTTTCATCCAGAATGGTCCTGTATTTGGCTTCATCGATCTTCCCATCAATTTTAACCATCTTCCCTGTCCCTGCTGATGAAAAGCAGGCCCAAACCATGATGCTGCCACCACCATGTTTGACAGTGGGGATGGTGTGTTCAGGGTGATGAGCTGTGTTGCTTTTACGCCAAACATATCGTTTTGCATTGTTTCCAAAAAGTTCGATTTTGGTTTCATCTGACCAGAGCACCTTCTTTCACATGTTTGGTGTGTCTCCCAGGTGGCTTGTGGCAAACTGTAAACAAGACTTTTTATGGATATCTTTGAGAAATGGCTTTCTTCTTGCCACTCTTCCATAAAGGCCAGATCTGTGAAGTGGTCGACTGATTGTTGTCCTATGGACAGACTCTCCCACCTCAGCTGTAGATCTCTGCAGTTCATCCAGAGTGATCATGGGCCTCTTGGCTGCATCTCTGATCAGTCTTCTCCTTGTTTGAGATGAAAGTTTAGAGCAGGGCTGGCCAACCTGAGGCTCTCCAGCTGTTGTAAAACTACAACTCCCACCATGCCCTGCTGTAGGATGATAGCTGTAGGCAGACTGGGCATGCTGGGAGTTGTAGTTTTGCAACAGCTGGAGAGCAGCAGGTTGGCCAGCCCTGGTTTAGAGGGACGGCTGGGTCTTGGTAGATTTGCAGTGGTCTGATACTCCTTCCATTTCAATATGATCGCTTGCACAGTGCTCCTTGGGATGTTTAAAGCTTGGGAAATCTTTTGGTATCTAAATCCGGCTTTAAACTTCTCCACAACAGTATCACGGACCTGCCTGGTGTGTTCCTCGGTCTTCATGATGCAGAACCCTGAGACTATCACAGAGCAGGTGCATTTATACGGAGACTTGATTACACACAGGTGGATTCTATTTCTCTTCATCAGTCATTTAGGACAACATTGGATCATTCAGAGATCCTCAATGAACTTCTGGAGTGAGTTTTCTCAACTGAAAGTAAATGGGCTGAATAATTTTACACGCCCCACTTTTCAGTTTTATTATTACAAAAAAAGTTTAAATGATCCATTAAATTTCGTTCCACTTCACAATTGTGACCCACTTGTTGTTGATTCTTCACCAAAAATGTTGAAAAGTTCCAGGGGGGCGAATAATTTTGCAAGGCACTGTAGTATATCCAGCAGTGTACTGATATGTCAGGTATGAAATATAATAGATGCATTGTGTACAGATATATATATTATATGCAGCAGCGTACTGATATGTGAAGTATGAGGTGTAATTTGTACCTCACATATCAGTGTGCTGTATACACTGCTGTGTATACTATACATCTGTACACACTGCATCTATTATACCTCGTACCTCACATATCAGTACACTTCTGTACATACTACAGTGGTCCTTTAAGATACAATGGCCTCAGGATACAATATTTTCAACATACAATAGTCTTTTCTGACCCATCGTATGCCTGAGACTCAGATCCAACCAATCAAGGCTACTTCTCTGGTAAAATAGCTGGATTAGTTGCTAGTTAGCAGCTATTCCTGGTATATGTAAGGACTTGTTTCATCTGTCGTAGTTATCTGCTTATTTTTCTTAAATCTTAATTTTCTCTTATCTTGGATGACATTTTAGGGCTTTGGAACCGATTACTCAACTTACAATGGTTTCAACATACAATGGTCCTTCTGGAACCAATTAATATTGTAACTTGAGGGGTGACTATCTGTATACAGTGCATCTATTATACCTCTTACAACTTAACCATTGGCAACATGTGACGTCAAACCTCATTTTACCAACTCCATTCTACCTTCCACCAGAAGCCTCTCACCCTCCAAATCCAGTCCCAATACTCCTATCCTGCAAACAGAGGTGAGCCATTTAAATGGAGACAATGCTGCTGCCAGTAGGGATGGATTGTCAGGGGACAATAATGCTGGGTATTTTGTACTTCATGGGGGTATTTATGTGGCACTGTTGGGAGTATTTATTTGGCACAGTATTTATATGGTGAAGTTGAGTTATTTTGGGATGTATGTTGGTATCAGACATTGCTCTGATGTATTGAGAGCTGCATGGTGGTATGAGATGCTGTTGTGGAGGTATTTTGAGCTTTATAATGGTATGTGCTGCTGTTGGGGAGGGTAATGTATGTCCGTGACTATATGATTAGGCATTTTTGTTTTCCACTTTCATTTCCTTTCTTGTATTGATGGTTTACATTGTCTAGCCCTGATAGCACACTATATAACAAGCAGAAGTAAGCACAGTTCATGGAGCAAGGGGAGGGACTAGGAATGGGTAGTGGGGGGGGGGGCTGTGGATGGCGCATCGGGGCCCAATCCAGATTCTTGCTACGGGGCCCAGTGATTTCTATGTATGCCCCTGTCCAAGACACATGCTCTCAGATTGCAAACTAAAGAGTCTCTGAGCAAGCCCAGAGACTCAAGTACCTGCTAAAATCCTGCCCCTGATTGGATCACAGGCTGTCTGTTAGTCTCTAACTGAGCCAATCAGAGCAAGCCCCCTCCCTCCCAGCATCATGTGATCCTCCATCTTCACCCTCACTGCCCTTAGCCGCACCAATCATCAGAGTAAAATGCCACTGGCATCGTTTAGTATGATTTATTGGAAGCAAATTGCCAAACCTTTGGATTTGTTTTGCAAGAGAATTTTTGTGTTAATCTTAATCACTTCCTGACTGCCCATAGACTATAAACGTCCTGGTGGTCAGAACTTATCTCTGAATGGATGTTCTGTGTCAGTAACAGCAGGGCACCCCATAGAGAGGGCAGGGACCGTTCCTCTGTCCCTCTGTGTATACAGCTGAGGAAGCGATATGCCGCTTCCTGTTCCAGCCGGGAGACTGCAGGAGCTAATGGGTGTTCTTTAGACTTCAATCAGCCCTGCAGTGAAGCTGTACAGCTCTATATATTTCTGAACAGCCTTTGTATTCCTCTTGTAACTGGGGCCACTATGTAAGCCCCAGTTACAGAAGAAATCAGCAGTAAAATAAAAATGTACCCCAGAGGTCTTGTATGACCTTATGGGGGACACAAAATGTAAAATATAAAAAGTTTTATAAAAAAAAAAAGTTTCCCCAATTAAATCATTCAAAAATTGTTAAAAATAGAAAAAAATAAACATATTTGGTATCTCCGCATCAATAAAAACTGACTCAATAAAAATGTATGTATGTAAACTCTAGGGAAAAAAATAATGACAAAGCAGCTATTTTTAGTCACCTCACCCCCCGAAAAATATAATATCAAGCAATCAAAAAGTCATCTCATCCCGCAAAAAAGAACAAGCCCTCACACAAGACCATCACCAGAAAAGTTTAAAAAAATGACTCTCAGAAAATGGCAACACAAAAACATTTTTTCCCAAAAATGCTTTAAAAAAAACCCAAAAAACTAGACATATTTGGTATCACTTTGTCCAAAACGGCTCTATAAAAATAGTACATGATCTACCCCCACCAGGTGAATGCCGTAAAAAAATTTTTTTGTCACCTTACCTCCCAAAAAGCATAATATCAAGACCTCAGGATAGGTCATCAAATATCTAAGAGGATGTGACGCTCTATGCGAGCGCTGCTTCCTCTTCATTACACTACACGTCGTCTCTCTTACGGAAGTGAATGGAGCAAGTACATGTTATTATACTGCACTTCTGAGACCACGGGCAGTGGAGCACTGCATCCTCTTCAAACAGCTGATTGGCCAGGGTGCCTGGTGTCGGACCCCACCTGCTCAGATATTTGTGACCTGAAGATAGGTCATCAATATTAACAGGCTGCACAACTCCTTTAATTAATCTTGTTCATTCAGAATTGATTTGCTCATCTCTAGTTTGTTTGTTAGTTCATTTCTAAATGTATCCCTCTTGTTTTATTACTGATAAATTGGACTTGTCACTATTACCACTCTGCTACATTGGTCTTGCCGCTAGTACAATTCTAATACATCAGACTTTCCACTGCAAACACTCTATGACATCAAATTTGCTGCTACATCCAACTCTATAAGATTGGCCCGGCTACTAATACCACTCTCAAATGTGTTCAGCGCCAACCCTGCATTGTGCAACACTTCCTAAGCTTCTACATTAAGCGTGCCTGAATCTGCTTCATCGTTGCTTGTCCACAGCTCTGCATTGTGCAGCACATCCTCAGCTCACTTACAACAGGTGTGGTAAACTCTGATTCATCTCTGCACTTCCACATTTCCAAACTGTACATCACTACCTGAACTCTACTTCACCAAGTGCGTCCGACTATGCTTCATCCAAATAACACAACCCATGTATAAATGGTCAGTAAGGTGATGGTGGTGGGCAACCCTCAGATTATTGCCAATAGCAATGGTGGGTGACCTCTATTTAATACTTACATAGCTTTTAATAAATACATAGATAAAAAAATACCAGCCCATTAATAATCAATAGTAAGTGACGCACACTTATGCAATGATTATTCGTGCAGATAAATAGGAATGTTCTTACCACTCTGTACATTTGTGGTCCCTGGAGGGGGTCCCTAATGTCAGGGTGCTGGGTCTATAACCCTATTTGCCCCTATTTCTATAGAGTTATAGACCCAGCACCCTGACATTCCCCTCGAGGGACCACAAATCTACAGAGTGGTAAGAACATTCCTATTTTTCTGCACGGATAATCATTGCATAAGCGTGCGTCACTTACTATTATTTAATGGGCTGGTATTTTTTTATCAAGTATTTATTAAAAGTTAATCATTAACTAGAGGTCACCCACCATTCCTATTGCCAACTATGCTTCATCACTTCATCCACAGCTCAGCATTGTACAGCCACATCTACTACATGTGAAGTCCAGCTATATCTCTAGATGGGCTCAGTCTCCATCTCTTCTGCTTCTTTTCGCCTGCCCTGCTGCAACAGCGCCACCTGTCTGTGCTGCTCAAGACTTGCTTATCTGGACCACTTCACCAGCTGAGATATAACAGGATCAGGCCTGTTGAAATCCAACTACCCAATTCTTCTATCCCCCAACAATTGCTACTGGGGGACACACAAGATGGTTGGCCAGTCCTACTGACATCAGTGGGCTCTACAGACAATAATGTATAGCGTCAGCTTCAAGAAGCACTACCTCAATTCTTTTATTCTCTGGCTCATTAGGAAGGTATATGATGTCAGCTGTAGTGAAGATAATCTTACCAGTGGCTATAGTTTTGAGTAGTGTACTCTCGTTTGGTCCTCAGCTGTGTCATGTGACCAACCCGCTGACTCTCCGACCTGACACAGCATCTTATGTGTAGACAGAAAGTCAGTTTCTCTATTCATTCCTATGTAATCTTGATGTGAGTCTCATAGGAATGAATAGAGAAATTGACTTCTTGATGTATGCGGTGGAGCATTGTCCTGCATACAAATCATGGTTTTCTTGAAAGATGCAGAGTTTTTCCTGTACCACTGCTTGAAGAAAGTGTTTTCTAAAGTTGGCAGTAGGTTTGAGAGTTGATTTTGAGTCCATCTTTAACAACAAAAGCTCCAATTAAAGGGGTTGTCCCACGAAAAATATTCGACAGTTTTCAAACCATAACAAGGATCTGAATACTTTGTAATTGCATGTAATTCAAAATTTAGCATAGCCACTGAGTTATTCAATAAAATGTATCTGTATAGCGCCACCTGCTGTTTGTTCTTTTCCTTATTTTTTTGACCTGCTCACTGAGATGGCCACACATGCTTAGTTTCATCCTTCAACTGCCTCCTGAGCTGTGATAGGGAGAGCTGAGACATGCCCCCTTAGCTCTAGCAGAAAAGACGCTCCCCTTGAGCTGTCAGCTTGATATAAATCCAGCAGAGCAATGAATGTGGAGATCTCTGGATCCATGTGAGGTACACGGCTGGCTCTAGCTTTGTTAGAAAGAGATTGTCATGTCCTACATGATGTCTGATTTTTGTTTTTTTAGTCATGGGATAACCCCTTTAACTTATCTTTAATAATACCAGCCCATAGCAATACCCCACCTCCACCTTTCTGGTGCCAGAGTGGAAGTGGAGCTTTGTTGCCATTACTGATCCATCCACGAGACCATCCATCTGGTCCATCAAGAGTCACTCTCATCTCATCAGTCCATAAAACCTTTGAAAAATCTGTCTTCAGATATTTCTTAGCCCGATCTTGTTCAGTGGTGGTCGTGGTTCAGGCTTCCTTACCTTGGCATTTCCCTACCTTGAGCACTTGCTATAGCCACTAACATGCTACCAACTCCCTGCCCTGCTCTGCCCAGATAAGTAGGGCTCTAAAGCCCCAAAAAGCCACAAAGTTTTGCGCAAGCCTAATGTGCACCAAACTTTGTGACTTTAGGTTTGATGAATGTCCTTCAAAGTTCTTCAATTACAAAGTGATACATATGGAAAATATGGGCATCTCATTTGTCCTTTAATTTTAATGAGTCATTGTACTTTCACACAATTTCATTTCATGTCTCAGAGAATGGTGTACCTAGCAATTTTCTAAGTCACTTCTTTTAAAAAATCTGCCTGCATCCACCTGAAAAAAAAACTGTAAAGTCATGGCCACTAGAGGTTTCACTTCCATCTAAGTTGCAGTCCACTGCCTGTTCTCACACAACATCCATCCCTTGTAACAGAGACTCACAGGATGGCTGAAAGGCAGTGGGGACATTTTAGAGCTAGCTGTGATGGTGAGCCTGATAAAAGAACTGCTTTTACACTGCTTCTGAATTCGAAGAAACCTCCTTTGTGTCTATAAGTGTGATTTATCTCTCCTTATCTGTTCTGTGAGCTCCAGAGCTGAAAACAAACATAGTGGGAAGTAAGGGAAAGGATGTCACAGCAGTACAGTGCTGGCAGAAGGAAGATGTCCCCTGCTTCTGAGTGAAATACATCTAGCTGTGCAGCTGAAACAGGGAATAATATGGTTGAAAACAACATATACAGGACACAACATTCTAGCCAAATATTACCTACCAATCAGTCACAAACATACACCACCTGTATTTCTACAGCTGGAAATTTGTCAACGGCTAAATACAAAAGTCCAGAGTAAACTATCATCCTTCTTATCATGCAATGAATGCAAATGCTACAACAACACATTTTTTATCATCTTCATATCAACCTCAAACTGGTCATCAGTCATTGCTTTTTACTCTTATACATTCTACCTCTAATACCCTTTATGCATCCTCTCATGGCTCTCACAGTAACACGCCAGCTCTTGCACAAAGAACACAGACAACTAAACCTGCCACCTCTGTGACCACCTCTACCACCAATGTTGGCCACAGCCCTGCGCCACACTGTAGTAATATTTGAATATGATACTATGTGCAGTGGAAAACATGTATACTTTTTGCCATAGTGGTAGCTTATGTATAGAGCATTATATGTATGCTGTTTTGTGTGAGAATATTTCAAGTTTGAAAAAGTTTGAATATATGTTTTTCACTAATTACAATACAAGTGTTAACAGCTCCTTCTACTGTCTAATATGCATCATATCTTTGGGGGGGGGTACCAAAAAATTGTTATTATGACTATTTGTGGTTGCATATAGTATTGGAATCCTAAGTTGTTCACTAAATGTAATCCATACATTTAAACTTTATAAATTATTTGTAAAAATGTAAAATATGCATGACAATGTTTTAACATTTAAAAAACATGAAAAAATAAGATTGACACACAGACAGATGTTTATGTTATGACCAAAATACGTCATTATTTTTCAGATATTCAGTACATTTGTCAGACATACATCTATGAAAACATGGATACATTTATTCACTATTCACACAATATTATATTTAACAGAAATACCATATTTTTCGCCCTATAAGGCACACCTTCCCGTAAGATGCACCTAGGTTTTAGGAAAATAGGAAAAATATATAATTTTTATCAGACCTCAGACCCCAAATCAGACTCCCAATGTTAATCAGACCTCAGCTCAGAGCCCCATTCAGACCCCCAATGTTAATAAGACCCCTAATCAGACCTGAGATCAGACCCCCAATGTTAATAAGACCCCTAATCAGACCTCAGATCAGACCCCCAATGTTAATAAGGTCCATATTCAGACCCCCAATCAAACCTTAGATCATATGTCCAATTTTTATAAGACTTCCCATCAGACCTCAGATCAGACCCTCAATGTTTAAGAGACCCCAATCAGACCCCCAATGTTTATGAGACCCCAATCAGACCCCCGATGTTTATGAGACCCCCAATCAGACCTGAGATCAGACCTCCATATTAATAAGTCCCCCATGTGAAGCAGACCTCAGATCAGAGAAAAAAAATAAATCAACTCCTGAGACCCAACCCTCTTCCTGGTCCAGCGTGAGGTCACATAGCATGCTGACGTCCTTGTGGTGTGCGGTGAGTACGGAGCCTACGGGGAGCGCTGCATTCAAGGCTCCCTGGTCCTCCTGTGCTTCCAAAATGGAATGGCTCATTAGTATTCACCCTATAAGATGCACTGAAATTTTCCCAAAAAAAATACGGTATATATTTAAAATAAATCATAAAAACTAAATGTAAGCATATTACCATGGGAGTGCACCTTGTGGAGAAACAAAATGATCAGCAAAGTTGTCACAAACAGAAATTCCTATGATGTGACAGTGTTAGAGAGTGATGATGTAGGTTCTCTACATCGTCAACATTGCAGCCCTCCTGAGTTATCACAAATATACGATATAAAGCAAGCTTTAATTACTGCATCCACATTTTCTACTTTCAGCTCAATGGCTGATAGAAATACCCTCCATTTTGCTGCAGGGTTGCCAAACTAACATTCTGTATAATGGCGTAGGCTTGCTAAGAGAAAATGATAAACTTGCCTTCTCCTGTCCAACCCATTCTTTGGAAGAGGCCTTACAAGGTTAATGGACAGAGCAAATGTCTAACCTGTAACTATTACATAAGGACCCTGTGTGCCAGGAAGAGGTGTTGGAGGTAGAAAGTCGAATAGGTCAGCTAGTTAGATCCAAACCAAATAAAATCTGTCTGGAATTGAAAATGGTCCCATTGCCCTCATAAGATGTGGATAACACTCTGAGGTCTCCTAAAACTTTGTAGGTATATACAGTACAGACCAAAAGTTTGGACACACCTTCTCATTTAAAGAGTTTTCTGTATTTTCATGACTATGAAAATTGTAGATTCACACTGAAGGCATCAAAACTATGAATTAACACATGTGGAATTATATACTTAACAAAAAAGTGTGAAACAACTGAAAATATGTCTTATATTCTAGGTTCTAGTAGCCACCTTTTGCTTTGATTACTGCTTTGCACACTCTTGGCATTCTCTTGATGAGCTTCAAGAGGTAGTCACCTGAAATGGTATTCCAACAGTCTTGAAGGAGTTCCCAGAGATGCTTAGCACTTGTTGGCCCTTTTGCCTTCACTCTGCGGTCCAGCTCACCCCAAACCTTATCGATTGGGTTCAGGTCTGGTGACTGTGGAGGCCAGGTCATCTGGCGTAGCACCCCATCACTCTCCTTCTTGGTCAAATAGCCCTTACACAGCCTGGAGGTGTGTTTTGGGTCATTGTCCTGTTGATAAATAAATGATGATCCAACTAAACGCAAACCGGATGGAATAGCATGCCACTGCAAGATGCTGTGGTAGCCATGCTGGTTCAGTATGCCTTCAATTTTGAATAAGGCCTCTTTCACACTAGCGTTAGCACGGATCCGGCACCTAAAGGGTGCCAACGGATCCGTGCTAACGCTGATACATGTGTGGAGCTCCGGCCCCACACATGTTGACAGAAATACATACAGACATACACACACAAACACATACATACATACACATACATACTCACATACTCCAGGCCGGGACGCTGGCAGCACGTCTTCACGCGCCTCCTGCGCGCAGTGATGACGATTCCCCACAGCACCCTCTGCTGGGCGCAGTGGGGAAACGTCATAGCTGCGCGCAGGAGGCACGTGAAGACATGCTGCCAGCGTCCCGGCCTGGAGTATGTGAGTATGTATGTGTATGTATGTATGTATGTGTTTGTGTGTGTATGTCTGTATGTATGTATGTATGTATGTATGTATTTCTGTGTAGCCGGATCCGGAATGACCCCCCATTACAAGTCAATGGAGGACAGATCCGGATTACTGGTGTGTCACACCAAATGGATCCGTCCCCATTGACTTGCATTGGGGGTAATTCCGGATCCAGCTTGGTGCGGATGCCTGGACCCGAGAGAAAACCGCAGCATGCTGCGGTTTGTTCACCGGTCTGAAGACGGAACGGAATGCTTTCAGGAGCATTCCGTTGTCTTCAGTTCAGTTTTGTACCCATTGACAATGAATGGGGACAAAACTGAAGCGTTTTTTTCCGGTATTGAGCCCCTATGACGGAGCTCAATACCGGAATAAAGAAACGCTAGTGTGAAAGTAGCCTAAATCCCCAACAGTGTCACCAGCAAAGCACCCCCACACCATCACACCTCCTCCTCCATGCTTCACGGTGGGAACCAGGCATGTAGAGTCCATCCGTTCACCTTTTCTGCGTCGTACAAAGACACGGTGGTTGGAACCAAAGATCTCAAATTTGGACTCATCAGACCAAAGTACAGATTTCCACTGGTCTAATGTCCATTACTTGTGTTCTTTAGCCCAAACAAGTCTCTTCTGCTTGTTGCCTGTCCTTAGCAGTGGTTTCCTAGCAGCTATTTTACCATGAAGGCCTGCTGCACACAGTCTCCTCTTAACAGTTGTTGTAGAGATGTGTCTGCTGCTAGGAGGTGTGTCCAAACTTTTGGTCTGTACTGTAATTGTGGCCAGCGTTTGGAAGCGCAAGTGCATGCTGTGCTTGAAAAAGGCTGTGATAATGATATAAGCCCGAAACGTTGTATTGATGTGCACTTAACTGTCTGGCTGAATAACCCTCTGAAATTGCAATTGATACTGGAGTGCTGTCTGAATTTATACACCTACAAAGGATTCAGATAGCATCTAAAAAGGGATGTGCATCAAGAGAATTCTTACAACTGATGGGTGCTGTGGCCCCTGTGCTACATATATGAGGTCTCTTAGAACTTTATGCAGCTCCTTTCAAGATCTTTAAAGGGAATCTGTCACCAGTTTTATGTTGTTAGGTTGTAACAACTTCAGCAGATGCCATTGAGTCCTGATATTCATGAGCTCATGACTCTCCCCGCCTACCTGCCTGTGAATGACTGTTTTTTTCCCCATATGAATCAGTAGCAGTAGTGCTGGAGCTGTTAAATAAAAGATCACGTCAATTTGGCTGGGTCAGTTAAAGAAAGGGATGAAGCATTTTGCTAAAGGGATCTGTCACTAGATCATGTTGCCCTTAGTTAAAACTGATGACAGATTCCCTTTAATGTCAACACAGCATTTGTAATATCAAATGACAGCAACATATGTAGCTAAGTAGATGGATGGTAGCCAGTAGTAGCAAACAGCATCTTTAAAATCACACTGTACTGTCAATTTTTTTTTTAAAAAAAAGGGGTCCAAAAATTATCACTTTTGGTGCAGAAAATGATCACTCTTTTTGAATATTAAAATTTAGAGAAACTTTCATCTTCATATTGTGACACCCAGGCCTAGACTGGCCATCTGCCGGACCAGGCATTGGGCCGCAGAATATTTTGGAAAAGTGGGCCGCCCAGCGCAAATATCGGCCGGGCCGGGGGGCAGGAGGGCACATGCACATGTCAGGGCCACTGTGGCTACTGAACTCAATTGTATCTGCATCCACTAGATGCAGATACAATTGTGCCTGCAGCAGCCAGCCCAGAATCTCTGGTTCCCTGCTCCGCTATTCCCGGAGGCTGGCGCACTGATGTGACGTTCCTCAGGAGCAGACCCGCCAGAAGAGGCCGGGTCTGCATCGCGGGACCGCGCCTGGACAGGTAAGTATAAACTGCCCTTTCTCTATACTCTCTACATGCAGCCCTAAACCTAATACTGGCCCCTGCCTCCCTATTTCTGATCCCCAATACTGGCCCTGCCTTACCCTAACCCTAATACTGGCCCCTGACCCCCAATACTGGCCCTGCCTTACCCTAATACTGGCTACTGACTCCCAATACTGGCCCTGCCTTACCCTAATACTGACTACTGACCCCCAATACTGGCCCTGCCTTACCCTAACCCCAATACTGGCCCTGCCTTACCCTAATACTGTACAAATAGAAAGATGACAGCATCCTCTTCTTATGCTGAAAAATGTGCTTTTATTGCATCACAACCTCCAAAACACGTGCAACGTTTCGGCTGCCACTCAGCCTTTGTCAAGCAGAGTGGCTGAGAGAGGCTGAGTGGCAGCCGAAACGTTGCACGTGTTTTGGAGGTTGTGATGCAATAAAAGCACATTTTTCAGCATAAGAAGAGGATGCTGTCATCTTTCTATTTGTATGGCATTGGAGTTCTTGGACTGGACCCCGAATAGGACGTGCATCCTGGTGATACATTTGGAACAAGGTGCTGCACAAACCTTTTTTCTATTACCCTAATACTGGCTACTGACCCCCAATACTGGCCCTGCCTTACCCTAATACTGGCTACTGACCCCCAATACTGGCCCTGCCTTACCCCTAACCCTGGTCTCCGACCCTCAATACTGGCCCTGCCTGACCCCTAACCCTAATACAGGCCCCTGACCCCTACCCTGGTACTGACCTCTAACCTTGGACTCCTGATCCTGGCCCCTGACCCCCTAGTATTGACCTCTAATACTGGCCCTATCTCACCCCCCTAATACTGGCCATGTCCCATCCCTAACCCTAGTACTGACCCCTAGCCTAGTACTGATCTCTAACCCTGGACCCCCTAACCCTAATACTGACCTCTAATACTGTCCCTAACCATAATATTGACCGCTAACCCTAATATACTGTACTGACCCCTAACACTTTCTCTAACTCTAATAGTACGCCATACTGACCCCTAACCCTACTACTGACCACTAACCCTAAGGCTACATTCACATGACCATATGTGTTTTGCGGTCCACAATTGCGGATCCACAAAACACGGATACTGGCCCTAATGCTGCCTCTAACCCCAGTACTAGCCCCTAACTGATACCGACCCTAATCCTAATACTGGCCCTAAGGGTGCATTCAGACGACCATATTTCTGGGTCTGCATCCGTTCCACAATTTTGCGGAATGGGTGTGGACCCATTCGTTTCAGTGGGGCCGTAAAAGATGCTGACAGCACACCATGTACTGTCCACATCCGTAGTCCCGTTCCGTGGCCCCACGACAAATATAGAGCAAGTGTCCTATTCTTGTCCGCAAAAATAGGCATTTCTATATAGGGCTGGCACTGTGCGTTCCGCAAAATGTGTTTGCGGATCCACAATTTGGGGACTGCAAAACACTTTCGGTCATCTGAATATAGCTTTATGCTAATACTATACCTAACCCTAATACTGGCCCCTAACCCCAATACTAACCCCTAACCCCAATACTGACCCCTAACCCTAATACTGACCCCTAACTCTAATACTGGCCCTAATATAGTAAAGTAACACTGATGCTAATCCTATGTGAGGTACGAGGTATAACACATGCAGTGTACAGATATATAGTATATACAGCAGTGTACTGATATGTGAGGTACGAGGTATAATAGATGCAGTGTGTACAGATATATAGTATATACACTGCTGTATATACTATATATACCCACTGCATCTAGCTTGTCATGTGACCCTCAGCAACTTGTAGCCAGTGACGTCTCACCCACTGCATTCTAGCTTTTACAGAGTATTATAATACTCGGTAAAAGCTAGATGTTTATGCTGTATTCAGGGAGCACTCAGAAGAGGCACTATACATAAAGGGGGCACACTGAAGGGGCAGTATACACAAATGGGCACATATAAGAGGCGCAATACATAAAGGGGGCACATATAAGAGGCACTTTTTATAAGGGGCACCAAGCATGTGGCACTAGCATTAGGGGCACTGTGTGTGGCACTATAAACAGAGGGCACAGGGCATATGACACTTTATACAGAGGGCACAGAGCATGTGGCACTATACATAGAGGGCATATGTCACTGTATACAGAGGGCACAATGTATGTGGCACTATATACATAGGGCTCAGAGTATGTGGCACTATATACAGAGGGCACAGAGTATGTGGCACTACTATTGGGGGCCCTGTGTGTAGCACTAATGCTGCTGTTATATTCAGAGCACAGCATGTGGCACTGAGATGAGTTTGTGTCAGTCTGCAGGATACCAATGTGTTGGTAAAGAATGAAGCTAAAGAGATCTTCTCGGCAAAATCTGCAGAGCTGAATTGTGGACAGGAGAAGTCATCATGGTGTCCTGAGCCATATGGAGAGGAACTCAGGAGGAGACGTCATCTGTAAGTCGCTAAATGGAAATGATTATTCTGCTACTGACTGTGTATGATGAGTGTTGTAGTCACCTGGATGATCTACAGCTGATGATAGGTGGTAGCATGCTGTTTTATGCAACAACAACTCTCAGTATCTCTTTACACTTGTTCAGGCCATACTGGGAGCTGTAGTTTCACACTGTACAAGCCGGTCATATGGGGAGGGCTGACCTAACTACTCAGATGGTATCTGTACTGAACTTTTAAAATCTGGTGATGTATTTATGTACTGCACACGGTTCTGGTGCTGTATTTATGTAGAGAACTTGGTTCTGATGATGTATTTATGTAGAGAACTTGGTTCTGGTGCTGTCTTTATGTAGAGAACTTGGTTCTGGTGATGTATTTATGTAGAGAACTTGGTTCTGGTGCTGTATTTATGTAGAGAACTTGGTTCTGGTGATGTATTTATGTAGAGAACTTGGTTCTGGTGATGTATTTATGTAGAGAACTTGGTTCTGGTGCTGTCTTTATGTAGAGAACTTGGTTCTGGTGATGTATTTATGTAGAGAACTTGGTTCTGGTGCTGTATTTATGTAGAGAACTTGGTTCTGGTGCTGTATTTATGTAGAGAACTTGGTTCTGTTGATGTATTTATGTAGAGAACTTGGTTCTGGTGATGTATTTATGTAGAGAACTTGGTTCTGGTGCTATATTTATGTAGAGAACTTGGTTCTGGTGCTGTATTTATGTAGAGAACTTGGTTCTGGTGCTGTATTTATGTAGAAAACTTTGTTCCGGTGCTGTATTTATGTAGAGAACTTGGTTCTGGTGCTGTATTTATGTAGAGAACTTGGTTCTGGTGATGTATTTATGTAGAGAACTTGGTTCTGGTGATGTATTTATGTAGAGAACTTGGTTCTGGTGATGTATTTATGTAGAGAACTTGGTTCTGGTGCTGTATTTATGTAGAGAACTTTGTTCCGGTGCTGTATTTATGTAGAGAACTTGGTTCTGGTGCTGTATTTGACTTATGGGTTTTGTTATGGTTCTATATTTCTTGTTGATTTTGTTGCTGTATTTGTGAAACCACACACTCCAGGTATTTCTAATTGTTAGCAAATGTAGCTCAGTCAGTTTACCCCAAGGGTGGGTTCACACGTTGCATTTTGGTGATGCGTTTTGAAACGCATCGGGCAAAACGCAACGCTAAACGCATATGCGTTTTCACAAAAACGCATGCGTTTGGTTGATAGAAACGTGTTTAGCGTTGTAATATTAATGATAATGATTAACAACGCTAAACACATGTTTCTATCAACCAAACGCATGCGTTTTGGTGAAAACGAAGTCCCAGTCTGGCCCTGGTGACACCTGTAATGGTTTGATATTTCTGCCTAGGAACTGCATACTTTTTTTTGTGGATCGAGCTGTATTTTATTATTGATACTATTTGGGGTATGTATAACTGTTTTCTCACTTTAAGGCCTCATTCACACGAACGTTGTTTTTGCGGGCTCCGATCCGCATTTTTCACATGAAAAATACGGACCAATTCATTTCTATGGGCCCGCAAAAAATGCGGACAGCACACCGTGTGCTGTCCGCATCCGTTGCTCCGTTCCATAGCCCGCAAAAAAAAATAGAGCATGTCCTATTCTTGGCCACAAAACACGTTTTGCGGACCCATAGAAGTCAAAGGGTCCGCAAAAATTGCGGATGCCTAACTAAAGCATCCGTATGTTATCCGCATTTTTTGCGGATCCATGTCCCAGACACCTGTTTTCAATACCATGTGACCGTTTATCACACAGTTTTCCAGGAAGTGTTTTGTGCTGGCAGTTTGTGAGCTACATTCAACAGCAGCCACAAAACTAATTGCTGTGCCCAAAAAACGGTTCAACATGTCCCGTTGAGATGTGGAGAGTTTAATTACCCTCATTGAAGAGAGGCCCGAGTTGTGGGATTCCTGAGGTGAGGCATACCAATGACGCCTGAAGAAGGAGGCCTCTTGGGCCGAAGTAACCAAGTCAATGCGGCCTTCAGAATGGCGGAAAGCTGATGCCAATGGCCGTGCTGATTTGGGTGAGTTGAACATCATGTTACTTTTGTCGTTTCCAATGTAGAGCGTCGCCAAGTGTTGTGTATAGTAGTATGTTACACCATAGCATTATATTCTTCTTTCCTTTTTTATTTTATTGTAAAAAATCACACACCCCACACTGTAGGAAAGGATGGTTAAGGCCTTTTTAAATGAGCTATTCTTTAAATGTACATCATGGCTTTAAGTCATTTAAGGCCCAGGCACGTACATGTACGCCATGTTGATGATTGTTTTCATGTATAAGGTTCTGAATGGGTGAAATCATGCTACATTTATCTAAGTATCACAGGTCACATGTGTTCAGGATTTACTAGTAATGGCTGATCCTTTTTTTTATATTTTATTTTGTTTTTTTAAATTTTACGCATATTGTTTTTTTTGGGGGTGGTTAATTATCATTATTATCATCTTGATAGCTTTGCATACTCCCATTTTTTTGAAATTATATTGTTCAAACACAGCTATTGTTAGTAGCACTTTTATAACACACATGTATATATATTAATGTTTTTCCATTTTCCAATCACGTATCTGTAGTTAAGAAGGCCAAAACCAGATGGGCAAGCTGCAGGGAATTTTTATGACCAGTGTTGGATTTGCGGCCTTGAGTATTTCTTTGAAAAAAATGCATCAAACATGTAACATTTTTGTTATGCATGTGTAATAGGGTAATGTAGTAGTGTTTGTGATAAGCCTCTTTTTTTTTTTCAGAACAACCATGGCCAATATCCTCCTGTGACAAAATATAACTAATTTGATTAGCCTAAAAATAGACGATAATTATTTGACATTACACTATAAAATGGCTGTATCACTTATCCCTCTGTAGTACCTATCCCATGTAATATTGTTAATGGCAATAAAAACATCCTTGCCACAATCCAACTCTTTTATTTCAATCTTTACATAAAAATCACCATGTTTTTGTTTCCATAGTGTCAATGCTCTTACAGTAAAGAGTCCATAATCTTAATGCTATTAGCGTAAACAACCCTCTTCTCTGTTTGTGTAGCAAACAAATTTGCTCTTGAGCCTGAGAACTTCCCCTCGTCACACTCATAGTCCTGTTGAAAAAGAGAAGAATGTTTGATATTTCAGTGCTGCCCACAGATAAATGTATACTTAGTTATTAAATTTGCATATAGTAATTTTTATAAAAATATTATTTTGTGTTAAAACACTTTATTGTGGTATAGTAGTCCAAACATTCATGTAATGTTTTACATTTTACGACTCTGAGCACTGTAAAGCTCAGCTTTTTTGGCCTTGCTTAGAGGAGAACATAACTGTACACAGTCCTCCATGTGTGTTTGGACTATAGATAGTTACATTAGGTAGAATATTTGTTCATTTACGGTCATGTTGCGCAATTATAAGGTTGGCAGTCATATTTGATCAATTGATTTGCATTTACATTACATACCTTTTTTTATTTTCTCCTTTTTAGAACTGTGGACAGTCTTGATGATGCTGAAGGGGAGCCTGCGGATGTGGCACAAGCAGATCCAGCAACTCCACAGGTGTCACAGGAGGAAGCGTCACAAGTGGAGGATCAACCACCATCATCTGCAGCAGTCTCCACAAGTCCAGAGGTGGTTCCAAGGACCCTGCCGTCCTGGAGGCGCCGTACTGCCCATCAGGCTTCTTATGGGATAGGTACCCGTGAAATTGTTGATAGTCAGGTTATAGAGTACCTATCACAGAAGAGGACTGAGGGTCCGGAAATTACAATGTTGAAGGGGCTGGCACCATTAATGCTAAAGGTTCCGGACCAACAACAGAGTGCCTGTATGGCGTCTCTGGCCATGGTATTGCAGATGTTTACATCGCAATACCCTGGGGACATTGTTAATTTAATTAACAATGTCCGGCTACAGGTCCTTGAAAGTACACCTCCTCCTCAGCAGCCCCCCTATGCCCAGCAGCCCCCCTATGCCCAGCATCCCCCCTATGGGCAACAGCCCCCCTATGGTCAACAGCCCCCCTATGATCAACAGCCCCCCTATGCCCAACAGCCCCCCTATGGCCAGCCACAAAGATTGGGCTCTATGGAGCCAATTTCTTTTTGCCAGGAGCAAAGAAATGCTCCATCTTCTTCCTCAGTGTCAGATGGAGCTAGTGTTCGTGGGCCCACATCTAGTGTGCTTCCACATTCCTTTACTTTTTTTAAAAAAAATTGGGGTTATGTAAAATATATTTGTGTTAATAACTTGACTAAAAAGTACAATTTAATTTTAAGGTTGCCACAGGTTGGCATACTAAATGTGAAATGTTGTTGTGTGTTTATTACTTAGTTTCTAACAAATGACATTCATTTACTCACTTAAGTTCTGAAAAAGTTTTATATGTCATTGGGAAAAATATGTAGATGCTATACTTACCTTTTTTCTTTAACATTCCCCCCCCCAAAAAAAAAACAAAAAAAAAAAACAAAAAAACAAAAAAAACCTATAGATCAAAATATATACTTTTAAGGTATAGCTATGGGCTCTACATTGTCCACAAACAAAATCGATACACATAATTTGACTTTGATGATGTTCTGCATATCCTTATGTAATTTTATACTTAATACATTTACATATTTACATTCAGGAACATAATATTAGTTATTGCATACTAGATGGTGTTGGAAATATATGTTTCAAAAATTTTAATATTATTCTATTTTAAATACTGTAGGTTTAATATATAAAGAGGTATTAGAAGGTTTTTTTTTATAAAACACAAATGTCAAAAGTGATGCTATATTTTTTTTAAAAAAAAGCCACACTCACATCTCTAAAAACACTTATTTTTTCGTTTAGCAAAAAAACCCTCAGCCCATAAGCCCGCGTCAAACGTCCTCTGTATCATGCGAGTCCCTACACTAACACATAAAGTATATCAATATCTATCTTGTAAAAATAAAAAAAACTATAGAGCACAGAAGATCTCAAACGGTACCACGAATTGCATCCATCTGCCACGAAAATGTCCCCTCGGGGCTGATGAAGAAGTCGGCATAAAGTTCCCGAATAGCAATGCCAGCACTACCAGGTCGTCTATGCATCCTGAGATCCAATCCAACACCAGGAAATGCTGGAATTTCACTCTGGTCAACATCCGAGGAAGCATTGTGAATCCTGGTGAAGTTGTGTAGAATAACACAAGCTTGCACAACCAGGGTGGCATTGTCCGGATTCATCTGTATGGTTGACAGAAATACCCTCCACTTCTGAGAGAGAATTCCAAAAGCCCATTCTACATACCGACAAGCAGTACTCAAACGGTAGTTGAAAATACGCCTCCTGACATCCAAACCGCGTCTAGGGAAAGGTCGCATAACATGTCCAGTCAATGCAAACCCTTCGTCAGCCACGATCACAAACGGAGCCGGCGGACCAGCATTCTTCTGTGCTCTGACAGGGAGAGCTGATTGGCATGAAGCCACTCACCCATTCTAGAAGCACTAAAGATGCGAGCATCAGAGGTGCTTCCATAGGCCCCAATATCAACCATTATAAACTTTTTTAAATAGTACTGTTAATGGGCACACTCCTTGTCTGGTGTATTGGGTTGATGAAGGATTTTTTGTATATCAATCTGATGTACTTAAAGGCTATATTATACTTCTTGTGTCAGTCTGATATTCTCAGGGACCATAATATATTTTTTATATCAGATGTACTACTAAGATTATGCTCATATATAACATGTTGCCATAATAGTGTTGCATCAAAAACATTTATTATATCAGATAAATATTCAATAAAAAGTGTACCTATACACTTTATATATAGGATCCTATACAAATAATATTACATAGATAAAATATAGAAAAAATGTATATAACATAGAAAAAATAAATAAAAATGTAAAAATGTAATAAAAGATACTAGTAGTTCCTTTTGTGTAGTACTGAGATCTCCTTTTGTATGATAAGTAGTAAATAGTCTGTTAAGATTCTAACAGTTCTTTTCATCTGGCCAAATGTGTCATAGGTGGTTTTTTACAAGCTTGTTCGACCTCTGTTAGTAATAAGTATACTTCTCAGTTTTATATAGGGTTTATCACTACCATTGGATAGAAGTGGAGTTTAGCATCGATATTTATCCTTTAAGAAGCAAGTAAATATTTAGTTCATATTTTATGTACTTTACCGCTTGTTGTTCTCTGGTATCTGTTTCTGCTGTGCGCTCTCCAAGGCTCCCTTCTCTGCTGGATGTCCGCGGGCTATCGGCAGTGTTTGCGCGCGTTGGTTGCTCTCTCAGCGTCTCATGTGGCGTCCCACGTGGATTTCAGTGATACTGAGTAGCTGATAGCGCTGGAGATGGTGCGAACGCTGTAGGGAAGGAACGCTGGGAGCGTGAAATCACTTCTTGCCTTCTAAATGTAGAGCTTGTGAATAGCTTGTTTCTCTTTTAGAAGTATTAAAATATAGGAGCTCCTCTTAGATTCTACACTCTGATTACCTCAGGTCTGAATGCCGATTTGGAGATTTTTGGATTTTTGTAGACATGGGGTGGGTGGCTTTTGGGAACGAGACCAAACACCACCACATCACAGGATAAGGACACAGAGAAAATCACCACAAAATGGAAGACAAACAAACAAAAGATCCCAATCACCTCAACACAATCACAACAGAAGACCACAATCACCACGTCACAATTACAATTTGAGACACCATCACAACCACTACAACATGAACACAGAAACACCAGTGAGGCACAGATACAATCAGAACTCCTCACATTATCAGAACAACACATATCAACAACAACTAAAAGGATTTCACAGGACAAGAGCACAGACACGACTTTACCAACACGAAGGAAGACACGAAGGGGTAAACGAAAGACAAACAAGGACAATTCATCCCAGGACATACTAATAGACAATATGATTATGAATATTAGTGATACACAACTCACAAAATCACAAATAAGCCTACTAAATAAAGGATTAAAATTTGCACCGACAACGAAATTAGATAAGTTCAACACTTATATCGGCCTAGAGAAATTTATAAGAAAATTATGTCTCAAAAAATATTATATCAAAAACCCAATCATACAAGAGACACAACCAACAGAATACATCCATACGGATTTAAAATTGAAGTCGACAACATTTCCAAGACAGGAAGTGAGTCAAGAGATTGCCACGTTTAGAAAAAATGTCGAGGCAGACATTAGGAGAATCAAACAGAAACACAGTAAAAACAATCTAAATAGAAAAGAAATTATAGCTATAAAAGAACTTCAAAAAAACAACAATATTACAATCCGCCCCGCAGACAAGGGGGGAGCGATAGTAGTCATGAACACACAAGACTACAATAATGAATGTCTCAAACAACTCAACGACAATACCACATACAAAAAATTAAAAACAGATCCCACGAATGACTTTCAGAAACAATTAACTAAATATTGCAATACTGGGTTAAAAGACAACATCATAACAGACAGAGAATTTAAATACATCATTTCAACTGATAAACGTCTTCCAGTATTTTATTACTTACCGAAAGTGCACAAGAATCCAGTAAACCCACCTGGTAGGCCAATCATCTCTGGTATTAACTCAATCACCTCAAATCTTTCACAATATATAGACCGAATACTTCAACCTACAGTCAAATCGATCCCATCCTACATAAAAGACACAACTGACATCATCTCTACAATAGAAAAAATGCAATTCCAATCCAACTGGATAATAGGTACAATTGATGTGAACTCCCTATACACCACAATTAAACATGACATAGGGATACAGGCAGTAAGGAATTATCTCACTAATCACAGTCAAATCCTCAAAAAAGAAATACAGTTTATCACAGAGGGGATTCATTTCATATTGACTCATAATTACTTCTGGTTTAATTCTGATTATTATATCCAGCTACAAGGGACCGCCATGGGGACCAGATTCGCCCCGAGTTATGCCAATATATTTATGACACAGTGGGAGGAGGAAATTATAGAACCACAGCTGGGGGCGAATCTGGTCCTCTGGCGAATATATATAGATGACATCATCTTTATATGGCAAAATTCCAGGGAGGAATTATCCACATTTTTAGAAAATCTAAATACTAATAATTATAATCTGACATTCACGGTAAAAATATACGATATACAAATCGAATTTTTAGACCTTTGTGTTAAGATACAAGGAGAAAAATTGGTGTGCAACACATACCAAAAAGACGTGATGAAAAACAGCTACATATTATTTTCTAGTTGCCACCTTCCTAGGTGGCTGATAAATATTCCAACAAATCAATACAGACGTTTAAAAAGAAATTGTTCCGAACAAGAAACATTCGAAAAAGAGGCCATGAAGTTGAGTGAACAATTTATAAAGAAAAAATACCCTGAATACTTACTAGAGAAGTCATTACATACAGTAAGAGAAATGAATAGGGAGACATTCTTTAAACCTGTCATCAAAACAACAGAAAAACAAGAAGACAACTTCAGAATAATAATGCCATTTAATACACAACACAAGACAATAGAAAGAATCATTTACAAACATTGGGATATACTAAGCCAAGACAAAACACTGGGTCCCTTAATCCCAGAGAAACCATTGATCACCTACACTAGGGCAGGCACTCACATAAAAACTAAACAAACATGGCTGGATACTAAAGGATTTTTTAGATGTGGAATATGTAAGAATTGCAGATCAACCAATTTCCCAAGAAAAACCATAGAGGTCAAATCAACAAAAAATACACATAAACACATCATCAAAGAATGTCTCTCATGCAATTCAACAGATGTGATATATCTGTTGCAATGCATCTGTAAAAAACAATATATAGGCGGAACGAAGAAACCACTAAAAGTGAGGATTGCGGAACATTTAAACAACATCAGAAAAGGATATGAACTGCACACGGTATCGAAGCATTTCAAAGAACACCACAATCAAGACCCTACGGGACTTATCTTCATGCCTTGGAAAAAGTGCCCAAACCATGGAGAGGAGGCAACCACATTAAAAATATGTCGAAATTGGAATCACGTAGAATCTTTGAATTCGAAACTCTGATTCCCTCAGGTCTGAATGCCGATTTGGAGATTTTTGGATTTTTGTAGACATGGGGTGGGTGCCTTTTGGGGACGAGATATCGGAGTCAGGCTGTTTCCCAGCACTCTGATCCCTCCTCCCCGGGAGGCCCCCACTCCTCGATAACACCATCAATCATCTAAAAAAGGAAGAAAATAACAGAGAAAATAATGAAAATGAAATAGAAAGAAGAAACAAACAGAAAAACATATAATATACTATATATATATATATATACAAAACTATAAAAATTACTATATATACATACTTACCACAATTAGGAGAAACATGAACTAGAAAAAATATCATATAAAAACCAAAAGAATTAATACCATAAAAAATAAAAAAATAATTAACATAAACATGATGACCATAAAAAAATAATAAAAACCAATATAGAATTATAGTTATGAGAAAACCAGAAGAACTATACAGGAAGAAGGAACTATAGGATTAATAGGAGGGCACTAAAGAAAAAGAAAATAACATATACAGACTATAAGACCATAGAACACAATAGAAATCGATGAATAATTATAGAATAAGAAATATTATATACAAATATTGTACATGTAACTATGAATATAATACATCAATTTTATACAAGTAGAGGAAACAATTGAAATAACAGGAAGTTACTGAAAGAAGGAAACAATATGAAATACACTAGAGAATAGGAAATATCATATACAAAATCGTAAACATAATATGAAATTTATGGGCTATGACCATTTATGAGCATGATTGCAATAATACCGGAATTAATTCCATTTTATTTTTTTCTTATTTTTTTCTCATTTTACTTTATTCTATTATATTTCACTATTCTATTACACTTCATATTAAGTTCTAATTTTATCATTGACTAACGTATAGATTTATTTCATGGAGGATTTTATATATGTATACTGTCTAATACAGTAAGATATGTATTTTAAACAACCCCTCTATATGGATTATATGGACTAAGCTCACAAAGAACTGTATCAAATTTATAGTCCCACAGGACTAAAAATCCAGACCGGACTTTGATAATAGCACAATCCGGACCAGAATTTATCTTCCTCCCACAAATGGAAGAGCTTCCGTATACTATTTAAAGATGCCAGCCCTACTTGCAGGTATAATGACCACTGAGGAAGGGGCATAATATTCAGTCCCCGAAACGCGTATGGTATTGGACTATACCTGCTTGAGGGCATCTAAGAAATTATATACACTCCGCTATTTAAAAGAGTGTAGAATCTAAGAGGAGCTCCTATATTTTAATACTTCTAAAAGAGAAACAAGCTATTCACAAGCTCTACATTTAGAAGGCAAGAAGTGATTTCACGCTCCCAGCGTTCCTTCCCTACAGCGTTCGCACCATCTCCAGCGCTATCAGCTACTCAGTATCACTGAAATCCACGTGGGACGCCACGTGAGACGCCGAGAGAGCAACCAACGCGCGCAAACACTGCCGATAGCCCGCGGACATCCAGCAGAGAAGGGAGCCTTGGAGAGCGCACAGCAGAAACAGATACCAGAGAACAACAAGCGGTAAAGTACATAAAATATGAACTAAATATTTACTTGCTTCTTAAAGGATAAATATCGATGCTAAACACCACTTCTATCCAATGGTAGTGATAAACCCTATATAAAACTGAGAAGTATACTTATTACTAACAGAGGTCGAACAAGCTTGTAAAAAACCATCTATGACACATTTGGCCAGATGAAAAGAACTGTTAGAATCTTAACAGACTATTTACTACTTATCATACAAAAGGAGATCTCAGTACTACACAAAAGGAACTACTAGTATCTTTTATTCCATTTTTACATTTGTATTTATTTTTTCTATGTTATATACAGTTTTTCTATATTTTATCTATGTAATATTATTTGTATAGGATCCTTAATGTACACTTTTTATTGAATATTTATCTGATATAATAAATGTTTTTGATGCAACACTATTATGGCAACATGTTATATATGAGCATAATCTTAGTAGTACATCTGATATAAAAAATATATTACAGTCCCTGAGAATATCAGACTGACACAAGAAGTATAATACAGCCTTTAAGTACATCAGATTGATATACAAAAAATCCTTCATCAACCCAATACACCAGATGAGGAGTGTGCAAATTAACAGTACTATTTAAACCAGCTTTTTATATCGAGACTACGGGTAGGTCTCCTAATAGGAGCACCTCCGCTCCATTTCTGAAGTAGGTGAGCCACCACGTCTATATATTATTTTTTACCAAACACCATTATAAACTTATAGCTGCTATCAGCCAAGGCCAAAAGCACTATAGAAAAATACTGTTTATAATTGAAGTATCGGGACCCTGAGTGAGGAGGCTTCTTAACACGAATGTGTTTGCCATCCAGTGCCCCTACGCAGTTTGGAAAATGGGCAGAGACATTGAATCCGTCCGCTATGCGAACCCAATCCTCTGCTTTTGGCTGTGGCATCACCATCTCTCAGAGTCGCAGCCAGATGACTTCAGAAGTATGTGCCACGATCCGAGAAATTGAAGAAATCCCCAATAGAAACTCATAATGCAAGGACGAAAATGAGTTCCAAGTTGCAAGAAATCTGTAGAAGACAAACCCCCCCAAAAAAAATGTAGCTATATAAAAACATTATTACATAGCACAGATACATGTATTTAAAATATTTAGCAAACACAACTGATATCACAAATTCAACATGATTGACCACAAAAGATAAAAGTAACTACCAAAAATTACCTCAGGGTGACAAACAGCCTTTCCTCTGGTGAAATGCTGCTCCGCATTTTGGTTTCCTGGAAAGTAAGGTCCGGACAAATATACGACAACAGCAAATCAAATGTAGCCACTGACATGCGACAGAATCCAAAGAACTTCTCCGGGTGCTGACGAAGGTCAGTGAAGAGGGTGTGAAAATGGCCCTTCCTGTACCGTTGAGCAACAATGGGATGAACCCATAGTCGCCTCCTCCTCCTCATCGGTTCCTCAACCAGCACAGATGAATGCTGGCCAAATCGCCAAAAAAGAAGCCAGTGCAGAAGAACCTCATCATCAAAGTCTTCATCCATGTGGAAAGAAAGCCAGAAACTGCAAAGCTAACAATGCCAACTAAGCAACCTCTGTATGCTCCCCAAACCATCAGACAATGGCAAAAAACACTCAGGTGACCTCATTATATACCTGTTTCAGGGGGTGTAGCCAATAAAATAATTCAAATTACACCTTCCGCTTTTTTTGCGGGCCGCAAAAAAGGGAAGACATTCGGAAACACAACGTCTGTTTTTTGCGGAACTACGGAAAGATTGCGGATTACAAACAGTAGCTTAAAATCACTTAATATGGAAACGTTGGCCCGCAATTTGCGGACCGCAAAACACAACGTTCGTGTGAAAGAGGCCTTAATTCACATTTTTTGGAGATATGAAGAGACAAAAAAACCCTGTGATTTGGGTATATTTTTTCTATTATTATTTTGGGGCAATGTCAATTATTTATTATTTATGTTTAGGTTATAAAATGGGGAAAAAGGGATGATTTGATTTTTTTTATTCTTTTGTAGGGGTTTAAACATGCAATCAATAGTTCATTTATACCATAGACTGCAATCAAATAGTATTGCAGTCTATGGCAATAAGCAAAGCTTAATAGGAACTTTACAATGGCAGGGAGCCCTGGGAGCCTTTACAAGGACAAAGGGTGCCTTAGTAACTGGACAGCTTCTGAAAATCAGAGTTATTTACGAACTTCTAGTGGATGTTGACTGCTGAAAAAGTTATGGGTGTCAGAATATGGCAATGCTAATCTTTTTTTTCAAAGGTTTTTAAGTAGTAACATAATAAAAACAATGTTAATTTGGTATTGCCGTTATCGTACTGACCCACAGAATACAGCCGCCATGTCATCTTTAGACCATAGTGAACACCATAGTTTTTTTTTTTTACAATTTCATCCCATAATGCCCCTTTCACACGAGCGGGAGACTCGCATGTCTCCCGCAACGCATCTACAGGGCTGGACACCGACACTGACTGGGATCGCATATAATGCTATGCGATCCCTGTCAGTGCCGAGTCCAGCCCTGTAGATGCGTTGCGGGAGACATGCGAGTCTCCCGCTCGTGTGAAAAGGGCATGAAGCAGTGTTCCTCAACTCCAGTCCTCAGGGCCCACCTACCGGTCATGATTTGAGAATATCCCACAGAATGAATACCTGTGGTAAGTACTGATGCATGAACACTAATTATATCACCTGCTCAATACTAAAGAAATCCTGAAAACATGACCGGCAGGTGGGTCCTGAGGACTGGAGTTGAGGTACTCTGCCATAAAGGATTGTTTTTCTGGTTTGCAATACATAACATAGTGCAGGGATCAGCAACCTCCGGCACTCCAGCTGTTCTGGAACTACAACACACAGAATCCTCCTTTCACTTCTATGGGAGTTACAAGGACTGCCAAGTAAGTGTGCATGCTGGGAGTTGTAGTTTCACAGCAGCTGGAGTGCCAAAGGTTACTGATCCCTGATATACTGAATTAAATGGTGGTGCTTTAAAAATACATGTCCTGCAAAAAACAAACAAACAAGCTCTCTGTGAATACAAAAGTAAAAACGTTATAACTACTGAAAAGCAGAGAAAAAAAAGCGAAAAACGAAAATATGAAATTTGTTACATCCTTGAGGGGTTAAGGGGCACATCTGCTGTCATCTGCCTATACTTTCAACTGCCACTTAGATAAGAAACTAATAAAAATGTATTTAACTCAAGTTTGCAGAAGTTTCAATCTTTTGGGGCATATATTTGGTGGAACATTTCAAATATAACATTATGTAAATCTAGCCTTAACCAAATTTCTGAAAATTACACAAGAACTGGAGATGTCACCCTTTCACCACAAGTACAGAACACACCCCACTAACATCAGCAAAAGTGTCTCCATTAAACACAATATCGGACAGGTACTATTAACATTGTCAGCAGATTACTCTACTTTTACCATAACTGTGCCAGCAGAGCTTTATGCTCAGACCATAAATTGGCATGTCATATAGTTTATCCTGGAGCTAAAGTTAGGCAGATTTTCTATTACGTATCTCTACTTGTGAACTTCCTCAGAAGACTCCTGCATCTTTCTCAGGAATACTTTGGGTGTGTGTGGTGACGTTCACCAAAAACGCCCTCCTTTAACTAGTTCATGGGAATCAAGTTCCATTTGATTCTCTGAGCGGCTCAGTATCCACTTTGGATTTAAAGGGAATGTGTCATCAGAATATGACCTGCTGTTTAAATCACTTTTTAATGTTTAACATATTTTTAAATAATTTGTGATATTTTTAAATTTCCATGTCACTTTTTATATTTAAACTAAAACAAATAATCCTGCAGTTTTTGCATTGGCCACTATATCTAATAACTGACGCCACTTCTTGGATATACAGATCACCTTGCTGCAGTTATATATTATTGTAAACCGGCCTGTAATGATAAGGAGATATCACCTTTGTGTACAGATAAGACAGGATCCACCATTCACAACAGATGATTGTCAGAGCCAGTGTTCCCTGTAAACTGCGCAGGCACATGGCCGCGCAGCTTACTTTGTGCCTCCGCTCAGGGCCGCCGCAGCCCGGACTTCATATTATGGTGTGTGTCTGTTCTGTACTCTGGGGAAGCCCATCCTGGCGATGCAGACAATTTTCACTGTGTGCATTGCTGTGGTGGGCGGCCCTAGAGCTCGAAACAGGTACCCACCATACTGCCCACAGTGCCCTTAAACGTCCTGATGTTATCCAGTGTCAGGACGTTCCTGTGCGGCGATCCTAGCTGGCCCCGCCTCCTCCCTCATGCCGCGCTGCTACTACTGGAAGAGAAGAACATGTGCAGCGTGGCAAAAGAGGGGAACAGAAGAATGGAGGGCATCTTCTTAGACCGAGGCCCATCAGTATATGGCATCTGGAGGAACTAGTCATACAGGAAAGGGTAACCATCATTAAACAAGAATAACCCTCACAAGTGCTAGGCCCTTCATACACCCAGACGCCCTTCTCCTAACATCAGGTCTCCTCCACAAAGACTGGTCTGTACACGTTATAATCCACAAACATCAGTAACGTCTATTTCTAAGGTTTTGCTTTCTAGGATGATGCTGAAGCATAGCGAGTACTACATTAGAGGCGTCAAGCTTTATATAGTACTTGTCACCTACACACTGGAGACAGCCATTTTATTTCTAGAGCCAAGTTTATTATACACCATGGTGTATAGATTATACTGTATATTATACAGCATGATGTATGGATTATACTGTATATTGTACGGCATGGTGTATGGATTATACTGTATATTATACAGCATGGTGTATGGATTATACTTAGAGATAAGCGAGCAGTGCTCGTTACGAGCACTGTAACACTCGGGTCCCGTGTGAAATGCCCTCAGGCATTGCGGATCCGTCCTCATCTGCATGTAAGTCAATGAGGACGGATCGTTTGGTATGAGTGTCATACCAAACGATCCGTCCTCATTGACTTACATGCAGATGAGGACGGATCCGCAATGCCTGCGGGCATTTCACACGGCACCCGAGCATTACAGTGCTCGTAACGAGCACTGCTCGCTCATCTCTAATTATACTGTATATTATACGGCATGGTGTATGGATTATACTGTATATTGTACGGCATGGTGTATGGATTATACTGTATATTATACAGCATGGTGTATGGATTATACTGTATATTATACAGCATGGTGTATAGATTATACTGTATATTATACAGCATGGTGTATGGATCATACTGTATATTATACAGTATGGTGTATGGATTATACTGTATATTATACGGCATGGTGTATGGATTATACTGTATACTATACAGCATGGTGTATGGATCATACTGTATATTATATAGCATGGTGTATGGATTATACTGTATATTATACAGCATGGTGTATAGATTATACTGTATATTATACAGCATGGTGTATAGATTATACTGTATATTATACAGCATGTGTACGGATTATGCTGTATATTATACAGCATGGTGTATGGATTATAATGTATATTATACATCATGGTGTATGGATTATACTGTATGTTGTACAGCATGGTGTATTATAATGTATATTATACAATATGGTGTATGGATTATACTGTATTTTGTACGGCATGGTGTATGGATTCTTCAATATATTATACAGCATGGTGTATAGATTATACTGTATATTATACAGCATGATGTATGGATTATACTGTATATTATACAGCATGGTGTATGGATTATACTGTATATTATACAGCATGGTGTATAGATTATACTGTATATTATACAGCATGGTGTATGGATCATACTGTATATTATACAGTATGGTGTATGGATTATACTGTATATTATACGGCATGGTGTATGGATTATACTGTATATTATACAGCATGGTGTATAGATTATACTGTATATTATACAGCATGGTGTATAGATTATACTGTATATTATACAGCATGGTGTATGGATCATACTGTATACTATACAGCATGGTGTATGGATCATACTGTATATTATATAGCATGGTGTATGGATTATACTGTATATTATACAGCATGGTGTATAGATTATACTGTATATTATACAGCATGGTGTATAGATTATACTGTATATTATACAGCATGTGTACGGATTATGCTGTATATTATACAGCATGGTGTATGGATTATAATGTATATTATACATCATGGTGTATGGATTATACTGTATGTTGTACAGCATGGTGTATTATAATGTATATTATACAATATGGTGTATGGATTATACTGTATTTTGTACGGCATGGTGTATGGATTCTTCAATATATTATACAGCATGGTGTATAGATTATACTGTATATTATACAGCATGATGTATGGATTATACTGTATATTATACAGCATGGTGTACGGATTATACTGTATACTATACAGCATGGTGTAGGGATTATACTGTATATTGTACAGCATGGTGTACGGATTATACTTTATATTATACGGCATGGTGTATGGATTATACTGTATATTATACAGCATGGTGTACAGATTATATGGTATATTATACAGCATGGTGTACAGATTATACTGTATATTATACAGCATGGTGTACAGATTATACTGTATATTGTACAGCATGGTGTATGGATTATACTGTATATTATACGGCATGGTGTATGGATTATACTGCATATTATACAGCATGGTGTACGGATTATACTTTATATTATACGGCATGGTGTATGGATTATACTGTATATTATACAGCATGGTGTATGGATTATACTGTATATTATACGGCATGGTGTATGGATTATACTGTATATTATACGGCATGGTGTATGGATTATACTGTATATTATACGGCATGGTGTACGGATTATACTGTATATTATACAGCATGGTGTACAGATTATACTGTATATTATACAGCATGGTGTATGGATTATAATCTATATTATACAGCATGGTGTACAGATTATACTGTATATCATACAGCCTGGTATATGGATTATACTGTATATTATACAGCCTGGTGTATGGATTATATGGCATATTATACAGCATGGTGTATGGATTATACTGCATATTATACAGCATGGTGTAGGGATTATACTGTATATTATACAGCATGGTGTATGGATTATAATGTATGTTATACAGCATGGTGTATAGATTATACTGTATTATACAGGATGGTGTATGGATTATACTGTATATTATACAGCCTGGTGTATGGATTATAATGTATGTTATACAGCATGGTGTATGGATTATACTGTATTATACAGGATGGTGTACGGATTATACTGTATATTATATAGCATGATGTACGGATTATACTGTATATTATACTGCATGGTGTACGGATTATACTGTATATTATACAGCATGGTGTACGGATTATACTGTATATTATACAGCATGGTGTATGGATTATAATATTTATTATACAGCATGGTGTACGGATTATACTGTATATCATACAGCCTGGTATATGGATTATACTGTATATTATACAGCCTGGTGTATGGATTATACTGCATATTATACAGCATGGTGTATGGATTATACTGTATATTATACAGCATGGTGTATGGATTATAATGTATGTTATACAGCATGGTGTATGGATTAGACTGTATTGTACGGGATGGTGCAGGGGTTACACTGTATGTCTTTGACTTGACAATTATCTTAGGTTTTCCTATCTCCCACCTTTGATGGTGCTGTGCCCAGTTTTGAGTCGACCCCGCTCAGCAGCTGCCAAGGCTTAAAGGGAACACTGGTCAGAGCGCTATCTGTTGTTTCCTTGTACAATGACCTCTGCACAGGTCACAGAGCATGCCTAGAAATCTCTCCAGTAGAAGTCAATGAGGTCTCCTCCTGACCATTGTGTCTATGGCCCATGGGGCTGCCGTAAAGCAATTTTTTAAGCTTTCTAAATGCTTTTAAGAACAGTTCAGACAAGATGGCTGCCCCCATAAAATTTTTCAGGAAATTGAATAAAAAAATTACAATCAGAAAATAAAAACAGATTTTAAAAAAGACGTGCTACTATCTAAAATATTTGTTGACACATTTCCTTTAAAAGTGTGCTTTAATTACATTGGGCAAATATGGCATCAAAAATTCCATGTCTTCCAACTAGTTTCACCTTCCAGCTTCTTTAGGGGATATAATCATTGAGTCACATTCCTTCCTTTTATCTTTTCTTAAAGGGCGTTCCCCCTTTCTACTAATTCTTTTACGTGTCTTTTTATGTAGTAAAAAGGAATATATTGGCCTGTTTCACATGTCAGTGAGTTATTGGAACGTGCTGTCTGTATTCTCCATGGACGGCACGCGTACCCATTGATTTTAATTTGTTTATGTACACAACAGTGAGGTCAGTGGAAAAAAACCATTGAGACATGCGCTACTTTGGTCTGTGAAAACCAGTAATAGAATATGAATGGCATCCGTGTTCTGTCAGTGATTTTCATGGACCATTGGTAGGATATACCCTGGAAACGAATTTTCAGCCTAGAGTAAGTAGAATACGGATGACATATGGTGGACAAAAAAAGGGACACATGGACCAAACACAGATCCTTCACGGACATCTTTACTAATAAACCACTGACCACCTTGACACAGATGTCATAACGGACATGTGAAAAAGGCCTTAGTAGTAATTTGGTTATCACATACAAAACTTATAACTGACTTTTAAAGCACAAAAAGTACTTTTAAATCACTCGCATAAAAAGTAAGGCAGAGTATTGGACATTTCCCGTGATAGAGCTGCAGGGCACTTTCCACTTTCCAAAGCTTTTCTTTTATTCCTCGTAAACAGTGCCTGCAGAGTGTCCTAAACACAAACAATGCAAACAGAGTGGCCTAAACATAATCGGTTCCATAAGAGTGCCCTAAACATAAAAAGCGCCAACAGAGTACCCTAAACATAGACTGTGCCAACAGAGTGCCCTAAACATAAACAGAGTGCCCTAAACATAATCAGTGCCATAAGAGTGCCCTAAACATAAACAGTGCCAGCAGAGTGCCCTAAACATAAACAGTGCCAGCAGAGTTCCCTAAACATAAACAGTGCCAGCAGAGTTCCCTAAACATAAACAGTGCCAGCAGAGTGCCCTAAACATAAACAGTGCCAGCAGAGTGCCCTAAACATAAACAGTGCCAGCAGAGTGCCCTAAATATAAACAGTGCCAGCAGAGTGCCCTAAGCATAAACAGTGCCAGCAGAGTGCCCTAAACATAAACAGTGCCAGCAGAGTGCCCTGAACATAAACAGTGCCAGCAGAGTGGCCTAAGCATAAACAGTTGCAACAGAGTGCCCTAAACATACACGGTACCAACAGAGAGCCTCTAATAAACAATACTGCCACTACATTGCCCCCATAAATTATACCACTCTGGCAGACGGCAGATGGGCCGTGGCCTGTGCTGGTTGATACTTATTCAATACAAATAATCCATTGGTGCATATTTGATAATGAAAATGAGAACATTCTGAATGAAATTAAGCCACAGTTCTGGTGCACATGCTGTCAGCACACTTATTAGGTGCCGTGGACACTTTTGCCTCTCACTCAACAACTGAATTTAAAGCAAACTAAGACAACCAATAGATGGTATAAAGTTAGACAAAGGTGTCTAAAGATGCACCAAATTTATCATCTAGCATGAGCCGCTGTGATAAATCTAAAGTTTAGACAGCATTAGTTAATATGCCCCAGTGTACAGTAACCTACCTCTAGAGGTGGCATCAGGCAGCCACCGGGTTGTCTTTTTAAACATTTATGTTTAAGTTAAGGGACAAAGAATGGCATGGCTGTTCGTGGTAACAAATAATAATAGTATAAATAACACAATGCACTGTAGGATTTTTTTATGGTTAAAAAAAGTCCAAAAAATTTTAGTTTGTTGGTGGCAAATACCTGCCGGTGTGTATACACACTGACTGGAGTCATGTGGTCTTTCTTCTTTATCTTTGATGAAGATACCATCAAAGATAATACCATTTTGAGAAATTCGCCTGAATGTAATTGCCAGACATTCAGATATGACCAGCATTTTTGGAAAATCCAGGTCAAATTTGATTTGTGTAGAATCAGTTCACTCATCTCTAGTGATAAATAATTTTCCTGGGATAACCCCTTTAATATAACAAGTAATATAATAATAAAAAAGGAACAAATGACAGAATAATGAAGTGTGAGAAAAACTAAACTGAATAGGTAATGCTAAAATACAAGTCTAAGGGCCAATTCACCTGTGTGTAAAAAAAAAAAAGATCAGTAACACATTCATTAACTATGCTTTACTAATCAAGTTACACCAGAAGATGTGTGATTCAGAAATGTGCCTTCCTGCTGAAAGTTGTTGAAATGTAGATATGACGTCAGAATGACCGAGCAGTCAATCATATAAATTCACGTCGCTTGTCAACAGAAACAGACGCCCTTGGACGCAGCTAGGCAAAAGGAATTCAGGAATCTACCAAGGAAATTCAGTCATGAAGTTTGCTAAGACTGTCTCGGCTATTCTGGCCATCTTCCTGCTTTATGCCACTGTAACAGAAGGTAATGTATTAGATTTTATTTACAGATAGAAAACAAATGGAAGTCAGACAGAAATGGCATTTTATAGCAAAGTTACATATTGTCTACATATTTTTAATCGATGTATTCGATTGAAATTGTCCAGGATTGGGAAAAAAGGATGACTTTTCCCCCCAGAAGCAGTGTCTTTCTTGCGCATGGGTTGTATCTGGTACTGCATTCACTTGTAGAGGATGACCTGCAGTACCAGGTAACTCTTAGACACCAGTGGCACAGTTTCATTGCAGACGCCTTTTTTTCTAATACTGGACATCCCCTTTAAATTATGTTTTCAGATCTATGTTAAACTAGACTGAATTTATCATGAATTTCAAAGTTTTTTTTCTTATATAAAAGTTTATTTTTTGTATTGTTTTATTTATTGTCTTTGGGTTTTATTGTCTTTCCAGTTTTACATTCATTTAAATTTACTTAAAAAGCCAAAAATTTGTATAATTTACATTTTACTTGAAATACGTAGTTAAACCAGGTGTCCCATCTGAGAATTTATAGCATATCACTAGTTCCCACCAGAAAGGAGCCCCCAAAATGAAGGGAGGCAACACCACTTATGTGCAGTGTCCTCTCTATCCACTGCTATGAGACTTGCCTATGTTCAGAAATCCCATAGAGGTGGATGGACAAGCGGAGCCACCCTTCCATTTTTCTGCTATGGAACTTCCAAAAATAGCTGAAACAGTGATTTGCTATTTTTGAAACTCAAATAGTGATTAATGAAAGGGTGACTGCTCATGTGTAGCTTCCTTCACTTTGGGGTCCCATTCTGGAGATAGCAGCATTAGCTTGCCCATTAGCTTTCATTACCCGAGGATGTGATAAGACACTGTAGTTTTGGCTTATATTACCTTTGCCTTATGTGTATTAAAAACCATAGTCAACAAATTTACCACAACTATAAAAAAGTAAGGCATTTACTCCACTGACTATTTTGTATTTAGACATGATTTTTCCTGTTGCAGAGATTCTGCCCGAGTTTTGTGTCCTTCAAGAAAAGTTAGAGTTTATGGCATGCAGACATACTGTACACTGAACTCAATAATAAAGTATGCAGTAAGATTATATGCTCCCTCTAGTGGTTGCTGTTAAAATCTAGAATTTATAATTTATGCAAACTTTCATGTACATGAAATAGACAAAAATAAAGATGTATAATTCCCTTGTAATTTCAGGAATGTCCTTAGCCGGATCAGCATCAGAATTAAAATGCCGCTGCATCAACGCTATAAGGCCAGAGAAACCTATTAAAAACATGAAGAGTTTGGAACTCATACCCAGCAGCCCCCACTGCAAAAATACTGAAGTAATGTGAGTATTTTGGGAACAGATGAATGTCGTTGTACGTTTTTACCTTTGTACATCCTCTGTATATCATTTTTGCTTACATTTATTTAACGTGTTCAATGTTATACTAATCTCATGATATATTATAAACCTAAAAAAAGGCCAGCAAAAAAAAAATCCTACAATTAAATCCACAAGGGCATCCGCCTCATGCACATATACAAAAGAAAAAAGTTTTGACAAAGCAAAAAAGCCTATGGCAACACATTAGACAAAAAACACCGATAAAAAATGCCAGACTGCTACCAATATTTCAAAAAATATACCACAAATATTTTATTGATTAATTATAAATACATGACATAGTAAAAACATATGCAGGAAAAGGCGGCATCAGCAGAAATGACTACACCAAAGGAAAAGGAAATGTCCCATTGAAAATAACATAGAAATAAAGTGCAAGTGCATATTCACATATCCCACAAAAAAATATATGGACAAACAATTTACCCATGGTGTGTCAGCTCCGCGATGGCGCCAGCCCCCATAGACTTGTATGGAAATGATTCTTCCCATAGAAATGAATGGGGAGGTGAGGTGTAATTACACCTACTCACCACTACCCCGTTACGGCCAGCATGTAAACAATGAAGAGGAGGCAGCGCTGATACGGCGCGCGCCTCCTCTTCAAACAGCTGATCGGCGGGTGTGCCGGGTGTCGGACCCCGCCGATCTGATAGTGTTGACCTATCCTGAGGATAGGTCATCAATATATATAACTCGGAAAACCCCTTTAATTTACTATAAAATGTGTTCATCTTTTTTGTTTGTTTTGTTTTCAGAATTACTCTCAAAAGTGGAAGCGAGGTTTGTGTGGATCCATCAACCCCTTGGGTAGAAAAAATGATCAAGAATATATTGCAAAAGTAGGTTCACCTGACTGCCAAGGTCTCATATATAGTGTATGACTGTGCTTGGTTCGGGAAACATGGCTTGTGTGACGGCCGCATCTTGCTGACTGACAGTGGCTCCTGTGACCCACAATCAAGGGTTTGTCGAGACAGTCCCTTTCTATATGGAACCTGTCAGTTGTTACTCTGGCTTATATAATAGTAGGAAATCAGCCATTATTATTTTATGTTATGATGACATAATTCATGGATGAGCCAAGTCCAACAGAACTGAAATAGCTCCTAGTAACTGTGGCTCATGGGGTCTCTGACATCCATATTCACTAACAGGAAGGGGTTGTCTTCTTGAGATAAGGTAGAGCTCTCTCTGATGAGGTTCTCTCTCTGGGTGTAAGCTAGAATGTTCCTGTTCACTGACAGCAATGAAATATAATTAATACAAAAAGTGCATACGAAGGTTTTGTAAACAGGCTAGTTTTTTAAATACGTAAGACTTATACACCAGTTTGGCTAAGCAAATTAAATGTTTGACTTTTCTAACAAAAACATTTTCCTCAACAGGAAGAACAATGAGGAAACAGTTTAAGAGATTACTTCCACCTCCCTCGAAGATCACATCTATTCTGTCAGAGATTTCAATTTTCTGTGTTGAGTTATTTACTGTCTGTGTTAATAAGATTTATTCTCTTGCTGCGACATGAGCAGACAACACAATGTGGTTTGGGGGTTTTATTGTCTTTCAAGGGGGTTTGTGGAAAATATGTTAATGGCCTATCCTTAGCATAGTCCTTCAATGTGTGACTGGAGGGGGGCTGATTTTGTTCTACTAATCAGTGGGGTTCTGGTGGTTGGACCCTCACAGACCATGCATTGATGGCATATGGTACTTAAACTCTTTTATATCAGTATCAGAGTATGACATTTTATAAGCTATGATACAAGTGGTAGCAACTATGTAGAGCAAAGATTTAAAACTATGTGAAAGTGTCATGCTCTGTAATTTTTATTACTAAATGCTTATTGAATTCTGTATTTAAAGGGTTTGTCTCCTTATTTTCATGAAAAAAACTATTGCAGCTGAGTTCTGCTTTTGCTTTGAGTTGTGATTCCTGACACAGTAGGCAGACAGAAGTATAAAAAATGTAACAGAACCAGTAGTTATAGAGGTTTTTGGCCCCATGTTGTAGGTTGTCCAAACTAACTGAAGGCGAGGCCAACACAAGAAGGCCAGGCCAACATAACTAGGTGGTGTCAGCAATATTAAAGTGCAGCACAAAATACTAATCCAGCAGACCCAAAAAGCATAATGCATAATGCCCAAGAAAACACAAATATCACAGTGCAACACAAAATACACATGAAGTGAATATGAATTCCTACTAGATTATTTAATTTACTTTTAATTAATGAAATATAAAACAAGAATAAAGTATGTATAATTCAATTGTCATCACTAAAAATATTAGCAGGTGTTAAAAAATTTAGTGAAATAAATTAAAATAATGCAGATGGACATAATCTTCACTTTATCCCAAAATAACACCCCAGCAGAACCAAATATCACAGTTCAGCACAAAATACAGCCCCATCAGAATCAAATACCACAGTGCAGGGCAAAATACTGCTCCAGCAGAACCAGGTACCACAGTGCAGCCCAAAATATGGATGGAAGATTATGACCCCTCCCTGGATTATTTATTTTAATTCATTTCACTACATTTTTAATAAAATATATAACAAGCAATAAACTATGTACATCAGTCATTAATTGATATCATTACAAATATTGGCAGAATAAATGTACTGA
This sequence comes from Rhinella marina, assembly GCA_900303285.1. Classification (NCBI taxonomy): domain Eukaryota; kingdom Metazoa; phylum Chordata; class Amphibia; order Anura; family Bufonidae; genus Rhinella; species Rhinella marina. Next base: position 56,755 of record ONZH01028089.1, read on the forward strand.
AATAAAATAATATAGGGGAACATGATCTTCACTTGATCCTAAAATACTACCCCAGCAGAACAAAAAAACACAGTGCAGCACAAAATACTACCCAAGCAGAACAAAAAACACAGTGCAGAAAAAAATACTGCCACAGCAAAACAAAATACCACAATGCAGCATAATATACTGCCCCAGCAGTACCAGATAGCAGGACATAAAACTGCTACTGTGCTGCTGCTTTCTTTCCTCCTTTTCCTCCATCAGTTGTCTCTAATTAAAATAAAAGGAAGGTGAGGAGGTGAGACACGGGCTAAACAACAGAGCCAGCCCTACCTTCAACCTCTTTCTGAACTTCCCAAACATACAGAAGACTATAGCAATGCATACCTATTACATCACGTGAGCTCTCCATTGATTGTAGATGTTCTCTTTCCTCTTCTCCATTCAGCCACTATGATGATGTCTTGCAGCTACTTTTCAGAGTTTGCCTCACAGACATCTTAGATTTCTAATTTTCCCAATATCCTCCCCACCTCCTCAACACAAACTCCCCATCCTGGTGACCCAACAGTGTCATTCTACTGCTCGCTGTACTCTCCAATGCCTCCAAAGACTGCAGAAAAAAGTGTGCCATACAGATAGACCCCCCCCCCAAAAAAAAAATTATTACCATAAAAAATAATTGTGCCTAGGAGAGCGCCCTCAACAGCTATAGTGCTCCCTTATAGTGCCTACATAAGTAATGAAGCCTCTCTACAGTTGACCCAGTAGTAGCTCCTCCAGAGTGGCCTCCAGTAGTTATAACGCCCCATACTGCACCCAGTAGTCATAAAGCCCCCCATAGTACCTCCAGTAATGCCCCCATAGTGAATGGCGATACAGTTTAATTCAGGAGGGCAACTGCACCGGTCATTATGTTACCAGCCAACTGCAAAAAAAAGAGGGTCAGTCGGCACATCCCAATGTGCAGGTGCACGCTTCCATGGATAGAGACACAAATAAAAAAACACAATGCAGAAGCACTCTGCAAACACAAATAATGTACAACAATGCCATGATTGTAGAAAATATTCTGGTACTAATGCTACACTTATTTTGCAAAATTGAGATTCTTGGCAAATACATTTTGCACAAAATTGTTTGGGCCCATCTGCCAAACATCAAGGCAATCTCTGTAAGACGGGAACCTAAAACTAATTTCTACCTGTTACGTGCCATAATGGCCACCATAAAATTCAGGGAGTGTTGGTTCCACTCTGCCTTTTACCATTTTTGGTGCCAATATGGCCTCCATTAAATCCAGGGATGCAGGTACCAACATGCATGCTGAGCCCACTTTATACCTCTCCTAGTCCCAGTTGGCCACCAATGAATGCAATGAGAGTCCACTCTATACCTCTCCTGGTGCCTTGGTAAAAGGCAGAGTGGACCCAGCATGCATGTGGAACCAACACTCCCTGAATTTTATGGTGGCCATTATGGCACATATGTAACAGGTAGAAATTAGTGTTAGTTATCCGTCTTATAGAGATCGCCTTAACGTTTGGCAGACGGGCCCAAGTAATTTTGTACAAAATGTATTTGCCAAGGATCTTAATTTTGCAAAATAAGCGTAGCATTAGCACAGGAATATTTTCTATGACTATGGCATTGTTGTACGTTATTTGTGTTTGCAGAGTGCTGCTGCATTGTGTTTTTTTCTTTATGCTAACAGCCACTGGCCATGAGGAGGGCTCAGGCAGCCCATTGAGAGTCTTCCCAGTAGGGTATATGGTAAGTCCACCCCATGCATGTAAACATACTCCTACAATCAAAGCTATTGAACAGTTTGACGCATTTGTCAGAATAAAGACTGCATAAGCTCAATGTTAACCAAGCTCCGGTGTGCCCAGAATAGAAATGGATAAGAACCGTGTTTAAGGCCCCATTCACATGATCCTTTTTTTTTTTTTTTTGCGAATTGGATGTGTACAGCACACCATGTGTTGTCTGCATCTGTATGTCTGTTCCACAGTCCTGCAAAAAAGATTACAGACTGTATTACAGACAAGAATAGGCATTGTTACAATGGGTCCGCAAAAAAACAGATGCAACACAGACGTCATCCGTATTTTTTGCGGATCTGCATTTGGGAACTGCAAAATACATACGGTTGTGTGAATGACCCCTAATGGTGTCTCCACATGTGGCAACTTTCCACAGAAATCTATCCCATACAACTGAGTTTGTAAAAATCCATCCATATTCTTCAGAAATAATCTCTTTCACGTGTACAGAATAGGTTTCTGATCCCAAAATTTTTTCAATGAATTTGACAATTAGTACCATGTTAATACCATAAGATTGGAGTTTTTTTACAAATTTGCAGCAAATTCACAGTGATTCGCAAGCATGCAGATATTGATTAAATCCACTGTAAAATTTAGTGGTAGAGATTAGATTTTTTTTTCTGCTAAATGTGGGTGGGGCATTGAAAACCCCATCCACGTGTATTGCACTGTACTGTAGATTGCTGTGTATTTTTATGGTGCAAAATTGGTGCAGCGTGCGTGGAGGATGGAAATGGTGGCGATGGTAATAAGAGTGGTTGTAGTCCTCACAGTGGTGAACCCTGTTCCAGCACTCTCACAGGTTGGGCATTCAGTGATTGGAGAGAGCAACCCTTCTTCCTCTCGAGGCACACCTTGGACTCCTGCCTGATGGCTGGGGTGCCCTTGATGTTGGGCGAATGGGTAGCGGCTGAAAGCCAGGAGAACATGGGGCTGGTTAGATGTGGAACTCAATGACCAGGCTGGCTTGATTATACATATAATGCAACCGCACACTGCTAACCAGATAAAGCACAAAATGCCATAGTGATATAAAGTATTCTGAAGCTCATGCTATGCTTGTTTAATAAATTAGAGATTCTTGGCAAATATATTTTGTACAAAATTATCTGAGCCCATCCACCGAATCGTCAAGGTGATCTCTGCAGAATGGGAACCTAACACTATTTCCTACCTGTTATGTGCCAACCTTGGCTTCCATATAATCAGGGGGTGTTTGTTCCACATGCATGCTGTATCCACTCTGCCTTTTGCCATTTCTGGTGCTTCAAAGGCCTCCCCTATAGTCTCTCTTTTACTGAACAGATGATGGGTGTCACAGTGCAAATACGAGCAGTAGGCACAGTTGTCAAGTATTTCACAGTAGGCTTTTCCCAAAGGCTGAGTATAGGGATGGCTATGGTGATGCTCCTCCCTGAGTCTCTTTCTATAGATACAAGTAATCCTCCCAAATGACCAAAGGCTCACTCTCTATATTTCTCTGCAATGCCAACTGTGGGGTGCAGTCTTACATCGGATGGCCAGTCCACCTCAGTAGTGTGGTGAGAGCAAGAAGCAAGATAACCAAAACCACTGGCATTGAAGTCTACAGTCATATGTGTGCCTTACCTTTACTGGCTTTGTCCAAGTACTATAATTTTAATGGTCTTCAGCCTGCTACAAAAAATCATTACTTCCTTTCCCTCAGAGGTTGATGTTTAATAAAGTTGCTTTTCTGGTACCTTTCGGGAATGGTGTCTCCCTAAATAATTCTTTACTCCTGTTTTAGCTTGACTGGCTTACACACAAACAGTAGCATGCACGTCTTTCCTTTTGACCGACTCGCCAGGAACTACTTTCTAGCAGGTGAAATGGGGTCAGCCCACTGTTAAATATGATGTGGCCTGACGAGCAATGGAGTAGGATGCTGTGACTAGAGCTCATGCAAAGTATCCTGAAAATATCCTGCTGGGCTGCCCACTCACACCTGCAATTCTACCGTCAAGAGCCCAAACGGGTACCAACAGTGGCATAGCGTGGGGGGGGGGGGCAAAGGGGACGTTGTCCCGGGTGCCAAATTGTAGGGGGTACCAAGCAGCAGGCAGTATAGCCTATGGCTCCCATCCCCCCATTCTGCCTCATAAGCTTCAGACCAGGCTTGAAGCCTATGAAGCAGTAGAATGGCGCAGGAGATCAGGATTACCTCACCATGACTTCTGTATCGGGTCTCGTCAAGATGACGTGATGACGTGGCACGGTGGGCACGGTGATGTGTTCCTGACTGCCTGCGCCGGGATGCCTGAGCAAAGGCTGCAAGAGGCAATGAAGAGAGGTGAGCATTTATTTTTTATGTAAGTACTAGGGGCCATATTGGGGGCACTATGGAGGGGGAGATACAAAGGAGGCCGTTATATTTAGAAAGAATGGGGACCGTTATATATTATACAGAGGGGCCATTATATAATATAATTATACAGAGGGCCCATTATTAATGGCCCCTCTGTATAATTATAATATATAATGGCCCCTCTGCCTAATATATAATGCCCCCCCCTGTATAATAATTATATATAATGCCCCCCCTGTATAATAATTATATATAATGCCCCCCGTATAATTATTATATATTATGGTCCCCCTGTATAATTATGATATATAATGACCCCCTGTATAATTATTACATATAATGGCCCCCTGTATAAATATTATATATATAATGGCCCCCCTGTATAATTATGAATATAATGACCCCTCTGTTATATTATAATAGTAGCTGAAGGACCCGGCTTCGCCCGGGTATATTTGATCTATTTCATTTAATGTTTGTGTGTGTGACGTAAAAAAAATATCGAGAGTGACCTCTACAGCAGCCCGCCCCTTATAACTGTGACCTCCACAGCAGCTAGAGTGGCCACTGTCTTCACCCCAGAAAGCCAGACCTCACCGGCCATTCCCCCAAACGTGAAACAGTGACCTTGGTTACCATGAAGACACACCACTAAACATGAGGCCACGCCCCCTGGCTCCGTGAAGACACAGAGGAGAAGCTGCCTGAGCGTGAGCTACTGAAAGGGTGGACATCCCTACGTCCATCCAGGCACTGTACTGGACTTAGGACAGGGAGCCAGAAAACCGGACTGTCCAGCCTAAAGCCGGACAACTGGTCACCCTAACATCAGCCTGCCCCTAGGGTGGCCAGAGGTCCAGTTTTAGGCTGGACAGTCTGGCTTTCAGACAGCTTCTCCTCGGTGTCTTCATGGAACCAGGGGGCGTGGCCTCATGTTTAGGGGTGTGGCTTCATGGGGACGGGTGGCACGGCTTCACGTTGGGGGAAGGCTGGACATTCTGGCTTTCAGACTACCTGTCCTCTGTCATGCGCAGGGCCTGGATGGACACATGGGGTGTGGCCTCTTGTTTAGGGGTGTGGCTTCATGGGGACCGGTGGCACAGATTCACGTTAGGGGAAGGCTGGACATTTTGGCTTTCAGACTACCTGTCCTCTGTCATGCGCAGGGCCTGGATGGACACAGGGGGCATGGCCTCTTGTTTAGGGGTGTGGCTTTATGGGGACCGGTGGCACAGCTTCATGTTGGGGTAAGGCTGGACATTCTGGCTTTCAGACTCCCTGTCCTCTGTCATGCGCAGGGCCTGGATGGACACACGGATGTCCTTTTGAACAGCTCACTCTCAGACAGCGGCACTGTGCTGTCTGAGCATGAGCTGCAGGGAGAAAGTCACACTCCCTCCCACCCCTGCAGCTGACAGAAGTTGATTTTTACCTTCATTTTTTCAACCGGTCAGATGCAGAGTGGAAGGGGCGTGGCCATAGAAACCTGGTGTGTGTGTGGAGACTAACTGCCTGGGAGCTTCTATTGGCTGATAAGGGTCATGTGACCAGGCTACTATTGGCTAATGCATTTTATGGGAATATCTCAGGAACGGTACGTCCTGGAGAGTTGAAAACTGTTCTAAAACCTTCCCGGACACCTGATGTACATGCGTGCCAAATTTTGTGATTGTAGCTGCAGCGGTGCGGATTCCTTTAGCGGACATACACACACACACACACACACACACACACACACACATACACTCAGCTTTATATATTAGATAGAATGGCCCTCTGTATTATCATAATATATAACGGCCTCTCTGTATAATTATTATATATAATGGCCCCCTGTATAATTATGATATAGAATGGCCCCTCTGTATAACATATAATGGCCCCTTGTATAATTATTATATGTAGTGGTCCCTCTGTACAATATATAATGGCCCCTCTGTATAATATATAATGGCCCTCTGTATAATTATTACATACAATGCCCCCCCTTGTATAATTATGAATATAATGACCCCTCTGTAATATTATAATATAGAATGGCCCCTCTGTATTATTATAATATATAATGCCCCCCTCTGTATAATTAATATATATATAATGGCTTCCTGTATAATTATGATATAATGACCCCTCTGTAATATTATAATATATAATGGCCCCTCTGTATTATTAGTATATATAAAATGACCTCTCTGTATTATTCGAATATATAATGGCCCATCTAATATATAAAGCTGAGTGTATGTGTTTGTGTGTATGTCCGCTAAAGGAATCCGCACCGCCGTAGCTACAATCACGAAATTTGGCACACAGGTACATCAGGTGTCCGGGAAGGTTTTAGAACGGGTCTCAGCTCTCCAGGACGTACTGTTCCTGAGATATTCCCAAAAAATGCATTAGCCAATAGAAGCCTGACCCTTATCAGCGAATAGAAACTCACAGACAGTTAGTCTCCACACACACCAGGTTTCCATAACAACCTAGCCAGTTCACTGCTGTAGGTCTGCTTTAAAGGGGCAGAGCGCTGTGGATGACACTGTTAAAGGGATATTCCGGTTACCATAAATATAACTTATGTTTTAGACTAACTCATCATCAATCATTACCTAATATAATGTAAATTTCACATATTTACCGTTCAGTAGTAATAAAAGATGTTTTCTTCCACTGCTACCCACTTTCCTCCTAAATTACTATGGCATCGACCTGTAATTCAGGCCACCTTCAAAAGAAGGACTTAAAAGCCCCACCCCCAGGTCCCACTAAGTTACGCCCCGACTCAGTAAGGCCATGCCTCTTCCACACCGCATTTGACCGGGATTGAAAAAATGAAGGTAAAAATCAACTTCTGTCAGCTGCAGGGGAGGGAGTGTGACTTTCTCCCTGCAGCTCATGCTCAGACTGCACAGTGCTGCTGTCTGAGAGTGAACAGTCCAAAAGGACATCCCTGTGTCCATCCAGGCCCTGCGCATGACAGAGGACAGGGAGTCTGAAAGCCAGACTGTCCAGCCTACCCCCAACGTGAAGCCATGCCACCGGTCCCCATGATGCCACACCCCTAAACACGAGGCTATGCCCCCTGTTTCCGTGAAGACGGAGGAGAAGCTGTCTGAGCGTGAGCTACTGAAAGGGTGGACATCCCTGTGTCTGTCCAGGCCCTGTGCTGGACGGTAGACAGGGGGTCTGAAAGCCAGACTGTCCAGCCTAAAACCTGACCTCTGGCCACCCTAGGGACAGGCTGATGTTAGGGTGGCCTTAGGCTGGACAGTCCAGTTTTCTGTCTACCTGTTCTCTGTCCGGCGCAGTGCCTGGACGGACGCAGGGATGTCCACCCTTTCAGTAGCTCACACTCAGACAGCTTCTCCTCCATGTCTATACTGAGCCAGGGGGTGTGGCCTCATTTTTAGTGGTGTGGCTTCATGGGAACTGGGGGTGCTGCTTCATGTTTGAGTTCCGGCTTTTTGGGGTGAAGACAGTGGCCACCCTAGCTGCTGTGGAGGTCACAGTTAAAGGGGAGGGCGCTGTGGATGTTTCTGTTAAGGGGCGGGCTACTGTGGAGGTCACTGTTAAAGGGGCGGGCACTGTAGAGGTCACTCTCGATGTCTTTTAACGACACACGCACAAACATTAAATGAAATAAATTAAATATACCCGGGCGAAGCCGGGTCCTTCAGCTAGTTATATATAATAGTAATAATACAGAGAGGGCAATAATATATACTAATTATACAGAGGGGGTCATTATATAATAATAATAATAATAATAATAACAACTAATAATAAAACTCTGCAGAGACTAGACGCGGCTGAAAGACGGTATCAAAATGAGGAAGGTCTAGGAGGTGTCACTGGATGGATGAGATATGTGGTGCTGTATCCTCCTGTATATTTTGTAGTGAAGTATGTAATGTCCAAACATCCTGGCCCCAGACTTCAGGTCACACTGTGCGTGTTCTGAATTCTGAGGCCTCACACCTATTCCTCCTTATCTCGCATTGACCTTAACTTGTCGAATCAGTCCTTACTTCCTACAATGCAGACAATTGACTACTTACCCTGGTCCCTATTGGACCATGCTCCTATGAGACTAAGGCTGATGCTTAGGAAACAGAGGCAGTGTGGGCCATCGGTATGGTGGCTGCATTTGTTTTGGTTAAAGGTGGTATGAGTTGAGGACCGAATTAGAGAGGGCTTGTTAGAGTTTTGCCCCCAGTGCCCCCATGTGCCAGTAACAAAATCCCCTAGTGCCCCCATGTGCCAATAAGAAAGGCCCCCAGTGCCCCCATGTGCTAATAAGAAAGGCCCCCAGTGCCAGTAAGAAAGGCCCCCAGTGCCAATAAGAAAGGCCCCCAGTGTCCCCCAGTGCCCCCATGTGCCAGTAAAAAAAATGCCCCCAGTGCCATAAGAAATGCTCTCAGTGCCCCCATTAAGAAGAGCTCCGGTCCTTTTGCATCATACAAAAAAAAATAAACACTTATACTTACCTCCATCAGCGATGCAGGCCTCTTCCGGCCTGTGTCCCGCGCTGTACAGCTCAGGCGGCGCGCTGACGTCATCGCGCCGCCTGTGTCGGCCTCTGATAGGCTGCAGGCACTAGGCCTGCAGCCTATCAGATGAATGGGGAAGGGAGATGCCTCTCTCCTGCCGCGAAGCACAGGCATCTGTATCGCTGTCCTGACGATGGTGATACAGATGAATATGGAGATGAGCGCTTCCACAATGGAAGAGCTCATCTCCCTCTGCCCCGCCGCCGCAGTTGTCTCCTGTGACCAGGGCCGCACCAAACCTCACCTAATTGGCGGTGCGGCCCTGCAAGTGGCAAGGGGGGCCCTATAGCTACGCCACTGCACACAGGGACAGCGACACACACAGGGACAGCAACACACACAGGGAGATCAACACACACAGGGACAGCGACACACACAGGGCCAGCGACACACACAGGACCAGCGACAAACACAGGGACAGCGACACACACAGGGATAGCTACACACACAGGAACAACTACACACGCAGGGACAGCGACACACGCAGGGACAGCGACACACACAGGGACACACACAGGGACAGCAACACACACAGAGACAGCGACACACACAGGGACAGGGACACACAGGAACAGGGACAAACAGGGACAGTCACACACAGGGACAGGAACAAACGCACACAGGGATAGGGACACACACAGGGACAGGGGACACACACAGGGACAGGGACAAACACAGGGACACAGAGGGACAGACACATAGGGACAGACAGACACACAGGGACAGGGACACACACAGGGAAAGACACACATAGCTAGGCCTCACCAAACTCCAGCATGGCTCCTCTCTGTACACACAGCAACAGCTCTGTGCTCCTCTAGCTCCTCCCCCGCTGGTCACATGGGCAGATGACGTCTGGAAGGTCCTTTAGCCCATAAAGAATAACTCTCAATCAATGGAGTGCCGGGTGAGCCGACCTACAGAGTGTGTATGTGTGTGTGGGGCGTAGGGGGCGGGGCCTTCCATGCACTCCGGGCCCCCCTGTGCTGCGGCCCCGTAGCAACTGCGTGGTCTGCCTATATTGGCAGTAAGCCACTGGCTGAAGGGGTTAATGTTTTATCTGAAAGAATCCAGGGAGAGAGCAGAGAGCAGGAGGGGCAGAGCAGGGGGGGCGTGGCCAGCAGTGATGTCTCCTGTACAGACTCTTATCTGCTTGTGCAGGAATATGAGAAGAGCAGGCAGAAAAGCTGACATCACAGGTCATGTGACCCTGAGTGAAATCTGAGAAACCAGCAAGTTTAGAAGCACAAAGTGCTGGAAAAGCTGTTACATTTGATTAGTTAGAAACATACAAATGACAAAAAAATAACTCGGATAACCCGTGATTTCACCATCATCATTGTTAAAGAAAAGCTCAATATGTAGCCTCATCAGACACAGAATGGAGGTCCTCTTCACTAATGAGATCCATACCCCAGACGGACCTGTGTTAGAAGAAGTTTTTCTGTTGGTGAGGTCCTCTTCAGGCATGTGATTTAGCCTGCTCACAGTAAACTGTCTATTTCCCATACCCCAGATGGACCTTTTCTAAGTTTTTTTTTTCTGCTGGTGAGGTCCTCTTCAAGCATGGGATTTATCCGATTTACATAGAAATGACTATTTCCTATACTCCAGAAGGACCTTGTAACGGGGAGCCGCCGGAGCTCTCCCTCCCTGTAGCACCGCCGGTCTCCAGCGTTTGTGCTGGAGCAAGGACGCGGCTGGCGTCCTCATCTCCATGACGACGAGGGGGCGGGGAGGACCCGGCCGTACACGCATCCCCAGAGCGGCTGGTGTCCTCCGTCCCCTAGACAACAAGCAGAGGGGTTGAGCTCCGACAGCAATCAGTCGGCGCTCAGGGTTAATTATATGTTTATGAGGCTCACATGACCCATCTGTTTGGCCTTGCTGATGGAGGTCATGTGACGCTGGCCACGTCACGTGACCCATCTTTGGGGCCTATTTAAACAGGCAGCCTGCTGGACACAGGTTGCCTGTGATTGGTCCTACTACCTTCACCAGCGTTTTGAGTTTCGTTATCTGACTTCGGCTTTAAACTTGACCTCGTCCTTGTTTCTCACTTTGTTTCACGTGACCTCTTGGCTCCTGACCTCGGCTAGTGTTTTGACCTCGTTCTCGTGTTATCCTTTGCACTGACGTTACCTCTTGGCTTCTGACCTCGGCTTGTGTTTGCTCCAGTATTATCCCTCAGTATTGACATGACCTCCTGGCTTTTGACCTTGGTTTGACGGTATTCTATTTTCCATGTGTTCTGTCTTTGTCTATTGTTTTCTCTCGTTGTTCCCCTCCCTGTATGCCCCAGCACATATGTAAGCTAGGGACTGCCGCCCAGTTGCACACCGTCAATTAGGACGGACTGTGGAAGTAGGCAGGGACAGTGGTGTGGGTTTGAGCTCAGGTCTACACTATTCCCTGAACCTTGACAGACCTTTTCCATATATTATGTACTAGGGATAATTCATACTGCTGAGGTCCGTGTCCGCTGTGTGATGGTGATAGCGGCAGTGGCGAGTCTTCATTGGCGGAAATACAGTTTGGAACATGATTGCGGGCAAAGAAGTAGATGTCTTGCTGTGTAGTGGTGGAAGCAGCAGTGGCGTGTCAACATAAATGGCTGTACAGTATGGAACATCATAAGACAAGGCTGGATTTGAATATCAAATAATGTCTAGCTGTGTAGTGGGAATGGTAGAGGCACTAGTGATATTAGTACAGTAACTGATGGCAGCACAGTATGGAACATGATGGACAAGGTGCATGAATAGGTTATTGGTTAATTCCCTCGGGCCCTATTTCCACCGATTAAAACCCCCTCCCGAATTACCAACCCACATAAATAATACACAGAGACCAAGTCGGATTTTAATCAGCCACATCAGCTGTTTTTATTAACCAAAATAAATAACCATAAATAACATAAATTAACCCTGACGAGGGAGGTCCTTGAAGCCCCAAAGTTCATTTATTTTCATTGATCAAACAAACCAACATGGCACTTCCATCTTGCCTCCAGCCGTAAAACGCCAGCTCGGAGACACCAACTGATGGACGCCTCTCACTCCCAACCAACTGCCCAACCATGAGAGTCCAGCCTCACCATTGAGGCCCTCCCATTCTCGAGTACCATCAATCCCACCAACTTCAAGGACCTCCCACCGCCAACAACGCACAACTTGACCACTTTCTTCCTCAAGATTGCGCGTTCCTCCACAACCCTAATGGCCTCTCAATTCCACCCTGAAGGCCCAAAGACCACAAATCTATGCCTACGGCATTAAGGTGAACCCCGTCTGCCCTCCAGAATTCTCCAACTCCCAACTCAAGTTCCGAATGCCTCACCGCCACAGACCCATTCCTGGCCATGAACTTACCTAGTCAACCGTTCCACCGAACGCGCCTCCCACCACACCTTACGAGGCACAATGTCCGACCATACAGTTACCATAGCCGGGAATAGGGCCCACAACCTAAGTAAATCGAACTTGATATCCCTTATCAATTCTCTAAATGGCCTAACCCCCAAATCATTACCCCCTACATGAAGAACTAAAATATCCGGGGACCTGTCCAATTTTGTAAACCGATGCACCTCCCTTAAAACACCTCCCCACAACATACCTCTTGAACTAAGCCACCGCTCGACAGCAACATCCCTCTCAAACCTCAACTGATGCCCATTCGGCCGAACATCCTCAAAGCACCCCAGAAAACGAATGAGTGCCCAAGAATCCAGACTAATGCCAGTGAGCTTCCTTTAACCAAGCAAAATAAACAAACACAATTTTAAGACCAAAATGACTCATTACTTACTAACCTCACATATGAACGCCAATCCTTTTTTTTTACCTCATCACTCATTCCTAACCTCACCTCACCGTAGCAGCCCCGATCCTAAACGAATGTCCTGTATAATCCCCCGGATCAATCAGCAAGCCTTTTAAACAACGCTTAAAAACGGCTAGAAACTGAAAGCGAGACAAGAATGATCCAACTTCATGTTTAAGTAAAGAACCACTCTCCAGAGTTGAACGTAAACCATATTCCTGCAGACACCTAACTGGGCATAATAAACACCCTGGAACAGCAAACAGCAGGACATTACTCCCTCTACCTTCCTGATCTGTTTTTGACCTGCGAATCCTAACCACTACCCTATCTTGATAAAGAACAACATCTTCTACCAACAATCCCCCCATACACCAAACGCTATTACACACTAACTCCCCCAATCTGAACGCCCCAAAAAATGCCACAGAAAACACCAACCTGAACAATCTGACCTCCTCCGGTAAATGACACACCCTATCCAACTGCGAGCCAGTTTTTAGCAGTAAAGCAAAAGAAACTGTCCGTCTTCTATCCTCTATCTTCCTCCCCCTTCTCCATCCCCTCAAAACCTGTTTTACCAGAAAACTTTTTGGAACATCAGGAAAACCCCTCAACTTAAAACCAAAAGCTAAACCCGCTATCCATTTATTTAACTGTGCCACTGACCAACCTTCCTCTGTTACATGACCCAAAAATAACAATAACGGGATATTCCCCTCATCCACCCAGGTACCTAACTCACTACACCACTGCTCCCAAACACGCCAGGCTTTACCATAAGCAGCCCACGTACCCGTACTCATTGATGCCTGCAATAGCTCTTCTATGGTACCTCCAAGAGCTCCCACAGGGACTACGGACACGCCAGCCCTTCGATGTCTGCTTCCGGCGTCAGATGACGAAAACGCTCCCACTGCGAACGAGAAAGGGCATCTGCAATACAATTAGACACCCCCGGCACATGCACCGCCACTACCCAAGCATTGAGCGACAAACAAACTAACACTAGATGCTGCAATAAACACACCACAGGAGGTTACGACGCTGTTAGACTGTTGATTGTCTGCACCAATCCCAAATTATCACAATGGAAACTAATTTTTGTATTCCTTAATTCCCTTAATTCCTTACCTAAACGAATAAAATGATGAGGGGATGAAACACCTGCCGTAGCCCCTGCTAACCGACGGCAAAAAATTTGGCCCATTGGCATAATACGGCAAGCGAAATTGAGTTTACCTAACAGAGACTGTAAATCACGCAACCGGATTTTTGGAGATCTCCTAGCCCTATCCACCACGACCTTTAAATCTTGCACATTCTCATCCGGTAAACGGCATTCCATTTTTTCAGTGTTGATAACTATTCCCAGGAAACTCTATTGCGTCATAGGACCCACCGTTTTTCCCTCAGCTAACAGCACCCCAAACGACGCAAAAAGCGATTGTAACGTATTTAACAACAGTGAACAAACCTGAGACCCCGCCGGCCCCAAACACAGAAAATCATCTAAATAATGTATAATAGATGAACAACCTGAAACGTCCTTTACCACCCATTCAAAAAAAGAAGTAAATGCTTCAAAATATGCGCACGACACTGAGCACCCCATGGGCAAGCACCTGCCAACAAAATATCCCCCTTCCCAAAAACAGCCTAACAAGTGCAAACTATCCGGATTCACCGGCAACAGGCGAAAAGCTGCCCCAATGTCCGTTTTTTCCAATAATGTCCCAGTGCCCAACTTTCTTACCCAAGCCACAGCCGCATCAAATGAAGTGTACACCACCGAACAAAATTCCGGATCAATACCTTCATTGGTATAGGACAAATGGTGAATGAGCTGAAACTTGTTCGGCTCCTTCTTGGGCACATCACCTAACGGCGACACCCTCAAATTGGCTAACAGTGGTTCCAAAAATGGGCCATCCATATGACCCAATGCAACCTCCTTAGCCAATTTCTCGGATACTACCTCCGGATGCTCAAGAGCCGAGTGCAAATTCTTCTGCACCATAGCCACCGGCAACGGCGCAGACGGAATACTAAACCCCCACGTAAACCCCTTCCTTAATAATTCTGCAGCCTCGCAATTGGGGTATCTACTTAGATACTGCCCCATCTTTTCCACTTGCACCGGAGTCAGCCCCTTTTGCAGTGGTATCACCTGCTTTTGCCTTGTTTCTAGTGTTGAGCGAGCATGCTCGGCCGAACTCACTGTTCGGCCGAGCATGCCTACGCTCGGGTACGCTCGGTGCTCTGCCGAGCACTGGGTGTACTCGAGCGCATTGCTCAAGTCCCCTCCCCGCACGCTAATTGGCTAATGGGGGGATGGCATTCAGTGTAATGCCAGTAGCCATCTTAGCTACTGGCATTACACTGATTGGCTGGCCGGGAACGCGTCATCGGGTGGTATAAAGCACCCGGTCACGCGCTCCCTGCCAGCGTTAGACAGGGAGAGCTGCCACAAAGAGGGAGAGATAGTGTAGTGTAGGGAGAGATTGGCACGCTAGGCAGGGATAGTAATCATATTTTAAAGACCCAAAAGCCCTTTTAAGGGCTACTCCTATATCTGGCTGCAATTTGTTTTATTTTTTGTTTGGGGGTTAATATAAATAGCGCTAGGTGGCCTGGCATTAACGCCACCAGCGCAACTGCTGCATGCTGCTGCATCTCTGAATAGTATATAGCTGACATCCTTTGCTATTATATCTGCAGTTAAGTCTGCAGTACCACTTTTGCGTCTTGCTGTGTAACTTTTGCGCAAGGAGTTACTTCTGTAGGGAAAGGATTTGGATAGGCAGGGCTAGTTCTGTTCAAAAGACACCAAAGTCCATTGTTCTATTTTTTTTTGTGTTAATTTGGGGGCAAACTAGCAGTACGTGCACAACCTGTGCATTATAGCCTTTCAGTTGTCTATATAGCTGACATCAGTTGTCCCTGTTTCTACCGTTAATTTAGGCCGCAGTTCCTAATTTGCGTCTGCAGATAAATTGCCCAAGGAGGCAGGTATACTGTAGGCATAGAATTTAGCTAGGCAGGGCTAGTTGTTGTGTTCAAAAGACACCAAAGTCCATTGCTCATTTTTTATTTTTATTTTTGTGTTAATTTGGGGGCAAATTTGGGGAAAAAAGAACGCAAGGGTGCCTGACACTAGCAGTACGTGCACAACCTGTGCATTATAGCCTTTCAGTTGTCTATATAGCTGACATCAGTTGTCACTGTTTCTACTGTTAATTTAGGCCACAGTTCCTAATTTGCGTTTGCAGATAAATTGCCCAAGGAGGCACGTATACTGTAGGCATAGAATTTAGCTAGGCAGGGCTAGTTGTTGTGTTCAAAAGACACCAAAGTCCATTGCTCTTTTTTTTGTGTGTTAATTTGGGGGCAAATTTGGAGAAAAAAGAACGCAAGTGTGCCTGACACTAGCAGTACGTGCACAGCGTGTGTATTATAGCCTTTCAGTTGTCTATATAGCCTGCTTGGACTGGCCCACAGGGGTACAGGGGAATCCCCTGGTGGGCCCCTGAGCAAGGTGGGCCCCTAGTCTCCCACCCCCTGCACAAGTGGCACATAATACATTAGATTTACTGCTCTACATACATATATTCAATGTACATCACCTCCACCAGCCTATGTTCATATAAAAAAGTTGTTAGATTATATATTATATTTGAATGTATCCATACAGTGGGCCCCCAAAATACATTTTACTGGTGGGCCCTAGGTACCCCAGTCCGACACTGTATATAGCTGACATCAGTTGTCACTGTTTCTACTGTTAATTTAGGCCGCAGTTCCTAATTTGCGTTTGCAGATAAATTGCCCAAGGAGGCACGTATACTGTAGGCATAGAATTTAGCTAGGCAGGGCTAGTTGTTGTGTTCAAAAGACACCAAAGTCCATTGCTCATTTTTTATTTTTTTTTTGTGTTAATTTGGGGGCAAATTTGGGGAAAAAAGAACGCAAGGGTGCCTGACACTAGCAGTACGTGCACAGCCTGTGCATTATAGCCTTTCAGTTGTCTATATAGCTGACATCAGTTGTCACTGTTTCTACTGTTAATTTAGGCCACAGTTCCTAATTTGCGTTTGCAGATAAATTGCCCAAGGAGGCACGTATACTGTAGGCATAGAATTTAGCTAGGCAGGGCTAGTTGTTGTGTTCAAAAGACACCAAAGTCCATTGCTCTTTTTTTTTTTTTTGTTAATTTGGGGGCAAATTTGGGGAAAAAAGAACGCAAGTGTGTCTGACACTAGCAGTACGTGCACAGCCTTTGCATTATAGCCTTTCAGTTGTCTATATAGCTGACATCAGTTGTCACTGTTTCTACCGTTAATTTAGGCTCTGTCTACTGTTAACGTTAGCGCATTCTACACAATTGACATTCTGTGAAATTTTTCTGATCAGACACATAATAAAAATCTTCACTACTGTAATTGTGACAAAACTGCACATATATAAATACGCGCAAGGCGAGCAGTAAGGGGAAGTGGGCGTCCTGTTGAAGCTGCAGGCAGAGGCCATGGCTCTGGGCGCGGTGATACTGTGTCTGCTGGCAGAGCACAAGAAACTAAGTCATCTAAAACTTCTAGCTTCTTGGTCCAGCTTGCAGGGCGGCGCAAGACACAACTCCTAAAACCACACCAGCGCGAGCAGGTAGTCGGTTGGATTGCAGGTGATAGTGCTTCCAGTCGGTTAAGCACCACCCTCTCTTCCACAAAGTCCAGTCTCAGTATCCAAGAGTCTGGGCAACCACATCCTCACCCTGATCCTCCTTCCTCCCACCATGCCGAATCTGGGCAAAGAAATGATCCCACATTCAGTTATTCCGACGAGCTTTTTTCATCACCGTTCATTGATTTGGGCCTGTCACCAAGCCCGCCTGAAGTGGCACATGAGGCCCTGATTCTCAACCTCTTGATCATCCACAGTCTGAAGAAGATGAGGGTGGGGAAGGACAAGTATTTTCTCCTGAGGGGGATGATGATGATGATGAGACAAAGTTGCCAATAAGTCAAAGGCAATTAGCGTCTAAAGAGGTTGATGATGAGGATGAGATGCAGTTAAGTCAGGTTCTTGTTCGTTCACCATGTCAGGAGGAGGAGCAGAGTGAGAAAGTGGAAGAGGAGGTGGTGGACGATGAAATAGCTGACCCAACCTGGCAAGGTGGCAAGCCGAGTGAGGACAGCAGTACAGAGGGGGAGGGATCCGCAGCACCGCAACAGGCTGCAAGAGGCTGTGGGGTGGCAAAAGGGAGAAGGCAGACCACGCTAACCAGGCCCGCTACTGTTCCTCGCAGCACACCCTTGCAGCAATCTCCCTTGCCAAGGGGTAGGTGTTCCGCAGTCTGGCGGTTTTTTGAGGAGAGTGCTGACGATAAAAGAATTGTCGTTTGCAACCTCTGCCGTACCAAGATGAGCAGGGGCATGAACACCAGCAACCTGACCACCACCAGCATGATCCGCCACATGAAAGCAAAACACCCTAATAGGTGGGCCGAACGCCAGGGTCCACCACCTGTGTCTGCAGGTCACACCACTGCCTCTTCTTACACTCTGTTATGTGCTGCCCAAGCCGCAGACCCAGATGCCTCCC
The DNA here is from genome assembly GCA_900303285.1 of Rhinella marina. NCBI lineage: Eukaryota > Metazoa > Chordata > Amphibia > Anura > Bufonidae > Rhinella > Rhinella marina. Next base: position 74,865 of record ONZH01028089.1, read on the forward strand.
GCCCTGCACCTGGACCATCGCAGACACCCTCAGCGACCACGTCCACTACAGTGTCCCAGCGCAGCGTTCAAATGTCCTTACCCCAGGCATTTGAACGCAAGTGCAAATACCCTGCCACCCACCCACAGGTCATAGCACTAAACGCGCAACTTTCAAAATTGCTGGCCCTGGAAATGTTGCCGTTTAGGCTGGTGGACACCGAGGCTTTTCCCAGCCTGATGATGGCGGCTGTCCCTCGATACGCAACCCCCAGCCGCCACTATTTTTCACGTTGTGCCGTCCCCGCCTTACACCAGCATGTGTCCCAAAACATAACTCGTGCCCTGACCAACGCAGTTACGGGGAAGGTCCACTTAACAACTGACACATGGACAAGTGCTTGTGACCAGGGATGCTACATTTCCCTGACGGCACACTGGGTGAACGTTGTGGAGGCTGGGAGCGAGTCGTCCCCTGGGATGGCACAGGTGCTACCAACGCCAAGGATTGCAGGCCCTAGTTCCGTCCGTATTTCCGCCACCACCTACACTAGCGGCTGCAACCCCTCCTTCTCCTTCTCCGCCTCCTCCTCCACTTCCACTGCAGAATTACAATCTTGCAGCACCAGTCAGACTTCAGTGAGTAGCTGGAAGCAGTGTAGCACAGCAGTAGGGAAGCGGCAACAGGCTGTGCTGAAGCTTGTTTGCCTGGGTGACAAACAGCACACCGCCGCTGAGCTGTGGCAGGGCATAAGGGACCAGACTGAGCTGTGGCTCTCCCCACTCAACCTACAGCCATGCATGGTTGTGTCTGATAATGGCCGTAACTTGGTGGCGGCTTTGGAGCTGGGCAACCTCCCACACATACCATGCCTGGCCCATGTCTTCAACTTAGTGGTGCAGCATTTTCTGAAAACCTACCCCAATTTGCCTCAGCTACTGGTGAAGGTGCGTCGCCTGTGTGCCCATTTCAGGAAGTCACCTACAGCTTCAGGTGGCCTGGCAACGTTGCAGCAGCGCCTTCGCTTGCCAGCTCACCAACTGCTGTGCGACCTGAGCACGCGCTGGAACTGCACCTTCCACATGTTGGCCAGGCTATGTGAGCAGCAGAGGGCAGTAGTAGAGTACCAGCTGCAACACGGTAAGCGCCTTTCCAGTCAGCTTCCGCTCTTCAGAAGCGACAAGTGGGCATTGATGTCTGACCTCTGTGAGGTTTTACGCAACTTTGATGAATCTACACAGATGGTGAGCGGCGATAATGCAATTATCAGCATAACCATCCCACTTCTGTGTCTACTTAAAACCTCAGTGCTCACAATAAAGGCGGACGCTTTGCGTGTGGAAATGGCGGAAGACCCTATACAGGGCGATAGCCAGACCACCCTCGGTTCATCTTCTCAGCTCGAATTGGAGGAGGAGGAGGAGGAGCATGAGACGGTTGCCACCGCTACACAGGGTAGTACCCAGAGCAGATTTGCACCATCTCTTCGGCGTGGATGGGCTGAAGAGGAGGACAAGGAGGAGATTAAGGGTCATTCTCCTCGTGAGGAGAGCGAAGCCTTGTCTGTTGGGACTCTGGCACACATGGCTGACTTCATGCTAGGCTGCCTCTCCCGTGACCCTCGCGTTATACGCATTTTAGCCAACACCGATTACTGGTTGTTCACCCTTCTCGACCCCCGCTACAAAGAGAACTTCTCATCTCTCATTCCTGTGGCGGAGAGGACAACTAAAATGGTGCAATACCAGAAGGCCCTTGTAGAAAAATTGCTCCAAAAATTTCCAGCTGAGAACACAGGCGGCAGAGTACGTAGTTCCTTGGCCTCCCGAGGAGGGGAGATGAGGGGAACACACAGCAGTTCCAACAAAGGCAAGGCGATACTCTCCAAGGCCTGGGACACTTTCATGACACCCTGCCAGCAGCCTCACCCTGATGAGCGGCCTAGTGTGACAAGGAGGGAAAAGTTTTGGAAGATGGTAAAGGAGTACCTAGCTGACCGTGTCAACGTCCTCAGCGATCCCTCTGTGCCTTATAATTATTGGGTGTCAAAGCTGGACACGTGGCACGAACTGGCGCTCTATGCCTTGGAGGTGCTGGCCTGCCCTGCCGCCAGCGTTTTGTCTGATCAGGTATTTAGTGCCGCTGGGGGCATAATTACTGATAAGCGCATTCGCCTGTCAACTGACAATGCTGACAGGTTGACGCTTATCAAGATGAACAAGGCCTGGATTGCCCCTGACTTCGCTACCCCACCACAGGAAAGCGGCTGAACACTTTTAGGGTGTATTGGATACACTGTTTTCTCATGTACCCCTTCCTATTCTCGTCCTATTCTTCCTCCATCATACTGTATGAAACTGCTTATTCGGCTACGTTCACCAGCAGGCCATGAACCATGATGTTTTCAAGGGTCTGCTCACCAGCAGGCCCTCAACCATAATGTTTTCAAGGGTCTGCTCACCAGCAGGCCCTCAACCATAATGTTTTCAAGGGTCTGCTCACCAGCGGGCCCTCAACCATAATGTTTTCAAGGGTCTGCTCACCAGCAGGCCCTCAACCATAATGTTTTAAAGTGTCTGCTCACCAGCAGGCCCTCAATCATAATGTTTTCAAGGGTCTGCTCACCAGCAGGCCCTCAACCATAATGTTTTCAATGGTCAGCTCACCAGCAGGCCATCAATCTTAATTTTTCACGGGTGTGTCTGATACCCTCCTTTATGTGTAAAGGGTGTATCGGAGTGCCTGTTCCATGTAATTTTTGGCTGCCCTGTCACTTTGTGCATAGGCTTTATGAGTGTATGAGTCCCACGACAAGAACCATTGTTTCACAATGTGAATGAGGCCCTCCTTTATACCCGTTGTATTGGAGTGCCTGTTCCGTGTAATCTTTGGCTGCCCTGTCACTTTGTGCATAGGCTTTATGAGTGTATGAGTCCCACGACAAGAACCATTGTTTCACAATGTGAATGAGGCCCTCCTTTATACCTGTTGTATTGGAGTGCCTGTTCAGTGTAATTTTTGGCAGCCCTGTCACTTTGTGCATAGGCTTCATGAGTGTATCAAAGCTTCAAAGCTATCTCACCTGGCTGCCCGGGCGCTGTGAACCCCGCAGCCGATGGTCCTGCGTCCTGATGATCATCCTGGAGTAGTGGATCCTCCTGCCTTCGTCCTGTAGCTGAATCTTCCTGGATGAACTGCATCCCAGCGTCCTCCATGCTGGATACGCTCAGTACCGGCCAGACTTCATCCTCTGAGACCCGACATCCTGCTGAGGCCTGCGCATCCCCCGATCCTCGCAGTGCACAGCCTCATCTCCACCAGCCCTGTTCACACGCCAAGCGGGTCCCACAGGCCTCCTAGCCAGGGGAGAGCCCGCAGATCCTGGTCCAGCCTCCAAAGGTCGCGCTGCTGAAGAGGGTGGGGGGTCCCACACTGGGTCCCGCCGTACAAATGGATTCCTTCCACGCCCGGGAGGTCCTGTTAGGAGGAAGTCTGCCATTCCCCCATTGTGGAGGGGCTCCGAACCCGGCGCCGGACACTGGGGGTCTCCTCAGGGCTAAGGCGCACCGGCGGACCTAACCGCCGCAGTCGCCTTGAACATGGCTGAGGGTTTGCAGTACCCGCTGCCCGCAGATAGGTAAGACATACAGGTAAGTAGAACCCAACCAGGTGGAACTATCAATGGCCTTGATCCAGGGTCTTAATACTGATGGATTTTTTCCCTGTGACACAAACTGGCCAAATGTGTCCAGGTTTTTGCCTTCTTCTGGATCACAATTTTTCTCTGCAAGGATTTGGTTTTAATAAATGATTTTGAAATGGATAACCGTGTCTTATGTTTATTTTTCAAACTGATATGGTACCCAAATTAAAGTATCTTGCAGTTTTCCCCTATGACCATTAACACTGAGGTAAGATATGACTTTCATTTTGAAACAGAACTGGTTCAGTGTCATCTAAGAATTTTTCAGGCCAGTTGGAGGACTTTCAATTCAGGTTGAATTTATTCATCCAAAATGGAATTTTCTGACCAGTTAGGTAGAATTGGACCTGGGATAGATAGACGGCCTATCTTGTAGTGTGTGTTATATGATATCTTATTGTGGTGAGTTGTATCCCATATTGTACTGAACCTTCTGTATTTGATAAAGGATGCCTGGATACTGGTGAACATCTGGGGGGTGGGGGAAGATGAAGCCGCAGGAAAGAAGATTGAGCTTCTGGGAGGAAGATTAAGCCTGCTGTGGGGTAACTAAGTCCACCAACAAGTCCTTGAGTGCCAGGCAGAAAGTTGGGTATCCCGGCCAATCAGGGGCGGATTGGCCATAGACCTTACAGGGAAGTTTCCCGGTGGGCCGATGCCCAGGGGGCCGCCTGGGCCCTCCTCTCAGCCGGCCAGTGGAAGTTTTTGGGGATGCATTTTGTGCTGCTGGCAGTATTTTGTGATGCACTGTGGTATTTGGTTCAGTTGGGGTAGTATAATGTACCACAATATGGTATTGCTGGCCCTGCCTTCCATCAACTTGGACCAAACTACAAAACGGGGCCACTTTTAGTATTTTTTCCAGGGCCACTTTGAGTTCCCAATCTGCCCCTGCGGCCAATAGTCTTCAAATAAATTGACCCAGTACCAAAAATGGAAGTAAGCTTACTAAATGTTTGTAAAACCCATTTAAACCCAGTTTAAACCCCTTCCCCAGTATGTTTGGCCCCTGCTAGGATGGATTGGCAGCCTACCTCTTGCGCAAACTCTAGGAACCAAGATCCAGGCATCGGTAAAACCGCAGTTTGGAACCCGAGGCTGCGAAACTCTGGCCTAGACACAGCGTCTGCTGATGCTCCATAAGGGAGGAATTTAAGCCCTCCTCCTCTGATGGCATAATAGAACCATACCTCTTAGAGTTTGCATTAAAAATCAGCAACCAAGTGCCCAGCCATGAGGACACGGTTCCGAGAACTACTCCCCACCATGGTCCAATTCCCACCTGTTCGGAGACACTGTTCGCCACTGGTTCCTGGGGACAAGGAACTGTGGTCTGGGCTCAGTGACTGCTAGAGTCCCATTACATTTCCAGAAGGAGAACAGGGGTTGTGCAGGAGGAATATATTGATGACCTATCCTCAGGACAGGTCATCAATATCTGATGGGCGGGGCTCTGACACCCCAGTCGATCAGCGGTTTGAAGAGGAGGTGATGCTTCATGCGAGTGCTGATTCCTCTTCATTACACACGTCGTCTCCTTTGCAATGGAGGCATTCAAGTGAATGGAGCGAGTACTTGGGATTACACTGCACTTCCGAGACCACAGGCAGTGGAGTGCCTCATGCTCTTTAAACAGCTGATCGGCCAGGGTGCCTGGTATCGGACCCCCGCCACTCAGATATTGATGACCTACCCTGAGGATAGCTCATCAATATATAGCACCTACACAAACCCTTTTAAGCCCCAGGGAGGAAGATGAAGCAGTCGGCTCGGCATGGCTGACCTCTGTTGGGTTGGAGCTAGCATCCCTCACACCCCCAGTACCTGAGGCCCACGCAACAAGAGAATGGGAGGTCGGTACCCGGGGCCATGGAACTGTGGTCAGGGCACAATGAGAGGTCATGTCTGTTCAACTACCAGGGTTGAAGATTATGCACTCTAATGGAAAATCAAGCCATAGGCTCACAATGTTAGGCAACTTGAGGACTATAGCCACCCTCACTGCCTCAGTCACTGCTCCTACCTTCTGCTCTCTCCTCACCTGGTGCCTTAGCTATGAGCCGGGGCGCTGCACATCAACTTTATCATGACACAAATTCCTTTTTGATAAATTTGTCATAGCTGAAAAGCTTGTCATCTCTGCTCCATCTTCTTGCTGTACAGGTTTAAAAACGCACCCCTGGATATCTGGCTTTGTCACTATACAATATTTAATGGAAACTCACTCTCAAACAAGACCACCCAAACCAAAGATGATGAAAGAAATGCACAAAACACTTAAATTGGGTGTTAAATAGAGAGAATTTATTTAACATCAAATGACTGTATTTTCATTTAGTGCCTCCAATTTATTCTCAGGCCAATCACTATGAATAGGGCACTGAACATGGCACACCCCTGACTCACGAAGAGTCACCCACCAGCACTCAGGAGAGGAAAACCCCCTATGGAGGAAACCTCTAGGGAACCATGGCTGGAGAGTTGCCCTTCCCTTGGGCTTAGAAGGTTAATGCCAAAATGGAAAAAGAAATTTTATCAGAAGGTGTACATTTTCAATGAGACATGATAGAAATTCATTATAGATATGACAGAAAGGACATCGAATAGTCATACAGGTTAACCCCTTCCCGCCCAGCGCCGTACATGTACGGCGCAACGGGACGTGACTTAACGCCCAGCGCCGTACATGTACGGCGCGCTGATCGGGCGGGTGCAGGAGCTGCGCCCGCCCGATCAGCGGCGGGGGTCCGGCAGTGCCCAGGTGCCGGACCCCTGGGGAATGCGCCAGCATCGGTGAAAACACCGATGCCGGCGCATTAACCCTTCATGTGCCGCGGTCAGCGCTGACCGCGGCACATGAGGTGTGCCGCATGTTCAGGATGCCGAGCGGGGGGCCATCGGGTCCCCGCGCTGCTGTGACGGGGACCCGATGGCTTGGATGGCAGCCCGATGCCTTCCTTAGGCATCGTGGCTGCCATCCCCGCGAGCCTGTGCGTTCCAGCCCCCTGGATCGCACATGAAGCAGGCTGTAAGTGTATTACTGTGAGTAATACACTTACAGCCAATGCATTACAATACAAAGTATTGTAATGCATTGTGAAGGGGATCAGAACCCCCAAAAGTTAAAAAAAGAAGTGAAAAAAAGGTGAAAAAAAAGTTAAAAAATAAAGTTAAAAAAATAATAAAAGTTTCAAGTAAAAAAAAAAAAGAAAAACGCCATTTTCCCCCCAATAAAGTAAAGAAAATTGTTAAAAAAAAAGAAAAAAAAAAGAAAAAGTAGACATATTAGGTATTGCCGCGTCCGTATCGACCGGCTCTATAAAAATATCACATAATCCATCCCGCCAGGTGAACACAGTAAAAAATAAAAAATAAAAACAGTGCCAAAACAGCCATTTTTTGGTCACATTCCCCCATAAAAAGTGTAATATTACGCGATCAAAAAGGCGTATTTACCCCAAAATGGTACCAATCAAACCGTCATCTTGTCCCGCAAAAATGATACCCTACCTGAGACAATCGCCCGAAAACTGAAAAAAATATGGCTCTTTGAAAATGGCAACACAAAATAATGATTTTATTCTGTTCAAAAAATAAATCTAATGTGTAAAACTATCCAAAAATAAAAAAGTTAGACATATTTGGTATCCCCACGTCCGTAACAACCTGCTCTATAAAAATATTGCATGAGATGGCCCCCCAGGCGAATGCTGTAAAAAATTTAAAAAAAAACTAAGCCAAAACAGATATTTTTTTCCCTTTTGCCTCACAAAAAGTGTAATAGCAGGCGATCAAAAAGGCGTATTTACCCCAAAATGGTACCAATCAAACCGTCATCTTGTCCTGCAAAAACGATACCCTACCTGAGACAATCGCCTGAAAACTGAAAAAAATATGGCTCTCTGAAAATGGCAACACAAAAAAAAGATTTTATTCTGTACAAAAGTAAATCTAATGTGTAAAACTTTCCAAAAATAAAAATGTTAGACATATTGGGTATCTCCGCGTCCGTAACAACCTGCTGTATAAAAATATCACATGATTTGCCCCCCTTGGTGAATGCTGTAAAAAAAATTTTTTTAAAACCATGCCAAAACAGCTATTTTTTTCACCTTGACTCACAAAAAGTGTAATACCAAGCAATCAAAAAGTCTTATGTACCCCAAAATGGTACCAATGAAAACATCAGCTCATCCCGCAAAAAATGAGCCCCCACATAAGACAATAACTCAAAATAAAAAAAAACTGTGGCTCCCGCAAACCATTCCATCAAAATCTGTGTTGTAAAATCCATATGGCGTCCTGCCAGTTTACCACCACATATGGGGTGTTGCCGCATTCAGGAGAAAATGGGTAACTAATTATGGGGTGCTTTTCTCCTGTTACCCCTTATGAAAATACAAAAAAATTGGGGCTAAAGCAACATTTTATTGGAAGAAATAAAATTTTTCATTTTCACAGCCAAGTGTTTCCAAATTCCGTAAAACACTTAGGGGGTCAAAGTGGCCAGTACCCCCTTAATATATTCATTGAAGGGTGTAGTTTCCAAAATGGGGTCACTTTTTGAGGGTTTCCACTGTAGGGGTACGTCAGGGTCTCTCAATTACAAAATGGTGCCTATAAACTATTCTAGCAAAATCTGCCTCCAAAATCCATATGGCGCTTCTTTCCTTTTGACCACTGCCACAAACCCATACAGACGTTTACCACCACATATGGGGTATTTCTGTAAACTGCAGGATCAGAGCAATGTATATTGAGGTTTAGTTTGCTGGTAACCCTTACTGTGTTGCAAGAAAAAAATTATTAACATGAATAATCTACCAAAAAAGTGAAATTTTGAAAATTCACCTCCATTTTCCACTAATTCTTGTGGAACACCTCAAGGGTTAACAAAGTTTGTAACAGTAGTTTTTTATAATTTGAGGGGTGTAGTTTCTAAAATGGAGTCATTTATGGGGGGTTTCATTATGTAAGCCCCTCAAAATCACTTTATATCTGAATTGGTGCTTAAAAAAATGGTTTTGGAAAATTTGGTGAAAATTTGAAAAATGGCTTCTAAACTTCTAAGCTTTCTAACGTCCTAAAAAAGTAAAATGACATTTATAAAATGATGCCAACATAAAGTAGACATATGGGGAATGTAAAATAATAACTATTTTTGGAGGTATTACTATGTATTTTGAAAGTAGAGAAATTGAAATTTGGAAATTTTTCCAAATTTTTGGTAAATTTGGTATTTTTTTATAAATAAAAATGAGATATTTTGCCAAAAATTTACTACTGTCGTGAAGCACAATATGTGACGAGAAAACAATCTCAGAATGGCCTGGATAAGTAAAAGCGTTCCAAAGTTATTACCACATAAAGTGACACATGTCAGATTTGCAAAAAATGGCCTGGGCAGGAAGGTGAAAACAGGCCCGGGGCTGAAGGGGTTAAAGAGTTAGATAAACAGATTAGTAAGCAGTTACACAATATTAAACATCCTGTGTGAGACTTTTACGGAGACGCCAAATTCCACCACTCCTGGCCTTACACATAAACGTTGAGCAGCTGGCGCTGGATGTGAGGGAGATCTGGCTGCAGCATCTGTCAACGCATTGATGGCTAGGGCTAATTTGGATGATCTGGCTGGCTAGGGCTGATCTGGCTGGCTAGTTAGATTGGGCTGATCTGGCTGGCAAGCCAATAGGGCTGATCTGGTTGGCTAGGCGGGCGTCCCCTTCCTCCTGCTACAGATGGTGAAGCTCCAGGTCTCCAGACACATCAAGCATGGCTCTGCATATGGCTGTTTGTCCTTCTGTTATGGAACCTTCTTCTGTGGGTGCTTTATGTCATAGACTTATGCATCTATGACATCAGCAGCACAGTTGCCATAGTTACTACAGGGGCTTATTACCGATACCTGCCTCATTTACTTTTTTTTTTTTTAATCAGATAGTTTTTATTGATGTTTTCATTAACAAAAGCATACATTACATATACAATATCCCTTCTAACCCCTCCCCTCCCAGCAAGGTAGAACAACCATAATAGTACTCAACATATACATGTGCCCACATGAGTCCAAAATATCGATTTACCTAGAAATATGCATCATTAGTCCCACCATGCAATACAATGTCGTCTTAATCATATGACATACATAAGAGGTACAGATACGCAGACTGTGAACAAATCCCAACTCTCAATTCTAACCTCCAAGATCTACTCCTCATCCATTTACTAGACAGTTACCGCATCCTCCTCCATCCACTGGTTCCATATTTTTTCAAATTTTTTAATACTACCCCTCTTTTTATATACATACTTTTCCAACTTAAGCAATTGCCTTACTCTCACCTGGAACTCCTGAATAGTTGGCGGCTCCCGATCTATCCAATGATAGGCAATAAGCTTGCGAGCCTGATATAAAAGTCGCATAACAGCTACTTTATGACCCCATACTGCATCAAGTGAATTCACCCATCCTAATACACAGGTAAGGATAGATGCCTCCAATTGTATTCGGAACCGATTACTTATTAACTCTATCACTTCCCTCCAATACCTCCTAAGACGCGGACAATTCCACATTAAGTGAATTAATCCCGTAGATGGGGCTGCACACCTCGGGCAATCGTCATCTTGTCTGTATCCCATTATCCTCAATAGCTTCGGAGTCCTATACACTCTATGAATAAGTAGCACTTGCGACACCCGGTGGGCTTCACTCACAGAAATATCTAGAAAATTCTTCAAGATCTCCACCCATTGATCCTCCGTCAGTTCGGGCACATCTACTTTCCATTTTTCAAACAGGGTCATAGGATTCTTTTTGTGATATTTATCTAATAGGTAAATATAATGTAGGGAAATAATCCCCCCAGTACCCCCACTAGTACTGGTCAGTTCCAGAACAGTATTTCGGGGTGCCTGCTCCACTTTAACAGAAGTCTCCTGAGTTTGTAAAGCATGCCTTAATTGCAGATACTTAAAGAAGGAAGTACCAGGTAGCTGAAATTCTCGCTGCAATTGTGTGAAGGATTTAAGGACCCCATCAGTGTACATTTGTCTAATATATACCAAACCCTTCTCCTTCCATAGTGAAAGGCTCTCCACCTTCTGTACCTCTGGATACATAAGGTTCGGCCAAATGGGAGTAAACATAGAATACCCCTTTATCTCAGCCACCACTTTCACCTTCCACCATACTTTATGAATGGTCCCTAATATAGGATACAGAGAACTTTTAATCAAAAATGAGCCTCCTTCTAAAGCTGCCAACAGTGAGTCAACCCCTAAGAGATACTGCACAATCCTTCCAGATTTATTGAGACCGGTCACATCCCCCCATCCCCGGATATGTTGCAGTTGGGCTGCTAAATAGTATAGCCAGGGGTTCGGAACCGCCAAACCCCCATCCGTTTTGACTCGCTGCAGCGTATCCAATTTAATGCGGGGTGTTCCCCTCTTCCATATCAAGTCCCGGAATATAGCATTTACCTTATGGAAGACACGGATAGGAACCCACCCCGGAGCGTTGTGGAGCACATACAGCAACTGCGGCATCAGAATCATCTTAATCATATTTATTCTTCCCACCATTGACAGCTGCAGCCGTGACCAGACCTGAACCTTGTGCTGAAAGGAAGACAACAATGGTTGTACATTTAACCTTTCATAGTCCTTAACATCCAGTGTGACCTTAATTCCTAGATACTTCATGTCCCTCACAATTTGCAAGTTAGCGGCTGACGGGCTAACAATGTGTCCCGTGCCCTTTAGTGGCATAAGGACTGACTTAGTCCAGTTGATACACAATCCCGATAGGTTACCAAATAAGTCAATAATTGCCATCGCATGGGGCAGAGACTGCTGCCAGTCTTCCAGGAACAAAAGGAGATCATCTGCATACAATGCTACCTTCTCACACACAGTTCCATACGTAAAGCCCTTAACCTCATCAGCTGATCTTAGTGCTGCAGCAAGTGGTTCAATGGCTACTGCAAATAGTAACGGCGACAGAGGGCATCCTTGTCTCGTCCCACGAAAAAGTGGGAACGAATCAGACAGCATGCCATTGGCCCGTACCTTCGCAGTCGGGGAGGAGTATAATAGTTGTACCCACGAGATAAATTTCGGTCCAAAGCCCATCCTATGTAAAACAGCCCACAAATATCGCCATTCCACGCTGTCAAATGCCTTGGCCGCGTCAAGGGACGCGACCGCCGCATCCGAGGCATGGACCTGACCTGCCTGAATATTCAGGAACAACCTACGCACATTAACAGCAGTGGACATATTGGGCATAAAGCCTGCCTGATCTGAATGTATAATATGCGAGATGACCGACGAGAGCCTATTAGCCATCATTTTGGCCAGCAGCTTTATGTCCACTGTGAGCAATGAGATAGGTCTATAGGACTCAGCTTGCAGCAGATCCTTTCCCTCCTTCGGAAGCACCACTATTATGGCCTGATTCATGGACTCCGGAAGTCTACCCTCTTTAAATGCCTCTTCATACACCTCTAGTAAGTGCGGTAATAGCTCAGTTTTATATACCTTAAACAGCTCCGCAGGAAGCCCATCTACTCCCGGGGACTTATTATTAGACATAGATTTCAAAGCCTCTTCCAATTCTGGTAATTTAAAAGGCGCTTCCAGAAGCTCCCTCTGCTCTACACTCACCTTCTGTAATGGGAGTGGGTCCAGGAATGATCTTAGCTCCTCCGCTGCAGGATTAGTTTTAGACCGATATAACGTGGAGTAGAAACAGCTAAGGACGTTTAGAACCTCCTCTGGTTTAGTACTCAACACCCCTGTGCTAGATTGCAAAGTCGCAATATATGTAGTATCCCGGCGAGGTTTAGACATTATAGCCAAGAGACGCCCTGCCCTCTCCCCTTCCTCATAATATGTTTGCTTCTGGAAGAAACGTTTGTTCTCTGCCATAGTCAGTACCTGATCATCCAAGGTTTTTTGAGCCATCTGCCACGCCCTAGCCTTCTCCGCAGATGGATCTAGCAAGTACTCGCCCTCCGCCGTCTGCAGCTTCAGCTCCAGATCTCGTGTACAGCCCCTAGTTTTGTTCTTGGTCTTATTTATTTCTGCTATAAGCAATCCCCTGATATAAGCTTTTGAGGTTTCCCATACCACCTTTTTAGATGCTGTGCCCTTATTTATCTCGAAAAACTCTATAATTTTATACCTAATACCTTCCACATCTTTCAAGATTTGTAGCCAAAACGGGTTAAATCGCCACTGGGCCCCACCCCTAACACGAGGAGGCACCAGAGCTGCATACAGCACCACAGGCGAGTGATCCGAAATGCGTCTGGGTAGATATCTGATATCCCGTATCAGACAACCCATCCTGTCATTCCCCACCATCAGGTCTATTCTTGACAAGGACCCAAAAGTGCTAGAACAACAAGAAAAACTCCGGGCAGAAGGATTTCTAACACGCCAAAAATCAATCAGTGCCACCTCTTCCAACAATCTTCCCAGCACAGAGTGTCCTGAAGGCAATGTCTGTGTTGAAGGACTGAATCTATCCATCTGCGGGCACGGAGTCATATTGAAATCCCCCATGATCAGTACTGGTATATTAGTAAATTTAGCAATAAATCTAAGGATTTTGTAAACAACAGTCGAGGCGTACGGAGGCGGTATATACAGCCCCACAATTATACATTCCACCTGAAATAGTGTACAGTGAAGGCATATGTAACAACCGTCCCGGTCCACCTCACTGTCCAAGCAGTGGAACACTATAGAACGGTGGACAAGAATGCTGACTCCCCTTGCATACGTAGAAAATGTAGCATGATAAGCATGCCCCACCCACGCCATGGAAAGCAAATTAATTTGTTCCACCATCAAATGCGTTTCCTGCAGACAGCATATCAATGGCTGATATGCTTTTATACTATCCCATAGTGCCCTGCGTTTAGTGGGCTCCTTCAAACCCCGCACATTCCAGCTGAGAAAACAGATCTGGTCAGCCATCAGAAAACCAATGTACAGGAAGTAGAATGCCGCAGTGCTCCTGCCTCCACAACGCTCCAGGGTCACCCACCGACATATAATGCCTTAATACCATCCTATGGAGCACCAAAAAATCCCATAGAATATATATATAGATCATACCTTGCTGGAAAACTCGAACAACCCATCCCACCCTAACCCCCCCCCACCCTTTCCTCCCATACTGCTTAAACATGAATGGACTCCCGGCCAAACTCCCACTCCAACACTCTAGTAAGGAAACCAGAGCCCGTGGGTATATCTCCGTCTGATCAGGAGAACTATTCGTATAGGCCCAACACTTACTAACTTTACTGAACTAGTGGAGCCAAAAACAGGCCCACCTTGACAGTTAACACTCGCACTAATCAGCCTCCCGCGACTCCCCACCATCGCCATCCAATCGCTCCATTGTCGACTATCCATACACCCCACATAATGAACATAGCAAGGATACTTAAATAACCGTGATATCCTCCAATGGGGGATCAACATATAAGGCACATCAAGAAAACATTAGAAGGCAATTAGAGCATAATCAAGAACTCGCATCTCAGCGCGGTATCATACGAAACCAGTCACTGGTCCTGAGCAGCCTCTTCTCTAAGCTGGTTTTCATTGCGGTCCAGCCACTTCATCGCTTCCTTCGGGTTGTCAAAGAAATGCGTTGAGCCAGCCGCCACAATTCTTAACTTGGCTGGATACAGCATAGAATAGGATAGTTCCAAATTCCGCAGCCGCCGCTTTACATCCAGAAAACGCGCCCTCTTCTTCTGCACTTCCAAAGAATAGTCCGGGAACAGCGACACCTTCTGGCCGTTGAATGATAAATCCTGCTTGTCCCGAGCCAAACGCAGGATAAGGTCCCGATCTTTATAGTGAAGGATCTTCATAAGGACAGGCCGTGGGGGGCTCCCTGGAGGCAGAGGTCTAGTTGGAACCCTATGGGCTCTCTCAACCGCAAACAGCGGCGTCAGGGATTCTGCACCAAAGACATCACGCAGCCAGTTCTCAAAGAATTCAGTCGGATTGGTTCCCTCTACCTTCTCCGGTATACCAACCGCCCTGACATTATTGCGGCGTAGCCTGTTTTCCAGGTCATCTTGTTTGGCAGTTAAGGCAACCAACTTCCTCTCATGTTCCCCCACCGTTCTCTGTAGAGGGAGTAGCGTATCTTCCATATCTCCTACTCTGTCCTCCAGGGCCGTTGTGCGGTCTGCCAATTTCTTAATATCATGCCTGACTATAGCAATGTCCTCTTTAATGCCCCCCACTTGCATATTCAGTGTATTAAGAGACCTGCCACAGCGGGATATCGCCTGCATGACATCCCTGAGAGTAGGTTCTTCTGCATCTGCGTCACCAGCCACATCTCCCGGCCTACCCCCGCCAGCATCTCCAGCCCGCGCCGTCCTTCTTCTGGTCTCCGGAATCTCAGCCCAGTCCGCCTCCGAGTCTTCCTCGGTACCATCCAGGTCCGGACAAGCCTTCTTCCGGGCTGCCGCCACCTCCTGGTCTCCCGAGTCTGTGCGGGCAAACTTTCCCAGTCTGGCCGCTGCTGCCTGCTGCGCCGCAGTGGAGCGGTTCAAACGCGGCGTGGCCGCTCCGGCGCCATCTTGGATTTCTCTCTCCTGCCCTTTTTGGTCTCTTTTCTTGGCCATGGCGTCAACAGATGATCTCCACCGCTTTCTACGAGTAGTTCCAGAGGTAAGCCACCGCCCAGTAACTTTATAGCGACAATGGAGTTAGAATTAACAGGATAATTCGGCGAGGAGTCTCCGGAGCTCACCACACGCACGTCCGCTCACATCCCGTGCAGGCCCTGCCTCATTTACTTTAACTATTTAGCCACTATTAGTCACAGTGGTCCTAAGTATTAACCCTTTCTTGACTGACTGGAAACTCTGCAATGTACTTGTCATTAGACAGGCCCCTTTTTATTATGGCATTTAAAAGCTGCAATAACAATAGGAAGTTAGTGAGTGTAATGCACATTTATGCCCTCAAGTCCATTTGCTACATCTGAATTCACACAGATTCCAGTGGACTTTTCTTTTGGTGCCACGTGCCAATAAGTAGCGATCTACCAAAATATCACATTAACAGGATTTTAGTATAACCAATTACTTATACATTGTCATTGAAATGACCAATACCTCATCTAACAAAAATCAGCATAGAAGCTTCCACAAAGAGTACACATTCAGAAGGAAGAGGAATCAGGATTGGTATCAAGAAGAATTACATCTATAGAATTGAATCTGTAAAGACCTCTATGGCAGCAGTGGCCAATGAGGGAGCAGACAGTAATCAGCTATTGGTTGATTTGATTTTGAAAACTGGCAGTTACTTGCTAGCAAGATTTGGACATTGAGGATCAGCTCTTCCCAGAGGCGAGTGTGACTGATCTGCTCGTCCAGGCGGAGGCCCTCCAGGGTAAGATACCTGGATTTGATGAGATAATTCAGCATTCCCTTTGCTCACCACTAGGAAGTGTAGAAGTAACTTCTAGTAACATCTGGATTACTTCTATCACTTCTATGCAGTTAGTGTGCAGCGATAACACAGCCTGGGTTTTATCTATTAATCTTATATGGTTGATATTTGCTAGGCTTCTGTAGGAACACAACTTT
This sequence comes from Rhinella marina, assembly GCA_900303285.1. NCBI lineage: Eukaryota > Metazoa > Chordata > Amphibia > Anura > Bufonidae > Rhinella > Rhinella marina. The sequence continues at coordinate 91,191 of ONZH01028089.1, forward strand.
CCTGACTAAAAACTGATCTGTTACCTTCCTTCTCTGGGTCATTACTATTACAGCAATACATACTGTATATATAGGGGGTATTTATCAAAAGTGGTGGAAAGGAAAACTGGCTTGGTTGCCCTTAGAAACCAGATTCCACCATTCATTTTCCAAAAGGGCTTTGAGAAATGAAAGGTGGAATTTGATTAGTTGCCATGAGCAACTGAGACAGTTTTCCTTTCCACCAGTTTTGATAAATCTTGCCCATAGTGTTTTTTTGTGTTTTAATAGTGAAAATAAAAACATGCCAAACTGACCCCAATAACTTTTTTTATAGTTATGTTAACAGAGCCGTGTGGTGGCTCACTTTTTGCAGAACAATCAGTATTCTTTATTGATTCCATATTAGAGAGACTAGTATACAAACGTGTACATGCTGAGTACATGTACAACCCCTGGCAAAAAATTATGGAATCACCAGTCTCTGAGGATGTTCCTTCAGTTGTTTAATTTTGTTGAAAAAAAACAGATCACAGACATGACAAAAAACTAAAGGCATTTCAAATGGCAACTTTCTGGCTTTAAGAAATACTAAAAGAAATCAAGAAAAATAACTGTGGTAGCGAGTAACAGTTACATTTTTAGAAAAAGCACAGGGAATAAATTATGGAATCACTCAATTCTGAGGAAATAAAATATGGAATCACCCTGCAAATTTTCATTACAAACAATAACACCTTCATCAGATTAACCCCTTAAGGACGAAGCTACTTTTACACTTAATGCCGAAGCCACATTTTTTAAATCTGCCATGTGTCACTTTATTAATTCATAACTTTGGGATTCTTTCATCGATTCGACTGATTCCAAGATTGTTTTTTCGTGACACATTGTACTCCACGACAGTGGTAAATTTGAGTCAATATAAATCACCTTTATTTATTAAAAAAAATCCTAAATTTATAGAAAATTTGGAAAAATTTGTAATTTTCAAACTTTGAATTTCTCTGCTATTAAGGCAGATAGTGATCCCTCACAAAATAGTTATTACTTTACATTTCCCATATGTCTACTTTATGTTGCCATCATTTTGTAGAGGTAATTTTATTTTTTGGGGGATGTTAGAAGGCTTGGAATTTTAGAAGGAATTCTTAAAATTTTTAAGAAATTTTCCAAAACCATTTTTTTAAGCACCAGTTCAGTTCTGAAGTCACTTTGTGGGGCTAACATAATAGAAACCACCATAAATTACCTCATTTTAGAAACTACACCCCTCAAGGTTTTCAAAACTAGTTTTACAAACTTTGTTAACCCTTTATGTATTCCACAAGATTTAAAAGAAAATGGAGATGACAAAATTTCACTTTTTTTTGCAGATTTTCCATTTTAATCCATTTTTTTCCTGTAACACATAAAGGGTTAAGAGCAAAAAAAACCCTCAAAAACTATTACCCTGATTCTGCGATTTACAGAAACACCCCACATGTGATTGTAAACTACTGTATGGGTGCATGGCCAAGCACAGAAGGAAAGGTGCCCCAGATGGTTTTTGGAGGGCGAATTTTGCTGGACTGGTTTTTAGACACCATGTCCCATTTGAAGCCCCCCCAATGCACCCCTACAGTAGAAACAACCAAAAAGTGCCCATATTTTGGAAACTAAGGGATAAGGTGACAGTGTTATTGATACTATTTTGGGGTACATATGATTTTTGATCACTTTATATTACACTTTTTGTTAGGCAAGGTAAACAAAAATGGCTGTTCTGGCTCAGTTTTTATTTTTACTGTGTTCACCTGAGGGGTTAACTAATGTGATATTTTTGTAGAGCAGGTTGTTATGGACGTGGTGATACCTAACATGTATAGTTTTTAATTTATTTAAGTTTTACACAATATTATCATTTTTTAAACAAAAAAAAAAATTGTGTTTTAGTGTCTCCATTGTCTGAGAGCTGTATTTTTTTTATTTTTTGGGCAATTGTCTCAGGTAGGGGCTCATTTTTTGCGGGAAGAGGTGACGGTTAGATTGGTACTATTTTGAGGGGCATACGCCTTTTTGATCACTTGGTATTACACTTTTTGTGATGTAAAGTGACAAAAAATGGCTTTTTTGACCCTGTTTTTAGTTTAGTTTTTTTACTGTGTTCACCTGAGGGGTTAACTAATGTGATATTTTTGTAGAGCAGGTTGTTACGGACGTGGCAATACCGAACATGTATAGTTTTTTTATTTATTTAAGTTTTACACAATAATATCATTTTTGAAACAAAAAAAATCGTGTTTTAGTGTCTCCATTGTCTGAGAGCTGTAGTTTTTTTTATTTTTTGGGCAATTGTCTCAGGTAGTGGCTCATTTTTTGCGGGAAGAGGTGACGGTTAGATTGGTACTAGTTTGAGGGGCATACGCCTTTTTGATCACTTGGTATTACACTTTTTTTGCTGTAAAGTGACAAATGGCTTTTTTGACCCGGTTTTTAATTTTTTTTTATTTTTTTTTAAGGTGTTCACACTGTATAGTGTACTGCAGTGTATTTTCATTCATAGTAAGCCTGTTCAGGCTCCTGCCTTTAGCAGGAGCTTGATCAGGCTTACCTCTACCATGGCAAGCCTTACGAAAGCGTCCGGTTGCCATGGTAACCATCGGGATGCTGCCACAGCAGAGCAGCGTCCCGATGGGAGGGAGCTCCCTCCCTCTCTCCTCCCCACACCATCGGTGCGCTGCCAGAGCACCGCAGCGCCCGATGGGAGAGGGAGGGAGCTCCCTCCCTGTTAACCCTTTCCATACTGTGGTCCCTACGGCCCGCGGCATGGAAGGGGTTAAACGGCCGACATCGCTGCCAGCAGCGATGTCGGCCGTTTGAAGCAGAGTGTCAGCTGTATGTTGACCCTCTCCTTCAACCACTCGGCCATCCTGACAAGGGGGGGAACAAGTTAAAAATAATAATCTGGGAAAGGAGGGTGGGGAGCGGGGGGGGGGGGTGGGAGGTCGGGGTCTGCACAACATTTAGAAGGATCTGATCCCCGCAGATCAGATCCTTTCAGCCAGCACGTGTATCCTATGATTGGCTAGTCTGAACAGACTAGCCAATCACAGCGATCGCTGGCCCGGGACCGCCCCCATTGGTCCCGGGCTGGTTAGCTGAGACCCCTGGCTGTAAGTAACAGCCGGGGTCTCAGCGCTGTCACCATGTCGGCAGACATGGTGACAGTTTAATGCCATGACATGTATACTCGTCATGGAGCGCTAAATAGCAGTGCTCCATGACGAGTATACACGTCATATGGCGTGAAGGGGTTAAATCTGCTCGTTAGTATCCTGGTAAAAAGGAGTGATCACACCTTGGAGAGCTGTTGCAACAAGTGGACTGACATGAATCATGGCTCCAACACCAGAGATGTCAATTGAAAAAAGGAGAGGATTATCAAACTCCTTAAAGAGTGTAAATCAACACGCAGTGTTGCATAAGATGTTGGTTGTTCACAGTCAGCTGTGTCTAAAACCTGGACCAAGTACAAACAACATGGGAAGGTGGTTAAAGGCAAGCATACTGGTAGACCAAGGAAGACATCAAAGCGTCAAGACAGAAAACTTAAAGCAATATGCCTTGAAAACAGAAAATGTACAACAAAACAAATGAGGAACAAATGGGAGGAAACTGAAGTCAACGTCTGTGACCGAACTGTAAGAAACCGCCTAAAGGAAATGGAATTTACATACAGAAAAGCTAAAAGAAAGCCATCACTAACACCTAAACAGAAAAAACAAGGTTACAATGGGCTAAGGAAAGGCAATCATGGACTGTGGATGACTGGATGAAAGTCATATTCAGTGATGAATTTCGACTCTGCATTGGGCAAGGTGATGATGCTGGAACTTTTGTTTGGTGCCGTTCCAAAGAGATTTATGCACATGACTGTCTGAAGAAAACATGCAAATTTCCACAGTCATTGATGATATGGGGCAGCATGTCGGGTAAAAGCACTGGTGAGATGGCTGTCATTACATCTTCAATAAATGCACAGGTTTACATTGACATTTTGGACTTGCACTTTTCTTATACCATCTATCGAAAGGATGTTTGGGGATGATTAAATCATTTTTCAAGATGATAATGCATCTTGCCATAGAGCAAAAACTGTGAAAACATTCCTTGAAGAAAGACACATAAGGTCAATGTCATGGCCTACAAACAGTCCGGATCTCAATCCAATTGAAAATCTGTGGTGGAAGTTAAAGAAAATGGTCCATGACAAGGCTCCAACCTGCAAAGCTGATCTGGTAACAGCAATCAGAGAAAGCTGGAGCCAGATTAATGAAGAGTACTGTTTGTCACTCATTAAGTCAATGCCTCAGAGACTGTAAGCAGTTATAAAAGCCAGAGGTGGTGCAACAAAGTACTAGTGATGTGTTGGAGTGTTATTTTGTTTGTTTTTCATGATTCCATAATTTTTTCCTCAGAATTAAATGATTCCATAATTTATTCCCTGTGCTTGTTCTAAAAATGTAACTGTTACTACCACAATTACACAGGTCAACAAAAAAAAAAAAAATTTACTGGTGTCCAAAATATTTTAATGAATTTGGGGTATTTTTGGGGTGCTGATTCTGAATATGCTATCAGTTTTGCCAGATTGGCTCAAGTTTTTGAGATTTTTGGTATCTTATTTATAGCACTTGTTGGTAAATGCGACGCATCATCTCATTAATTTCTTTGGATTAGTACTTGAACTGAGCAGTTCTCAATATAGTTTTTTGTTAATTAGTGTTCTAAAAGTTTGTTCATAGCTTGATTTTTGCACTAACTTTATGTTGTTGTCTGTTTTCCAGTGAAAAGCATGAAGAAGTTGTCTTAACGATCCAGACTCATTCTGTTACATTTGTGGTGAATATATACTGCAAAAACATAGAAGAAACATAACAGACTTCATAAAAAAAGTGTATTTGGCCTATTTTGGGGTTATGCTTGGGGACCAAGACAAGTCTTGGGCACCACACATAGTGTGCAAAGCATGTATCGAATTATTACGAAAATGGAGCAAAGGACAAAGAAAAAGCTTCAAATTTGGTGTTCCAATGGTGTGGAGAGAGCAAAAAAATCATCATGATGACTGTTATTTCTGTGCAGTGCAAGTGCAAGGATTCAATAAGCATAAGAAACGAAAATGGGAGTATCCTAACATGGAATCTGCAAGAAGGCCTGTCCCTCATTGTGAAGATGTGCCTGTACCTGTGTTTACCATGTTACCTGACCTTCCCCCACCTGATGATGATGAAATGCAGGGTATGGAGCTAAGCATTAGTTCTGGAAGTGAACCAGAATATGAAGGAAGTTTCAGAACACCTACGCAATTTACCCAAGGAGAGCTCAACGATCTAATAAGAGACCTCAACCTCTCAAAAAGTGCATCCGAACTTTTAGCTTCAAGGCTAAGTGAAAAAAATTGTCTGACGCCTGGAACTAAAATTACATCTTACAGGACCAGAGAAGAAGCACTTCTTCAATTTTTCTGTGAAGATGACCTACTTGTATATTGTAAGGATATTCCTGGCCTGATGCTGCAAATGGGTTTACAAGTATATCGTCCTGAAGACTGGAGGCTTTTCATAGATAGTTCTAAAAGGAGTTTGAAATGTGTTTTGTTGAACAATGGCAATCAGTGTGCATCTCTTCCAGTAGCTCACTCAACTAAACTTGCAGAACAATACAAAAATGTCAAAATGGTCTTGGAGAAACTGTGCTACCATGAACATTCGTGGCTGATATGTGTTGATTTAAAAATGGTCAACTTTTTACTTGGACAGCAAAGTGGATACACAAAGTATCCTTGCTTCATCTGCACGTGGGATAGTAGAGCAAAACATCAGCACTTGGAGAAACTGAATTGGCCTCCAAGGGACAACTTGACAGTAGGAGCATCAAACATAGTGAACGAACCTTTGGTGGACAGGGAAAAAATCATTCTACCACCACTTCACATAAAGTTAGGATTAATGAAGCAGTTCATAAAGGCATTAGACAAAGATGGTAATTGCTTCATGTACATCTGCAGATCTTTCCCTGGTCTTAGTAGCGAAAAACTGAAGGCAGGAATCTTTGATGGTCCTCAAATTCGGAAACTCATTAAAGATTCAAATTTTCCTAAGGAAATGAATGACATTGAAGCTGCTGCATGGTGTAGTTTTGTGTTGGTAGTGAAGAACTTCTTGGGAAATAAAAAGGCAGACAATTATGAAGAACTGGTACAAAACATGCTATTGAGATTTAGAAATCTGGGTGTACACATGAGCATTAAATTGCATTATCTTCACAGTCACTTGGACAGATTTCCAGAAAACCTTGGAGATTTTAGCGAAGAACAAGGGGAGAGATTTCATCAGGATATTATGGTGATGGAGGAAAGGTACCAAGGCAGATGGGACAGACATATGATGGCTGATTACTGCTGGAATCTACAGCGTGACTGCCCGAATAGCTCACATAGAAGAAAATCATATAAAAAGCGCTTTTCCAGCGATTAAATGTCTCCTATCTTTCATGTCTTGTTCATTTTTGAAGATTACTTTCTAAAACTAGTTAAAATAAACTAAAATCAACATTTACTTTGTTAAATTTATTGTATTCATGACAATATCAATAAAGTTAATGCGCGTGTAGCAAATTACGTCTTTTTTTTTTACACATTTCACGAAAAATCTCAAAAACTTGAGCCAATCTGGCAAAACCGATGACATATTCAGAATCAGCACCCCAAAGTTACCCTAAATTCGTTGAAATATCTTTGGCCCCAAAAATGCTGTTGACCTGTGTTATTTTTCTTGATTTCTTTTAGTATTTCTTAAAGCCAGAAAGTTGCCATTTGAAATGCCTTTAGTTTTTTGTCATGTCTGTGATCTGTTTTTTTTTTCCAACAAAATTAACCCCTTCCCGACCAGCGCCATACATGTACGGTGCTGGTGCGGTGCGGGGACAGGACACCCGCTCTCCTGCATGGCGGGCGTCATGGCCGGCAAGTCTCAGCTGTTTCTAACAGCAGAGACTTGCCGCTACTTACCACCATCGGCGGCATCTTCCTGGGCCTTCTGATGCCATGATCACACGTGATCACCGCATCAGGATGTGTCTCAACCCGGAACCATACGCTTCCGGGTGGTGTACAGACGCCCCGAGTGGCCAATCGGGGTGTCTGTACACCATATGAAAACTGTAATCCTCGCTGGTGAGGATTACAGTTTTCAAACTGCAATTCTTATTCTGGCCACTAGATGGCAGGCCAGGATAAGAAATTAGCAATTTTTGGATTTATCTCCATTTAGTAAATCCCTGATTGCTCATAAAGAAAAAAAAAGCACAATATATTAGCTCATATTTGAGCTTTAAAATAATCACAACATTTTTTTTAAAAAAAATATAAAAAATATATAAGTTCAAATCACCCCCCTTTCCATATAATTAAAAAATAAATACCTAAATAACAATAAATATAGACATCATGGGTATCACCGTGACCGAAAATGCCCATACTTTTAAAATATAAAAAAAAAATTCCAATACGGCGAATTGTGTGGCGGAAAAAGGTCCAAATTGCAATTCGCAGTTTTTTGTTGCTTTTTTTTTTTTCTAAAAAAAAAATTAATAAAAAGTGATCAAAAAGTCATACACACCCCAGAATGGTATCAATAAAAACTTCAGATCGCCCCGCAAAAAATGAGCCCCCATACAGCTCCGTACACAAATACCAAAAAGTTATAGGGGTTAAGATATGACAAAAAATAAAAATAAAATGTCCAACTTTATAATTATTTTATCACTATCAAAACGCAGGAAAAACTGTACATATTAGTTATCGCCGGATTCGTACTGACCAGTAGAATGAAAGTAACTGGTCAGTTTTAATGAACATCGAACGCCGTAAATAAAAAAAACAGGAAAACTGTAGCGGAATTGTGCTTTTTTTGCAATTTCACCCGATTTGGAATTTTTTTCCCGCTTCCCACTACATCATATGCAATATTAAATGGTGGCGTTTGAAAGTACAACTTGTCCCGCAAAAAACAAGCCCTCATACAGCCATGTGAACAGAAAAATAAAAAAGTTATGGCTGTTTAATAATGATACGTGATGATTCAATAATCATCACGTATATCAACTGATTGCATACTAGAAATAGTACCAACCCAGAGGTTCCACCTAAGGCCTTGCAACTTTAAAACCCATTCTCATCTGTTTATTCACCTGAGGATACATCATCAGTATAGCAAAAACAGACAACACCTTTACCAATTTTAATTTACCATTTTGGATGAACTATAGAGGAACCACAAAGATTTCCAAAGTAACATTCAATTTAAAGTGAAACAAAAGAATTACAACTACCCACAATGCTTACAACTCTCTCAATGAACCATGCAAACTTGTTCTCTTTCACTAAAGACAAGAGAACCACAATGTCTCAAGAGAAACTTGTCTTACTTGGTTGATTGACCTTGTGGGGTACTCTTTATCATTAGGGAGACCAAAATACTCATGAGTATTGTACATGCCAGGCGACACTACTGGTTTCTAGGAAGAGTATATACAAATCGCATACCCTAATTCGACTTGCATGAGAAAATATTAGCATCATTTTCTGTTTTGTAATAAAGGCTAATTTGAATATCTTTCCCAGAAAGGCAAAAACTATGCAAATTAGCTTGACTGACAAAAAAAAGAGGGGATATGCTATCTAATGCCAGAAAAATTAAGATATACGTTAATAAAATATACATTTCCTAGAACCAAGAGTAGTGTCGCAAGGCATGCAATACTCCTCCATATTTTTTGGTCTCTATAATGATAAAGAGAACCCCCAAAGAGTAACCCACAAGGCCAGTCAACCAGGTAAGGCAAATTTCACTTGAGACATTCTGGTTCTCTTGTCCTTTTAGAAAGAGAGCTGTAGAGAGCTTGTAAACAAGTTACAGCACAGATCCAGCTTAAAGAAGATGGGGCTTAAGAGATGGAGTACTGTTACATCAGAGGTCCATGCCCTTTAATAGCACATTTAATTGACCATATACTTATTTGGGTTTTGTTTTGATGGCGTTCACTGTGTGCCAAAAAGAACAATGACCCTATTCTGAGATACAGCCATATCTGGCTTGCTTTTTTACAGCACAAGATGTATCATTCATTGGCACTATTTTAGGTTACATCATGGGACTTACAATTTATTTTTATTTTATTTTTTTTTTTTTGGGGGGGGGTATAGAAAAAAACCTAATTACACTTACCGGTAATTTCCTTTTCATGAATCCTCCACGACGGCACAACAATGAGAGATACCCTCCTCCTACTTGGTAGGGACAGGAAGTAAATAAATTGGATCCTCCTCTACACAGCCTCAGTGTCTTACTGGAACCAACAGCCTAGGAGAATCAGCAGCACCACATATATATATATATATATACACACACACACACACACACACCCCAACACCTATTTGCATATATCAAACGAATAATTCTATATATATATATATATATATATATATTTTTTTTTTTTTTATTTTAGGGTGGGAACTAACCGTCCCGTCGTGGAGGATTCATGAAAAGGAAATTACCGGTAAGTGTAATTAGGTTTTTCCCTTTCATCCTCCACGACGGCACAACAATGAGATATACCAGATAATACACATTTTTAGGGTGGGACTACAGCCTGAAGCACCTTTCTACTGAAGGAAACCTCATCGGATCTAGCCACGTCAATTCTGTAATGTCTGATAAACGTATTAGGGGTAGACCAAGTTGCAGCTCTGCAAATCTGGTCCAAGGATGCTCCTCTTAATTCTGCCCATGAAGTCGACAGAGCCCTAGTCGAATGAGCCTTTAATTTTGATGGGGGAAACTTGCCTCTTGCTTTATAAGCTTCACAGATAGCCATTTTTATCCAGCGGCTTAAAGAAGCTTTAGAAGGTCTACAACCCCTATTCTGACCCTGGAACTGTAGGAAAAGGAAATCAGATTTTCTCCAACTTTTGGAGGACTTCAGATATTGGATTACCGCCCGCCTGACATCTAGACAATTGAACTTCTCCTCTTTAGGGGAAGCAAACTTCTCGCAGAAGGAAGGTAGAATAATCTCCTCCTGTCTGTGGAAATTTGTAACCACTTTAGGTAAAAAGGAAGAATCAAATTTTAAAATGATTCTGTCGTCTAGAATTCTTAAAAATGGCTCCTTGTATTTTAGTGCATGCATCTCACCTACTCTCCTGGCGGAGGTAATTGCCACTAAGAATACCGTTTTGATTGTGAGAAGTTTAATTGAAATATCTCCCAGAGGTTCGAAGGGATAATCTGCCAGACCAGCCAGTACCACATTCAAGTCCCAAGCTGGAACAAAAATTTTTTGTTTGGGCCTCATTCTATCAACCCCTCTTAAGAATCTAATCACCCAGGGGTGAAGGGCAATTTTCCTGTCAAATACGGAACTTAATGCTGAAACGTGCACTCGAAGAGTACTGGGTTTCAGGCCTTTTTGGAATCCATTCTGCAAGAATTTTAATACTGATTGAACAGAGAAGGACTCGAAGGAGACCCCACAGGAAGAACACCAACTACAGTATCTATTCCACACTCTAGAATATATTCCTGCAGGCAAACATGGTGGAGATTACCTCATCAGACAAACCTTCTGATTTTAGTCTCAACCTTTCAGCATCCAAGCTGCTAAATGCAACCGATCTACACGAGGATGTGAGATTGGCCCTTGTGTTAAGAGATTCTTGTTCCACGGAAGAGGCCACGGACTTCCCACTGTCAAGGCTTTCAGGATTGGAAACCATGGCCTGTTTGGCCATATAGGAGCAATCAGGATTACACTTGCCTTCTCTTTCCTGATCTTTTTTAGGATTCTCGGAATAAGAGCCAGAGGAGGAAATGCATAGTTTAGGGACCCCTCCACGGATGACTGAGGGCGTCTACACCTATCCCCCCCGTCTCCGGGAGACAGGGAGTACAACATTTTCAACTTTGCATTGTCTTTTGACACAAATAAATCAATTTGAGGAACCCCCCATTTCTGGATAATCCGTAGAAACACACGATGGTCTAGAGACCATTCCCGTGAATCCAGGCATTTCCGACTCAGAAAATCCGCTTTCACATTCAAACTGCCTTTTATGTGGACAGCTGATAGCGACAGAAGATGAATCTCTGCCCAAGCAAAAATCTTCCCTGCCAGCTGTTGCATTGCAGGACTTCTTGTTCCCCCTTGATGGTCCAGATATGAAACCACTGTTACATTGTCTGACCTTATCTGTGTGTTTGATTTGTAAATCTGCTTGACAAGGGATGTTAGAGCTAGCCAAACCGCCAGGAACTCTCGGAAATTTGAGGTTTCGCCTGCCTGTGCTGGAGACCATTTCCCTTGAAGGTAACTTTGTAAAAAATGGGCCACCCATCCCCACTGACTCGCATCGGTTGTGATTATTTTCAACTGATCGTAAACCCAGGGCACTCCCCTCTGAAGATTTTGAACATCTCCCCACCAGGATAGGGACTGGTTGACTTCCGGGGAGATGATTATTATCTTTTCCAGGGACTCCTGATTTTTGTCCCAGGAGTCTAGAATCTGTTTTTGAAGGGGCCTGGTGTGGGCTTGAGCCCACAGTACCGCTGGGATGCAGGCAGTTAAAGATCCCAGAAGGGCCATAGCCTGACGGATCGAACAAGCCCGCTGGCTTCTGAAGTCTCTTATCAGATCCAGTACTTTCCTTTGTTTTTCTAATGGAAGAAAACACATCTGATTTACGGAGTCTAACAGTATTCCCAGAAATGTCAATCTCTGAGCTGGTACTAGGTTGGATTTCTTCCAGTTTATTAGCCAGCCAAGCTGGTTCAAGAAGAGTCTCGTTTGAAGAAGAGAACTCTTCAGAGAAGCAGCAGAGTTGCTTATGACCAACAGATCGTCTAAGTAAGGGACAATCAAGATGTTTTTCATTCTCAGATTGGCCACCACTTCCAGCATAGTTTTTGTGAATACTCGAGGGGCCGTGGTCAACCCAAAAGGAAGAGCTTGGAATTGAAATTCCTTCAACTGTCCTTTCAGAAGTACAGCTATTCTGAGGAATCTTTGGTCTTCTACACGAATGGGCACATGATAATAAGTGTCCTGGAGATCCAAGGACGCCATGAAATCCCTTTCCTGTAGAAGATTGATTGAGGACCTTACAGATTCCATCTTGAAACGTCTGTATTCCACAATTTTGTTCAGAATTTTGAGATTTATGATAAGTCTGAATTTTCCGCTTGGCTTTTTCACCAGAAAAACTGTTGAAAAATAACCTTGGCCTCTTTCTAAACGGGGGACCGGAATTAAAACTCCCTGTCCCAACAACTCCTGAATTGCAATCTCTAGAGCATTCTGTAAAGAAGCGGTCTTCTGGACTGGAGTTATTACAAATCTTGGGCGAGGAGGAGACAGAAAAGGTATGGAATAGCCGTTCTTTATTAAAGAAAGGACCCACGGATTTATGGATATTTTTTCCCATTCCTTTAAAAAATACTTTAGCCTTCCTCCCACCTGACCAGAACCGTCATTGTTTATTGGACTCGGCAGACTTGGGGTTAAATATGAACCCCCTGGATCTACCTCCCTTGCCGGATCTCCATCTGTCATTTTTCTTATTTTGAAAATTCCCTTTCTTGAACTTACGAAAGGGAAACTTTCGTTTCTTACTCTAGGCAGGAAATTATCTTTTCTCGTCAGATGCCTTCTCTAAGATCTTTTCCAAATCCTGACCAAAAAGCATTAACCCATAAAAGGGAAGACTACAAAGTTTAAATTTAGATGCCGTATCTCCAGTCCAGGACTTCAACAACAGGGCTCTCCTGGCAGTATTGGTCAAAGCTGTAGTTCTAGCTGCCATCCTGACCAACTCAGCGGTTGCGTCCAACAGGAAATCTACAGCCTTAAGTAAGAGGGGAAATGAATTTTTTAAGTCATCATAAGGAGTATTCTCCTTTAACAGAGACTCCAATTGTATAAGCCATTTTTTCAATGAACGGGCCACAGACGTAGACTCAATATTAGGCCTAAAAAGAGCAGAGGCCGAATCCCATGCCTTTTTAAGACAAGCATCCATCTTCTTGTCCATTGGATAAACACTATATAGCCAAAATCCCCTATAGGGTAATCCTCGGGGTGTTAATATATACAAAACCAGTTTGATCACACCTTTGATCAACAAAATTTGCCCCTTTAGGGATTCCCTAGGATTATGTAGATAAGACTTAACTTTTATTAGAAATGTATAAATAACAAATATTGCACTCAAAAATATTAAAACTGTCAGCCGGCAGCTGTGCCCTATTGGTACTAACACCCACGTGTTGTGGGTATAATTAGGTAGCCAGGAGTCACCTTTTTATGAGGATATATTTTTATAGATACTATGTGACAACATATAGTTGGGGAATGGTAATAGCCCTTAATTCTGGAACATAGTATCATTAATAATAGAGGTTTAGAACTGTTGAGCCTATAATAGTTACTTTTGTTATAATTGCACTACAAACAGGCTTTCTGTTCGTTGTATCGCTGTGTGCTGCCACTATGCACACAGCGATCAATGCCTGGGCTGTATGAGAGAGTCTGCCTTATTTCAGGTCAGAGCCCTCTATGTAGGCTATTTTCACAGTTCACTACTAACCTCTATTAGAAAAGGCTGGTCGTACAGCAGCAATGGTTGTGTTGATAATGCTGCCTATGTTTTAATAAAACCGGGGAGCTGCTTCCCCAACAGAGCAGGCTTGTATAGCGGTTCGCATGCCACTGAGGGACACTGCAGCGTTACAGTCACGTGGTGCGTGACCGCTCCGGACTGTCCGTCAGCCTGTCCTGCGTGTGAACCTGCAAGTGCGCGATATGTGATCGACGCTAGGTACCGTCTGTGTAACTGATCGGGGACACCTTTCCCCCGATCAGTGAAAGATCGGTACTACAAACTGGCTCTGTATCCGGGAGATCGCGGGTCTGTGCGGTCACGTGATACGTGATCACCGCGATTTGTTTGTCTCCCTGTACAGCGCCAGCCAGGACAATGCCTCGCTCTGTATGCGGTTTCCCTAAGTCCATTGGATCTTTTAAGGATTCGGCATCCTCAAATGGGAGTGCGTTGGCTCCCCTAGAGAGCTTGGCCAGCGACACATCTACTTTGGGACATGATTCCATAAAATTTTCCACCTCCTCCAGAGGAAATCTACGTCTAATAGTTCTGGACAAAAAGAGCTTTCTATCAGGAGTTTTCCACTCCTTCTTAATCATTGAATGGATGTTCTTATGGACTGGGAACACTCGTCTTTTACGTTGCTCCAGTCCACTGAACATTTCATCATGTACTGATCTCTGAATTTTCTCATCAGATAAATTCATAGTAGATCTTACTGCCTTTATTAACTCCCTTGTATCCTCGGAAGAAAATAAATATCTTTTAAACTCTGAACTAGACCCAGAGGAATCGTCTGATGAATCTATCACATCAGAATCTGAATCAGAGGATAACTCAGAAGCAGAGGAATATTCCACCCTTTTTTCTCTGGCTCTGGGGGAAGGATAGAAGGACCTGCTGATACTTCAGACATAGCAGACCTCAACTCCTGTCTAATGACCTCTTTAAGCTCTAATTTGATAGAAGGCACAACATCCTTTGCTATGTTAGATGTGCATTTAGAACATATCTTCCTAGAGGAAGACTCTGAAATCTTTACAGAGCACATAGCACATTTGCGAGGCTTAGGAGTAGTTTTAATTTTCTGTGTGCTCTCTCTCTCACACTAGAAGCAGACACACCAGGAGGAAGGCAGACACAAAGGCAAAGGGTCATAGTTAACATAATGCAAGGCCACTAAGGGTTAAAATCACAAATTTTCATCCCCACTCACAACTGCTGCACTCTGGGACGACTCCATAGTGTCTCCTGCTTCAGACATGTTAGCAGACAGACAGCCAAGTGTAACTGACCTCTTAAATAAGCCTTACCTCCCAGACCTCAGATCAGAGGGTGACATCCGTCTTGATCTTGGCGCCAAGAACGTCATATCCAGCAGCCTCTTTTCTGAAGACACGCCTCCCGCTTCATAGAGCGAATACCCGGAGCAGGCCAGAAGTCCTGTGACCCCACGTGGGACGCCGACTGAAACCACACCCCTGCAATCCAGAGCGACTCCGGGCAGCTCACCAGCCGCCCTGCATAACTCACGTGGGACGCCGATGTAGCCACGCCCCCTGGAAGATCGCGCGCTCAGCTGGAGCTTCGGTTAGTACGTTCACATCTCCCCCGCTGGAGCTGAACATATCAGAACAGCGAGGGACGCCACATACAAACCAGAGGGACTCCCTTGAGTGTCTGGTTTCCATGCCTCCACTCCTTAGGGCGCCACTGGGAGTGGGAATATGGGTAGTAGCTCAGCATGTGCTGGTACACATCCAGCATGGAAGGCATGTTATTCCCTGGATCAGTGCTGCCTAACACCAACCCAGACCACTAGCATATACTGTGGTGCTGCAACCTTCCTTCCTACCCCTGGAAGGGACAGGAAGACACTGAGGCTGTGTAGAGGAGGATCCAATTTATTTACTTCCTGTCCCTACCAAGTAGGAGGAGGGTATCTCTCATTGTTGTGCCGTGGTGGAGGATGAAAGGGAAAAGTTATTTTTGTTCTTTTTCTACATTGCTGCTTGGAGTGGGGTTTAATATCATGTTATCCTTATTATACAGGATGTTACCAATGCAGCGCTGCTATATAGGCATGCTGCTGTTTTTACCACTTTTATATTTACCTGCTCAATACTAATTAAATCCTGAAAACTTAACCAGCAGGTAGGCCCTGAGGACTGGGTTTGAGGAACACTGCACTAGGGGACACCTCTAAAGCCCCATTCACACGACCGTATGTTCATTTCCGTATCTTATCCGCATTTTTGCGGATAAGATGCGGAACCATACGGACCCATTCATTTTTCCATAGGAGAAAAAAAAATGCGGCATGCACACCGTGTGCATTCCGCATCCGTATATTACGGAAGTTCTCCCGCAAAAAAAAAGGAAACGTCCTATACTTGGCCGCAAAACACGTCCGTAGTCCTATTAAAGTCAATGGGTCCGCAAAATTACGGAACACTACGGAAGACTTTCCGTATGTCTTCCGTTCCGTTTTTAGAAGGACACGGAATACATACGGTCGTGTGAATGGAGCCTTATACTGTACTGATATACCTTTTATACCAATGTATTCTATCCCATCATTGTAACAGTAACAGGCTGTCTGTGTAATATTATCCTGTCCCCCTGAGTGCTTGCCCTCTGTTTCTAATTTGGCCCCTTGGAGGCTCTGGATAGTCATATATACACATCCAGAATCCCACTCTTGTATTACTAGTCGTGGTTTTCAGACAACTTTCTAGTTCAGTGTCACCACCCTCCCCCTGCATTTAGCATATCATCTGCAACTAGTCATGGTAACAGAGGTCCTTAACCCTTTCATGACCGGACCTATAAAAGGCCTGAATGTCCAGGCAACTTTTTGTGATTTGGGCACATGGTGGTTTAGTGACCCTAATTTTTTTTTTTTGTTTGAATACGAAAATAATTTTTGCAATTTTTTTTTACTTGACACTTAGGACTTATTATTAGAATGGTTTTTTTAAAGATAATTTTTTTTAGGTGTAATTTAGACAAAAACTGCTAATTCTTATTAAAAAAAGTAATTTTTTTTAATTATAGATTTTTATTTTATAAATATTAAAACTGACACACAAATTAATTATTGCAATGGGTTCCCTATTTGATGACGATCGTTTTGATATATAACATGTATAGATTTTATTTAACGGGGCGACTATGGTGACTGTTTCCATTGGCGACTGCGTGTTTAAACTTTTTTTTTTACACTTTTTTTTGTTTTTTATTTATTTTATTACTTATATATTAATTTATTTTTGAAAAATAATATGTCCCCCAGGAAGTCTTTAAAAGACCTCTGGAGGACATAGACTTTTTTTTTTTTTAACACTTTTTTTTACCTCTCTTTCCACTGTAACTGGGGCATCCACAGGAGCCCCAGTTACAGGGGAAAACAGCCCCCTGGGGGCTCATTAGACACAGGCAGAGCTGATCAGGGTCTCCTTAGACCCTGCAGCACTGCTCTGGCCCCGAGACACCCGGCGGTCACGTGACCGCCGGGACTAACACAGGAAGCGGCGCTGACGCTTCTTTCCTGCTCCTCCATGCGCCCAGGTAAGGCTGTTCTCCGGCTGAGGAAAAGATAGAAGCGGTAATAAACCGCTCCTGTCTTCTCCTCAGGGTCCCCGCTCTGCCTGTGAGCCGGGACCCGACCTGCTCCTGCTAGATTGCAGGAGCAGGAGCTTTAATACCAGCGCTGATCAGCGCTGGGATTAAAGGGCCGCCTGCACGTGTATGTAAGTGCTATCTGCACAGGGCATGTGCAGATAGGACGTATATACACAGATGGCGGTCGTTAAGGGGTTAAACACTTCCCCCTGGACACAGCACAGCCGCACCGGGATTCTGCCAAGACTTCTGACCACATCATATAGTGGTTTAAACGGTCAAGATTAGAGTTTTCTTAAAACACAGTTGTTACAGTGGGAGCCTGGCTTCAGTCAGTGCCAGGATCCCTCATTGTGCAGCCCAAGTCCCACCTGTAGAGCCAGGGCTAATATTGATGTCATGATGTTGATTTTGTAAAATAGATTTCAACTAAAATGGTAATTAACTAGTCAATTCAGTTTATTGCCCAGCCCTAGCATTGGAAAGTGAATTTGACAAGGGACATATTGTGATGGCTAGACAACTGGGTCAGAGCATCTCCAAAATGGCAGGTGTCATGGGGTGTTCCAAATGTGTAGTGGTTCGTACCTACCAAAAGTGGTGGAAGACAATTGATGAAACTAATGACTAATGTGTCATGGATACCCAAGGCTCATTGATCTGCATGGGGGGGTGAAGGCTAGTTTGGTCAAATTTCACAAAACAGCAACTATAGCACAAATTGCTGAAAAGCTTAATATTGACTATGAAGCTGGATGGCAGCACGTGGAGCTGTAGAGCAGCAGCCTGGTCAGAATGCCGTGCTAACCCCTGCCCACTACCTGGAAGCACCTACAATGGCGTGTCCCTGATAGCGCAGAGGGAGTCTCCCTGTAGTGGATGATGTCTATCTTCTATGTTTACTGTCCTCTTGTGTCTGATGTGTCAAAAGGGTTTGAATGAAGCTCGAGAACCACAGTTGTGTCTGCAGGCTGAGCTGATGACCAGTTAAGAAGACTAGTCTCAATCACAGGAAGAAGGCAGCAAGAGGCAGTTGAGGGGAATGACAGGATCAGGGAAATGAGAATGGATGATACCCTGGATAGCATGGCCATGAGCAGAGAGAACTGGGCCACATCTTGTTAGTGTGAGTTATGAGAGACTGTGGCCACGAGTGCCCTTAGTGAAAGACTGAAACCACTGAGCAGTTCACCCTCAGAGAGACCGTTCAGTTGGCCATAGTAACCACTAAGCTTAAAATAACATCTCTAACCACTGAAAGCTTTGTAAAATTGTGACTGTAACCACTAAGCACTGTGCCTCCTGCTGGAGTAAAGTCAAGTTGCAAGTTCAGCTAAAGTGTCTCTTATTGTTGTGCTATCCTGAAGTGAAACCTCAGAAAAGGGTCACACACAGATCTGGCCTTTTGACTAACTACCGTAGTCCACCAGATATTCTTGCATTTACTGCCCTATCTGACAAGAGATTCCTTTATAAACCCCTTCACTGCCCTAAACCACCAGGGATACTGAAAATAACCTCATCACTGCCCTAGACCACCAGGGATACTGAAAATAACCTCATCACTGCCACACGATACAGGCATTTGCAGGCTCCTGATATTGATGACCTATCGTGAGGATAGGTCATTAATAGTAGATGAGTGAACATTCAACACAAGAACCTCCACCGATCTGCTGTTCCCTGCAGATTCTGAAACTGGAACCAGCTCTTACAGCAGGAACCACAGCTGCAGTATAGTGGCCGTTCTCAACTCCCACTAAAGCCAATGGGAACTAAGCTGCAGTAACCTTGCATGGCTACTACATTTTGAATGAAGCTGTGCTTCCTGCTCCATTCAAAGTGCTACCTCTAGCGTCAGAGGCTGAAAAGGTTGTGGGGTGTTGGGCCCACAGTGAGCAGATATTGATGACCTATGCTGAGGATAGGTCACCAATACAGGAGCCTGGAAACCCCTTTTAATCCATCCACTGCTGTACTCCTTCAGGGATCTTTACATTTACCTCCTAACTGTCCTAGGCTAACAAGTACATTGATATTAACTCTTTCACTTCCATAGATCACAGGGATACCGTCATTAACCCGTTCACTGTTCTAAACCACGAGGAATATTGAAAAAGCCCACAAGGGATACAGACAATTACCCCCCTCATTGCCATAAAACACCAAGTATGTAAACATTTAGCTTCACTGCGTTAAACTGCGTGCTATTTAATACCATTTGCCTGGATGTTAAGTAAGCCTGGATATATATGGTTTCTTTATAGCCAATTATTGGGGAGCTGTATGTTAATATATACTTGATGTGGTTCTGTATTGCGCTGAAGAAGCGTCCTGGTCCTAAAGTTCCCACTCAAAAGTTAAAAAGGATTACAATGAATACGGCGCAAACACAATATACACAGGGCCCAAAGCGTAAATATAATAAGACATAAATAACCCAGAAAAGACAATGGGTAGTAAATTATCATGAGGGTAATATTTGAAGTCAGTTTTGCTGAAGTCAGTTTTCCTACTCCACCCTTGTACTGGAGTGAGATTGCAACTTTTTTTAAAAAAAAGTCTAAAAGCTATATTAATGAGTTTCACTCCTGATTTAGCAAACTACACCCACACTTCAAAACTGGAGTGAGTGGTGTAACAATGCAAAAAGTTACTAAACTTTTGTGCACCTTTTTGAAGGAATGATAAATCAGGGCCAATGTTTGCAAAAGGAAAAATTCAGTCCATAACATAATAGTTTGATCTACTGTACTTTGTTTTCTTAGCAAAGAACACAAACTAATCTCTTTGAAAAAAAATAACCATTAGGTTTGTTTTTTTTGTAAGTTTAACAATTTACATATGTATGTCTCCGGCAAGTGTACAGAACTGTTGGCCAAGGGTCAAGTAACACAAAGCTTCAAATACAAGAATGACTATATTGCATTGAGACAAGAAAAAAAAATCTCAATTTATTTAACAAGCCGTTTTCGTTTCTTCAGAAGCGAGTCTCGTAGAGCAATCTGAGGGAAAGAAAACAAAAAAAAAAAAAAGTTCAGGAAAAAATACACTAACAATTGGGAATGTAGATCATCAATATAGCCTTACACAGTAGATAAAAGGCGCTGGGGACAGAACAATGAAAATGTTCGGGCAGCACAACTGTCCCACCTTTGTCTGCAATAATCCTAGGTTTGCTGAGAGATAATACACATTACATTTATCTTCTCTTCCTACTGAAATGGACATACCGTACATGTACTGTACCTGTCTAACTGAAGAAAGCAAATCTGTGGGAGTACCAGTAGAGATATCAGTCAGCAGCTCCCTCCGATGTGTACAGATAAAGTTATTCATTAACATTACCTGTTTATCTCTGAATGAGCGCTTGTTTTTGGATCGGATGTTCTGGCTATATCTCATCATCATAAAGTTCTTGTTCTTTTTCTTCTCTTTGTTGGTTGTGCTAGCATGGGGATTCATTCTCGATTTTTTCCTCACAAATTCTTTTCTGTCTGTCTTACCAGCCTATTCAATAAAGTTCATTGCGGAAGAAGAATCAGTCAGACATGAAATTTTTCATAAAAATGCCAAGCCTATGTTTAGCCTAAGTTAGAAAATGGCTAAAGGACATGCAAACATCCAAAATATTGAATCTATCATCAGCGTGACAACTGCTCCTTCTTGTACAAACAGACTGAAGGTATACATCAGACCGTAAAATAATGTACACCGCAATTCATCTGCATCTTGTGTTGCAGACAGGAGCGTGATCAAACTGCGGTGATTAAATTCTGTTTAAAGGTGTTGTGCCAAGTTTAGAAGTATAAATTAGTACAACTAATTGATCACTGGAGGTCTGACCACTGGGACCTGCACAGATCTCAAGAACAGGGGTCCCACCCCCCTGATCTGATGAAGCCACAGGTTCAGGTTGAGCATGAGCCCTGCTGCTCCATTCATAGCACAGCGCTGTGCTCTGCTATCTCCAGCAGATCAGGGAGAAGGGCTCAATGGGAGTCTTACCGGTCGCCAACGAGCAACCAGGTAGTTATGCCCTATACTGTGGATAGCTGATAACTTCTAAAGTTGGAGCAACCCTTTTAAAATTGTGCTGCTTCTCTTTAGTACCTACTGCCATTGTCTTGGTTGTGTTTTGTGTAATGGGTGAAGTCAATTTACCTCTTGGCAATATAAATATGAGGCAAAGGTTCCAAAAAGGCTTTTAAACACCACCAACCATAGATACACAGAAAAACTCAGTAAATGAATGCAACTTTGTCTGCAGTAGAAGCTTCTCCCAACAAAAAAAATCTGTGAACATGGTGGGAACAGAGCCTTATTGGAGGAAGCACTGCAATACATTTGTGATAAGTAAAAATGATAAAACTCACCATAACTGTCGCAAGCCTAGTTTCTTTATCAGACTTTGGCTTTTTGTGTAGATGTTCTATATCTCTGAGTGACAGCAATTCACCTTTGCTAAAATTAAAAGCAGCATAGTCAATAGGGTTTTAGGCAATACAAAATCTACATTTACATTCATAAAGGCCCATTACACAAGCATTATAGTTAAGATGATCGTTTGTTCTTTAGCGATCATCTGGCAGTGTAATACTGCCACTAATTACCCCATGAAAACGCTTGTTTATCCGTGTAACCGGCATACTGTAACATGTTAAAAAAAAAATTCTGGTTTGCCAGAGGAAGATAGCGTAACAGGAAATATACTGCCAGTAAAGAATAAGGACAGTATGGGGACGAATGATGCATTAATGACTGCTCGTCCCTATATTGGGGAGGAGATTGCTAGGTGTAATAGCAGCTGTCTCCTCCTCCAATGAGCAGGAGATTGACAGGAGGGAGACCTTCCCTCCCGACAATCTTCTGCTCTATCTGCCCGTGTAATAGTGCCCTAACAGTCTGCTGATGTCTCTCTCCAGAAGATATGACATAGAATAGCGGTCCCCAACCACCGGTCCACGGCCCAGGACCGGGCCCTGAATCAATGTCTGCCGGGCTGCGGCGGCAGTGGACAGG
The DNA here is from genome assembly GCA_900303285.1 of Rhinella marina. Classification (NCBI taxonomy): domain Eukaryota; kingdom Metazoa; phylum Chordata; class Amphibia; order Anura; family Bufonidae; genus Rhinella; species Rhinella marina. The sequence goes on from ONZH01028089.1 coordinate 113,521, forward strand.
GAGATAAGCGCTTCCATTGTGGAAGCGCTTATCTCCATAGTTATCTGTATTGCCGTCCTCAGGACAGCGATAAAGATGCCTGTGCTGCGGGGCAGGGGTGGGAGAGGCGTCTCCCCTGCCCGTTCCTCTGATACGCTGCAGGCCTAGCGCTGTACAGCGCAGGACACAGGCCGGAAGAGGCCTGCATCGCATTGCTGCCAGCCTGATGGATAAGTATATAAGTATAAGTGTTTATTTTTATTTTTTTGTACAATACTGGAGGAGAGGAGCAATAGGGGGCATCTATGGGGGCACTTCTTATATTATTGGGGGGCATTTATGGCATCTATGGGGGCATCTATGGGGCACTTACTGGCACAATATTGGGGGGCACTTATTGCTACATTATTGAGGGCACTGTGGGGACATTTATCGGGGCACTTTTTACTGGCACATTATTGAGGGCATCTAAGGGGGCACTTTTTACTGGCACATTTGTGGGGGCACTTCTTACTGGCACATTATTGGGGGCAACGTGGGGACATCTACTGAGGCCACAAAGAAGGGGTACTTTATATGGGGGGCACTGTATAGGGGCATTTTATGTTATATTTATATATTTTAATATGCACCTTGCGTGAATTAGTCAGTGCCGACAGAACCTGCCGCCCCCCACCCCCTTCCCGGGGGAAATTGTCTAGCGAGAAACTGGCCTTGGTGAAAAAAGGTTGGGGACAACTGACATAGAAGACAACACAAACCCGTCTTCCTCATCACTGTCTATTTCAATATTCTTCCTCTTCTCCGCTTTTCCAGGTGCAGACTTTACTTCTTTTGCCAACTGTGCAGCACGGATTTTCTTAAAATCTTCTTGTGTGAGGAGTCTGCTGGCACTAACAGCGGCAGCCTTGGCCTTTCTCTCTTCTTCTGGAATTGCTTGAAGCTTTTCTGCCTATAAATTCACAGGAGACACTTCTATGGGTGACCTCATCATCTTGAATAAAGGGAGTCGCTCTCTGCAATGGGTACTATTCATTTTGCTAAGCCAGGGGATAGTAATGCATTGCATTTTAGGAACTGCAAAAGTGTATCCGACAAATTGCTATGCATCTTTCCCGAGAAGATGCATAGGCACAGCAAGTTTATTAAAACTCTATGAAAACTATTACAAATTGTAAAAGGGGAGAACATACTTATACCAAATGTATCATGTGTACAGTCCCTGACAGAAGTTCTGTCGCTTAACCATGTTGCGGAAACCAAAGCTTATAACCTGACTTAAAATTCATCCATTGGTTTTAGAAATGACTCACATGAAAGCTGAAACCCTCCCAAATGAGGTTTTTTTTACGAAAATAAATTTGCTTCACTGCTGAAATATTGATCATTTAATGAACACAGGAAGGTCAGATTTTGGCAAGACAAAAGTTTTGTCGCCTTGTCATATAATGCACCCAATCCTACTGTAGTTTACAGCCTCACCTGTGCTCACTAATTGATCGGTTAATTAGTGGGTGTGTATAAAAAGAACTCCAGCACCCCAGACCCAGACCTTCACTTGAACTGCAACTTGACCTCTGACAACATGCCAAAAATCCACCCTGCGATCAAAGCCTTGATTATCAAGAGGCTGAAGACCAGATCCACTGCAGAGGTGGCTAGCACCTTTAATGTGTCTCAGCGTCAAGTACTAAGAATTAAAAAAAGATTTGAAGAGACAGGAGATGTTTTTGACAAGCCCAGGTCAGGCAGACCCCGCAAGACAACTGCTCAGGAGGAACGTTTGTTGGTTCGAAAATCAAAAGCCAGCCGCTCTTCCACTGCAGCAGAGCTCCAACAGGCCTGGTCACCTCAAGTCCCTGTGTCAACTAGAACAGTTTGTAGGATTCTGTCTCGAAATGGCCTCCATGGTCGAATCAGTGCCCAGAAGCCAGCACTAAACAAAAGGCAATTAAAAAAAGTGTGGCATTTGCCAAGGCCCACAGCCTGCTAAATGGATGGACGCTGGAAAAGTGGCAGAAGGTGAATTTCTCAGATGACTCTTCAGTTGAATTACACCATAGCCGCCGCAAATACTGCAGGAGACCTACTGGAGCACATATGGATCCACAATACACCCAGAAAACAGTTAAGTTTGGTGGTGGAAAGATCTTGGTCTGGGGTTACCCCCATTCAGTATGGGAATGTGCGAAAATTTGCAAGATGGAAGGCAATATCAATAGCCTAAAATATCAAGAAGTATTAGCTACCTATAACATTCCCAATCATAAAAGGGGTCAAATTTTGCAGCAGGATGGTGTTCCATCTCATACAACCATCTCTACATCAAAGTTCCTCAAGGCAAAGAAGATCAAGGTGCTCCAGGACTGGCCAGACCAGTCACCAGACATGAACATCATTGAGCATATTTGGGGTAGGATGAAAGAAGAAGCTTGGAAGACAAAACCAAAGAATCTTGATGAACTCTGGGAGGCATGTAAGACTACATTCTTTGCTATTCCTGATGACTTCATCAATAAATTGTATGAATCATTGTCGAAACGCATGGATGCAGTCCTTCAAGCTCATGGAAGTCACACAAAATAATAAATATGGCTCTAATAGCACCACAACTTCATTCACCAATGTTATGAAACATATCTTTGTATTTGAAGTGAATTATTTGTTTGATTTTCACATTACTTTCTGTGGGCGACAAAACTTTTGTCTTGCCAAAATCTGACCTGTGTTCATTAAATGATCAATATTTCAGCAGTGAAGCAAATTTATTTTCGTAAAAAAAAAAAAAAAAAAAAAAAAACTCATCTGGGAGAGTTTCAGCTTTCATATGAGTCATTTCTAAAACCAATGGATGAATTTTAAGTCAGGTTATAAGCTTTGGTTTCCACAACATGGATAAGTGACAGAACTTCTGGCAGGGACTGTATTTTACACTAACTTGGCAGTATGGAAAAACATGGCTGAATCATGATATAACATAAAATGGTATGGAACATTTTTAGCATAAATAGTGTACATTTACAGTTGGTGAAGGGATGGCCAGACATGCACTTTTTCTTTTTTTAAGACAAAACCAGGAGTGGATTAAAATAAAAGAAGAAGTATCTGTAAATGCTTGATCGCCTTTTATGATCCAAGCCTGATTTTGGCTACAAAAACTTCATAAAAAATACCTGCACATGTGGCTGTACCCTACAGCATGCAAAATGTGTCCAACCTGCTTAGCAAATCAGGACAAATATACTATGTGTCAAATTTGAGAACATTGCATTAGTAGCAGGCTTTTAATTTTTCTTACAATTATTAAAGGTAGGTTCACACTTCAGTATAACTGATCTGGCCTAGCCGGATACTGCCGGAACAGACTGCTGCATCAGTTAAAGGGGGTTGTGAACCTACCCTAATGGGTCTTATGGTTATCATAACAAAAATGTTCTGCTCCAGCAAATGAAAGATCATAGAATTTGTATTACTTGTGTCAGTGATACCTATTGCTAGTATAGAAAAAAAGAATAACTCAATTGTATAACACTTGGTTGAACACATATGTACAATCATTTCTTTAATTTTTTGTATTGTGGCACTAAAAAGCTTTTCTTAAGAGGCCAATACACAGTCTGCAGTATCCTTGTACATCTAGTTAGTAGCAATCACATGCCAGTTCTATAAATGTTGATACAATTGCTTAAAGGGGTTATCCGACATACGCCATGATCCTGTGCAACTGCCATACATTGGACACATGATCCCAGTCTGAGGTTAGAACCCACAGCGCATGCGCGAGTCTGAATCTCTCGCAGCACTTTGGCCACTGAATCAAGACTCAAGCTTGCACTGCAGGTTGTAATCCAAGGCTGGAATCACGTGGCCAATGTGCAGCACGTGACCCTGGAAATGGCAGCTGTACAGGATCGTAGCACATCTCGGATAACCCCTTTAAATATCTTTTACCGCTACTACAGACCACATAATTCCATATTCTAACAGCTGATCGTTAGGGGTCCAGGGTGCTCATCCCCGCAGCAGATCTGATACTGATGACTTATCCTGAGCATAAGGCCTCGTTCAGACATCCATGGAGCACGGTCTGTGAAAACCCAGACTGTGCTCTGAGGACAGGAGAGCACGGAGTCATTGGTTGCTATGACGCTGTGCGCTTCGTGAGGCCGCTGCTGTACAATGATAGAGTGTAGAAAATAAATTAAAACTAAAAAAAATTTTTTTTTTTATAGTTATACCTAGCTGGGTGGGGCTCATTTTTTGTGGGTTGATCAGTAGTCTTGATGCCATTTTGGAGTGAGTGTGTGTATGACTTTTTGATCACATTACATTTTTTGGGGGTAAGAGAAGCGATGACAAAAATGGTCATTTTAATCCTTTTTCCATTACGTAATTTGTCGTATTGGAAAATGTTTTTATATCTTAATAGTACGAGTGTTTTCGGACGCGGTGATGCCCATGATGTTTATATTTTTTTTGTTATTTATGTATTTATTTTTTGTTCTATGGAAAGTGGGGTGATTAAAATTTTTATATTTTTTAAATTTTTTAATATGTTTTACTCGTTTATGGTTTTCTAGCTCGTGTTTGAGGCTACAACACTCTATTTTTCTTTTCTTTTTTTTTAAATTCTGTACCATTATGTTTCTTATAGATCCATATTGGTACTAGAATTGCTCATTTCTTATGTTGGCCTGCCACCTGCTGGCCAAAATAAGAATTGCAGCTCCAATACCCTGCGTATTGAATTCAAGCTTCCGAGTTCTTTAGCTTTTAGATGCTGTGATCACACTTGATCACGGCATCTAAAGGCTTTAATGACAACGATCAGCATTATTGCCAGTTGCGGTCATTAGCCGGGGGAATCTGAAGCTTGAAACAGCGGAGACCCGTCGGCCATGATGCCCGCTGTACCGAAAGGGTTAAAAAAAAAAGCCAAGCCACCAGATCATCGGCGTATAGACATAATTTGTCCCTGTCCCCTTCTATTCCAAACCCACATAATGCCTTGTCCTCCTTTATCTTACTAGCTTATGGCTCCAACCCCCTCCATGTCATGCCATTGCACTTGACTACTTAATTTAAAACTGTACAATTTTGGAAACCGTTAAATGAGCCTTCTGTTCAAGGAATTTGCTGTACTACACTCTTCACTGCGCGGTGTTAATTTTACTTTTTTTCCCCTCTATGCTCCCCTCTATGTTGCTATCTAGCAGCTACTACCTGCAACAATATAACTTGTGAACTAAGCCTGGCCACAGTGTAGTTGTATTTAAAGTGGTTATCTGGGCTTTTACATTGATTAATGTATGATCTATGAAAGGTTTCATCCATGATGGGCTGAGCTGCATTATGTTACTGTGTCAGGCACTTTACAGAAAGGGCACAGCTCCCCTTTCTTCTGCTGATAGGTCACAGAGGGGAGACCTGCACTGATCATATATCAATAGTCTACACCAAGGATAGGCTATCAATGTAAAAATCCAGGAAATCCCCTTTAAAATGCCATATGGATACAGCATCAATGTGTCTCTGGAATTATAGATGAAGCCAGTGTTATTATGACACCATCTGCACCAGGATGGTCATTTTAATGAGGACCTTTCACCACTCCTGACATGCCTGTTTTAATAGCTCCATGCATTCCCCACGTACTAACAATTCTGGAACATCTATTCTTATGTCTGTATGTTGTGCCATTCCTTTATTATTTGCACTAGAAGTTGTGAATGAATTGCTATTTGTCTTCAGTAAAGGAACAGAGGGGAGGTGACCAGTTGGGGGTGTGTACCTGCACAGACTGAACATAGCAGCACTGATTGGCTAGAGTCAGCCTGTGCAGATACACACCCCCAACTGGTCACCTCCCTTCTGTTCCTTTACTGAAGGCAAATAGCAATTCATTCATAACTTCTATTGCAAATAATAAAGGAATGACACAACATAGAGCCATAAGAATAGATGTTCCAGAATTGTTAGTACGTGGGGAATGCATGGAGCTATTAAAACAGGCATGTCAGGAGTGGTGAAAGGTCCTCTTTAACCTGATTTGTTGTATTACAGTAATGTGCTTTTGTTACAATCCAAATAACAGTGACTACACCTGTATGTGATACGTATGCTTATGGCTATCAACATAACCATCCTTGCCCCTATAATAAAATTAGGAAGTATTAAACCATATTTTAATACTTACAACTTCCTGTTGCTCCTCATCAGAAGAGTGATGGACATCAATCCACTCCCCATCTTCATCATCACCACTGAGGCTTGCACTTTCCCAGCCATCTGAGAACAGAACATATCCTACATTAAAACATCTGCATTCAATCACATATGGGCTGCTTGTCATTTGGTTACTTTAAGTTACCATCTTCCCCTTCCTCTTCCGTTGATTTTTTTTCAACTTCCAACACCTCAGCTCCTGGAATATAGTCTTTTGCAACCAACTCTCCATATGCATGAATTGTTGCCTCTGTAGATGCTTCTGTTGGTTTACCCTGTGTAAATGTGTTAAATGCTGAGAATCGTAAATTTGTACTGAACAAATGCCGCATTTTATATTATCCAAGTCAATACATATATAGACATAAGCAGTAAAGTTATGGAATACACATAAGGACTCCTAACATATAATTCATTACCAAAAGGTAAAAAACTAACACTCCTTTAATAACTTGCAATGCAACACTAAAAACTTAGTACTAAAAATAAGTATTAATTTTAAGTTTTTAAGAGTCCAAAATCTACCAATAAAAAAGATGTGTGTAAAAATATACATTCAAGAGGCTGGGCTTCTTCCTCAGGATAGGTCACCAATATCAGATCGGCAGGGTTCCGACACCCAGTACCCCTGTCGATCAGCTGTATGGGGAGTCGGTGGGCACAGTGCACACGTGCCGTCTCCCTTCTCCCTTCCTGTCCACTGCTGCTTTGCCATAGACATACAGCAGCGAGCAGGAAGAGAGACAGGAGAGAGCACATGCACACTGCACGCGCCGTCTCCTCATACAGCTGAACGACGGGAGTGCCGGGTGTCGGACCCCCGCTGATCTGATATTGCTGGCCTATCCTGAGGATAGGTCATCAATAGTAAAACCTGTACAGCCCCTTTAGGTATGAGTAAAACTCACCCGGAACTTCTTCTGCAGCATTTGAGGATTTAGAGTACGGAAGAGCTGTATCAGTGCTCTGGCAGACATAGAGACATCTGAATGAGACACAAAAAAAAAACAAAAAAACACAACAACTTTATCTCCTGTAAATGTATCAGCCGTTCGTTTCTTACACTGTTTTCATCAACATTTTTAAAGCAAGTCACTAAAACGGCAAGACATATACAGTAAATTAACATATAGTCAGTGCACGAACAACATATGGACCAGCACTACAATAAAGCAATCTGTACCCTTTGTGCATGGATTCAAAAATATAGAAACCTGCAATATGCATAAACTTCAGTGCAGAGTACCCCTACACTAAGTACCACTTCTCATTTAGTCTCTGCTAGAAAAAAAAAAAAGATTAAAAACAACTCTCCTCTACATGGAAGGAAACACCTACAGGCAGGGTGGGAGAAGGTAAGTCAATTGGAAAAAATAAAAAAAATAAAAATAAATTATATATATATATATATATATATATATATATATATATATATATATATATAAAAAATATATAAGAATCCAATGCCAGGTCTGTTTAACCAGGGCCCCTAGATCTTAGCAAACAAGTCTGAGCAGTAACAGGTCTTATATATACGCTTGTACATAGTAAGCACCTTACATCACTATATGGTGCTATGGGTGCATTTTTCTTGGGGTGCCCAAGAAAGACTCCATGAATTCAAGGACCTCACATGAGTAGTTCTGTAAAACCTTACACTCCTAGAACATGTGCAGTATGGGGCCATCAGTCATTCAGCACCCGAGACACTGCTGAGGCCAACATAACTACTACAAGAAAATCTAAAAGGGGTGCAATACGTTGTGTGGATAAATTTAATCTGCACAAGATGTTCTCTAGCACTAATTATAAGGATCTTAAAATCATCTTGATCAATATCAGGGTTATCCCAGCACCATTCAAGTGCCTTTTCCTTTAACGGAGTTAAGTGACTAGTCATATGTCTAAAGAAAGAGGCTTTGCAAGGCTCACAGCCTGAGCCAATCCTTCAGGGAGCTGGAGATTTAGTGAGGCTCAGACCCCCAAATTGTGTCCTAAAACATGCTTCAACTCATAGTTCAATGTGATAAAGCACGTTCTTTGGGAAGATAAAATTTGATTGCAGTAGTGAAAGGAGCAACTAAATGTTTGCAGTAATCTCTTCCTGACGAATGTTTCTGGATCTCCCAGAGCCTTGTAAATACTTAACAGTCACTCAATGCAACTCATCCTCACTGTGGACTGCAGTACAATGCAGCCAGTAATTGATCACAGTCTTATTTTTTAAATAGCTGACCACATAGCACCTGAAAAAATAATCACTGGAGGGCAGGAACTACTTTTTAACGAGTACTATTTCATAATGGTTAGCTTGTTTGTCCAAGATTTAGATATTGTTGGCCTATCTTCAGGATAGGTCATCAATATCAGATCGGTGAGGGTCTGACTCCCAGAACTTCCTCTTATCAGCTGTATGAAGAGGTTACGCCTCTGCCTTGGCCACGTGACGTCACTTTCAACAGCTCAAGTGAATGGGGCACAGCGGCGATACCAAGTCACAGACGCTATCCAATGGACTGCGCTTTGGTTGATGAGCTGTGAGGAGGCTTCCTCAAACCTTTGATAGGAAGGGGTGTCACATTAAGCTGATCTGAGGTCTGATGGGGGCACATTCAGCCGATCTGAGGTCTGATGGGGGCACATTCAGCCGATCTGAGGTCTGATGGGGGCACATTCAGCCGATCTGAGGTCTGATGGGGGCACATTCAGCCGATCTGAGGTCTGATGGGGGCACATTCAGCCGATCTGAGGTCTGATGGGGGCACATTCAGCCGATCTGAGGTCTGATGGGGGCACATTCAGCCGATCTGAGGTCTGATGGGGGCACATTCAGCCGATCTGAGGTCTGATGGGGGCACATTCAGCCGATCTGAGGTCTGATGGGGGCACATTCAGCCGATCTGAGGTCTGATGGGGCACATTCAGCCGATCTGAGGTCTGATGGGGGCACATTCAGCCGATCTGAGGTCTGATGGGGGCACATTCAGCCGATCTGAGGTCTGATGGGGGCACATTCAGCTGATCTGAGGTCTGATGGGGCACATTCAGCTGATCTGAGGTCTGATGGGGGCACATTCAGTTGACCTGAGGTCTGATGGGGCACATTCAGTTGACCTGAGGTCTGCTGGGGGCACATTCTGCTGATCTGAGGTCTGCTGGGGGCACATTCTGCTGATCTGAGGTCTGCTGGGGCACATTCTGCTGATCTGAGGTCTGCTGGGGGCACATTCTGCTGATCTGAGGTCTGCTGGGGCACATTCTGCTGATCTGAGGTCTGCTGGGGGCACATTCTGCTGATCTGAGGTCTGCTGGGGGCACATTCTGCTGATCTGAGGTCTGCTGGGGGCACATTCTGCTGATCTGAGGTCTGCTGGGGGCACATTCTGCTGACCTGAGGTCTGCTGGGGGCACAATACGCTGATCTGAGGTCTGATGGCACATTAAGCCGATCTGAGGTCTGATGGGGGCAAGGGACTGTAAGTTTAGTGATGTAAAAGCTGGGGACAAATTTCCTTTAACATAGGAGTCCCCTTTTTTACTCCTATTAATCCTATATTTTACTGCATTATGTGGTAGAGTATTTAGAGTAGGGTATGTAGAAAGTCTATTGTACTGTACTTAACAGCATAGATGATCTAGCAGTTTATATAGTCATCTTGCTAATACAGTATTATAACCACAACTAGTAGTATGTGCCTATAAAGTTGGAAACGTGCGTTTGGGAAGCCAATAAGTGGGGGGGCCCACTCAAGTATGTTTCTTCCCCCCCATGTGCTGAACCTCTAGCTACGCATCTGATTAGGCCCTAAGTGAGCTGTACCCAGAGAAGCCTGATAGATTACAAACTGTTTTTGTCATGGCTTATCTGTACTATTAATTTTACGCAAATTTGTTTAAAGTTATCACTTAAACATGCTCCATGTATGAGGGAGGAGTCGGAGTGAGGGGAAATTGAGGAGTCGGAATAGGGGCTTTGGCTTACCGACTCCACAGCCCTGTTTTGAACATTACTCACTTTTATCCTTGTGGGTCTTATACTGTGACAGATCCTGTAAGAGATCTTCTTTCATTGCTAAAGGACACCGGGCAGTTAGTTCCTTGATGGCATTTATCCTATAAAAAAGAATGTAGGGCATTATTCAAGACATAATAGGGAAGCTCACGCACGCCTCCTGCTAATGCCCCAGCCCACCCTCATGCTGGGAGCAGAGTTATGGCTTGAATGTGATGTAGGAGGCGTGCCTGGGCTCCTTCCTGCAAGAGTGACACCCCTCTGGGCACCTTACTGGCTCATTTGCATACCAAATAAACTGGATTTTCAGAAGATAGAAAACATCTATTGCTGAAACAAAGGTACATCTGGAAATAAGGTACTAAGTGCTATTAGTCCATGGCTTTACTTCAATAGTGATTATCCTGGTGACAGATTCTCTTTAATGGACATAAGGCCATCATAAAACAAGCATCTGATAATGAATTCAAAAGGGAAATTCAAAATAATTATAGGGATATTACCCGTGATTTGTAATTCCCTGCAGACTGAACATGCAAAGCTACAGGGATGACACAATTCTATCACTCTCGCATATGGCTGTAGGAGCTGCAGCAGTGCATCCAGACATCTATGATACCATATTCTACTTCTGTATGGCTGCAATCATACAGAGCATTTTTTGTCGTATATTAGGGGAGAATATACTTAAAATAAAGTACATACAGAGAACTTCCTGTATACTTCTCCGTAAGGTGCATTGGGGTGAATACAGGAATTTTTACGTACACAGTGCAAGAGAAGAAAAAAAAAAAACTTCCATTGGGATGGAATTAGAAGCGCTTTACGCTGACCTAATACTGAAGATGCTGTAAAGCTGAAGATCACTTACCCAACAGTCATCACCTCTCCCGAATTTCTGTCAGTAACAAAGTTATTAGCAATAGTCATCAGCAAAGACTCGCCAATCTGCAAAAAAAATAAATAAGAGAACAATATTATGTCATTATTATCCCAAATCAGGACCTAAACTATTACCAAAGCAATCATAATTGGCCATACGCCATTGGGGTCTCTCTACATTACAGAAAACAACACTAAATGTGCTTAATGCATTTCTAATATTACTTTGCATATTAAATCCACAGCATTATGCTTCCAATGGCTTATATGAGCAGTAAGCATGGTTGCCAAAGTCTATATTAACAGAAATTCTGTAAAAATTGTGAACTTTTGGTCTGTAACTATAAAAAACAAAAATCTATGAATTTCTTCAAGCTGATTGAGTGTATGACTGTAATTACCACTTCATTACTCACGGTAAATAATGCCCTGATGTTCGGACAAAATTTCAATTTAAGTAGTGTCCCATAGAACTGGTTAATCATTTCTAAAAGCCCAAGGGGCCAATAACCAAATATTTTCCCAGATACTCCTATATAATGATGCTAAAATGTAACTTTTATTAAGCCTACTAAAAGAATTGTGAGCAAATCAAAAGATTAAAAACTTTGTCTAAACGCCTGCTGTGACTGCACATATATGTTTAGCGTATATGACTGCTTACACACTGCGTGGGGTGTGCACAGAATCCAACTGCCAATGTTCATACACACATGCGGACTACTGTCAGTTAACCTCACTGACCCATACTATCCACAACTATCTGCGTCTCCTTCAACGTGATATTAAGTTCAATGCTGCCCTAAACCCCTGATGAAGCTAGCAGAGGCTGGTGAAACATGTTGGTGGGCAGTTGTTGGGTTTTAAAAATTCTGGTCTATGATCATGCTGTGAATGAACTTAATATCACGTTGAAGCAGAGGCAGATAGTTGTGGATAGTATGGGTCAGTGAGGTTAACTGACAGTAGTCCACATGTGTGTATGAACATTGGCAGTTGGATTCTGTGCACACCCCACGCAGTGTGTAAGCAGTCATATACGCTAAACATATATGTGCAGTCACAGCAGGCGTTTAGACAAAGTTTTTAATCTTTTGATTTGCTCACAATTCTTTTAGTAGGCTTAATAAAAGTTACATTTTAGCATCACTATATAGGAGTATCTGGGAAAATATTTGGTTATTGGCCTCTTGAGCTTTTAGAAATGATTCATATGTAAATTACCAAAACCCAGGTAGGGTCCCTTTATCTATATCCATAGAACTGGTTAGTATGAACTCTAGGAATCCTAAGAGCTGTAGTTCTCTATAATTTAGATATTTTATATAATTAATAAGAACACTTTTTTTATAGTCATAGCATCAATCAGAACTTACCTCTGGAGGCACCAGGCTATGAGTGGCTTGAGCAGCAAACAAGAGGATCTTCGTTACATCTGATTAAGAGAAAAGGACGAATTAGAGAAGAAACTACTTCATGCACTCCACTTATTGTACCGTAGACTCTATTTATTCCATTATAAGGGTTGTTCGGCTGTAATTAATAATAATAATAATAATAATAACAACAACAACAACTTTAAAAAAAAAGTTAGCCCTTTCATGACCGGGCCTAAAAATGGGCCTGAATGTCCAACTTTTTGTGATTTTGTGCACATGGTGGTTTAGTGACCCTAACTTTTTTATTTGTTTGACTACCAAAATCATTTTTGCGATTTTATTTATTTATTTTTTGCTTGACACTTAGGACTTGTGGGTGCACAGCAAGGGAGTGGGAGTAAGTATAAAGTTAAAGAATTGAATTAAGCACCCTTTAACCACCTAGCTACTTTTCACACTGCCGGAGCAGGACTCTGGCAAAACAGTTAACTGGACAGGGGAGGGCTGCTTTAGATGCTGCTATCTCCTGAATGGTAGCAGCTAGAAATATGCAACTGGTCTTGTTTGAAATCTGACAGTCCAGGCAAAGACCAAAATGACAGCTAAAGTCCAAGCAACAGAGGAGAAATCAATTTGAAATCAAGTCGGGGAAAAAATAAAAATCACAGTAAAACCTGTTTTTACTTTCACTTTTAGCTGCATTCACAGCATCCCGATTTCTATCAGTGATATCTTTCTCTGTCCAGAACATACTGCTGTCATGGTATTGTCTGAAACCTTAGAATGTCTGATTTCAAACAAGACCAGTTGCATGTTTCTAGCTGCTACCATTTAGGAGATAGCAGCCCTCCCCCTCCAGTTAACTACTTTTCCCACTGCTGAAAAACAGTTAGGGGGTTAAACTTATTTACTCATTAAAGTATGTAGAAAAATATTTTACATTTTTCAAACCAGCAACTGGATCTAAATACTTTTTTAATTGCATGTAATTAAACATTTAGTGTAGCCAGTGAGTTATTTAATAAATATATCTGTATAGCGCCACCTGCTGTTTGTTCTTTTCCTTATTTTTTGAATGGGGGACACCTTTGGATCCATGTGAGGTAAAGGGCTGGTTCTAGCTTTGTTAGAAAGAGATTGCCATGTCCATTATGATGTCATTTTTTTAATTAGTCATGGGATAACTCCTTTAAGGGCTCATGGACATCATGTTTGTCTCCCACATTTAAATGGTTCATTACTGGAGTGTTTACCAGGACAATTTTTCAGTTTCAGCAATGGGCCTATCTAACTGAGCCAACCTATATGTATTTGATATTATTTTTCATGGGAACTTAGACCTTTCGTTTGTGCTATTAGCAAAATCACCTATATATACAAAAAAAACTGTCCAATCAAGGATTACAATAAATACACTTTATTATTTTCATCAAAGAAAAACAAACAGCAATTAATAGAATAAGAAGCTTCCGGGGAAGCCCTACGTGGCGAAACGGCGTCGGGACTGGGACACGGTTGTGCGGCATCTTACCTCCTACCTCTGGCGGTGCTGTCGTCCTGGTAACTTATGGCTATATATGCTTAATTGTTTCTGGTATTGATTTTCAGTTAAGGGGCCGTATGCAATATATGGAATCTATCGAGGCCGTGGCTGTAGTTTCGGCCCTTTGGCTTTTACAGAGTTGACCCGTTATAGCCCTTGGTTACCTGACTTTCTTGCCAGGTTATATGGAGGGGGATTTGCTGCACACCGCTTTCCCTGCTCTCTCTTTTTTATTCCCCCTACCACTGTTCCCTGCTTCTTATTCTATTAATTGCTGTTTGTTTTTCTTTGATGAAAATAATAAAGTGTATTTATTGTAATCCTTGATTGGACAGTTTTTTGTATATATAGGTGATTTTGCTATTGCCTGTCCATACCTGCGGCTGGAATTTTCCAGCATCTGCAGATGTTTTGGTGGTTTTGTTTGTGCTATTAGACCACAGATATAATATTTTTTAAAAAAAATATTTAAGGAAACACTGAAAATTATGAAAAAAATGTATATTTTGTCTATTGATGTCTGATTTTCATTTGTTACATCAATCATGGCATAACCCATTTAATGTAGTTTGAAGTTGTCTGAGACATATTAGATTTATAAAAACATAATAAAAATTATACATATTGTCCTAAACCATCTCTTTTCCACCATATCTAATTGCAATGTAACAGTAGCAAACAGATCTATATACACAATCATTTGTTCCAGTAGCAGATTAGCCAATACCAATTTCCCCACTGAAATGCATGTTTATGGTGGAGTTGGATGAAACTACTGTTGGCCTAAAGCACATTGTATATGTATAGCCAGCCTTTACTAATTGCAGAATAAGCATCTGAGAGCATGGAAGCTTACCTCTTTGGTGCGGCTGCAGAAATCTTTGTATAAATGGGTAGAAGTTAAAAAGAAATAGCTGTAAGAAAGTAAAGTTCACAATCAGAATATACATCAAAAGGAAAATCCTTATATTAACGATGGCCGACTAGACAATGACACTTGGCAAATAGGCAGCTGTGTATGTGTGTACAAGACATCACAACCCGAGTGAAAACCCTACGCTGTTTTACATTTCTGGATCAGTAAAGCAATAAGTACATTTTTAGTATGAACTTTTATTAATAAGCATGCCTTAATAAAAAGTCGAAACCTTTTAAAGGCATCCAATTCAAAAAATGACTCCCTGTCCGTCTGTAGGCCAAAGCACACACTTTACTAGCCCAAGCATTTAATAAAGGAAAAAGAATGAGTGTGCATAACACCGAAGTATGCAGGAATGAAGGTTGACCTTCTTGTGAGGAAGAAAATACTGAAATCCAAGATTCAGTATGAAAGAACTGAGTCCAACTGGTGGTAAGCATGGAGTATATTGAGACTCACTAAGGCGTGTTCCAATAGAAAGGGTGTGAAAGCTGTGCCCCAAAGACTGGAAATTGTGATTAATACTCAGGCTAGAGAACACCTTTGCCAATGGAAGTCTGAGAAAAATATTGTATGTCATGTCTCGGACTCTGGTGATAGAACTGGAGAAATACTTGGATCTGGGAGCTTCTAATCAATGAGAGGACCTGGAGAAATCTGATTGGGAAGGAAGAAGTCTATGGATAACTAATGGAGGAGCAACTACCAGACTGCGAGTTAAGGTCCTCCAAAAGAACGCCCAAGAATTAATAGACTATGACAAGAGGTTCCATGTAATAAGCCCTCAGGCTGAAGAGGGGGAAAGGAAGGGGTGGGGCATCATAGAAGAAAGAGAATGGGGACTTAGGATGGAAGAAGAGCAGGACCTTGGGATGCAGCTGTTGCTACGAGGGTATGTGCTCTGAGATGCTGAGGCAATCTGTCAGACTGTCCAAGATGTTCTGGAATGCAGAATGGAGAGCCCAAGAGAGCAAGACTAACGCAGAGCCCCAATTGTGCCTAGACGGACCCAGAGGGCTGGAACGGAAACAGATGGATGCCATTTTTGCAGCCTGGCAAATAGAGCCAATGGGTCAGAACTGACCACAGCGAGATCCAGTATTGCACCAGAGGAAATACAAGAAGGCTTATGAGGGTATCAATAACTGCACTGAGTGTAGCAACCCCCTCTAATGATAATGCGCCACTGCCTTCGTCTGGAGAAGAAAATGCTTAGTCTTCCAGAGGTGACAAGGCTTGTGCAATATAAGAACTGTGAATCTGTGGAATATCTAACTCAGGAGATGGTCACAGTAGTTGAAATAATTTTTAATGCTTTGAAGAATTATAAGAAGTAAATTGAGTAATTAGCATAATGATTCCCGACACTATTTAAAGGGAACCTGTCACCATGAAAATGCAAAGTAATCTGCAGGAAGCATGTTATAGAGCAGGAGGAGCTGAGCAGATTGATATATAGTTTTGTAGGAAAAGAATCAGTAAAACTTGTAATTTGTTTATTTACATTTCTGCTCATTCTGGGCTTTGAAGTCCAGGAGGCGGAGCTATCAGTGGGTGACAGCCTGCCCTCTATGAATGTATATAGAGAGAGAGCTGTCAATCACTGATCAGACCACCTCATGGACATGCAGGAATTCACTGGCAAGGAATCAGTGTCATAACAGATTCAGGATTCTCAGGGTCACATATCATTATAAATTATTATAATGCGGTGCGTTCCTGCCAGAGGAGCAGAGGTCAGAACAGGACCTCACACTAACACACACTGCACTAAAGCAATAGGATGCTAGTAGTAATACGTCCAGCAGGATTCTGCAGAATCTACAGAGCTATGTCAGGTAAAGTACATGCAACTATGGAGGGGGAGAATTAGGCTCACGGATGCATGCAGTAACGGCACAGCCAAGTCACATTCAGTGTCCAACATTTAGCACAAATATATAAAAGAGTCATGTGGCTGCCTCAAGCACATAACTGCAGGTTCATGTCTGATACAGCATCTAGCGGTAGAATTACTCCACCTAAGTAAAGGAGAAATGTAGGTGTGCAGAATACCTGGGTAGCCATGTCTGACAGAGCGTCCAGCCATAGTCAAAGTACTCCATTGTGACTAGTACTCATAAGTGACTGCAGTGGTCACATGCCATAGACCTGCACGTCAGCAATCTCTGTCCTCATTCTACCTCTGAGGAAAGTGATTGGCTGCAGTGGTCATGTGAGGTATACGGGCATGCCATTGCTGCGGTTTGTAAACAACCAGTAGTAGGAGCACAGGACCAGCGCCACAGAGAGCAATACTGGAAAAAAGGGGTCGGGTTGGGGGGGGGGGGGGGGGGGGGGGCGGGAGTACATTTTTAAAAAAATTTTATGACAAGCCCTCTATGCAATTAGAGGGCTTGTCTGAGATTTTTAATGGGAGTCTGTCACTAGCGACCTCCCTATCCAACTGTTTGAATAGACAAATAGCTGCTGTTCAACTAATTAAAGTGGTTTTAATTTTGTTGATCTTCACGAATTACGATACTTTTTCCTAACATGCAAATTAGGTGCTTGGTGCAGTGGGGGGGTGTCACCATTGCTCTCATTGCACCCAAGCTCCACTCCTTTCTGTGGCCAGCTCCTCCCTCGCTGCTTTGATTGACAGGGCGGGGCAGTGGCAAAGCACTGAGGGAGGGGTTGGCCACAGAAATGAGTGGAGCTTGGGTGCAAAGAGAGTAACGGTGACACTCTCGTTGCACCAAATGTTTAATTTGCTCGTTAGTAAAAAGTATAACTCAGGAACGGAGCCTCAGATCAACAAAAGAAAAAGAGTGTTTTAATCAGGTGACCTACAACTATGTGTCCATGTAAACATTTGGATAGGGAGGTCACTGGTGACAGATTCTCTTTAACAGTTCATTATTCAAGTGTAAAAATACAGCAACTCACTTCATGGATTCCAACAAGCCTGGAGATGAGGTCCATAAGCATCATCTTGACTTCAAATCGTTCTTTGGATTTCTCTAACTCTTTTAAAAGGTTTTCTGCAAATTCTAAGGGAATAATGAACCAAATGTATAAATGATAAAGAGCCCCAATGTTTATTATTAAAGACATTAATCATTAATGTATATGTGTAAACCATGATCTTGTTTACATATAACTCAAATACGGTTATGAACTTATCAGACCATAAGCAACCATAAAGACTGATATTTTTAAATCTATTAACTTTGTAGCATAGTACCCGCCTCCAAAACAGCCTAGGGCAATGCTATAGACCACTCATTTGTCGCCGCTAGCATAGCGATGTGAAGCCCGGTAAGTAACCAGTAGTAAACAAAGGAAATGCTGTAATGCTCCACTCATATAGTAAAAGAATAAAGAATAGCTTCTATCCGGAGAACCTCTTTAAACATATAGTTACCTTGAGGGTCATGCACCAGATGAATTGCCGAAAAGTTGAATATCTCTGGTCTTCTCTTCTTTTTATGTTTCTGAGCAATTCAGAGATAAAGGCATAAGAGGGGAAAATGATTACTAGAGGCAAGTTTGATTTACTATTTTAAACATATTTGGCACTTGTTACGTTTTATGACAAACTTTCAGGCTATCCATGATTTAATTCTTTAAAGGGTTTGGTTTATGAAAAGCATTTATCACCTTTCTAACCGCACTGATCACAAGAAAATAAATGTGAATGGCGCGTCGGTGCAAAATGTGTGACCAGCACTCAATTCACTTCTATGGGACTGCAGGAGATATCCAAGCACTGTACTCAACAGTCCCATTGACAGTGAATGAAGCGATGGTCACGCGTGTGCGCTACTGCTCCATTCACATGGGGTACTCTTGACACCTGTTCTGATAATGGGTGTTGGTCCCAGAGGTCAGCCTGTGGACAGGTGATAAGCTTTTTATATAGATCCCCATACAATATACAAGACAGCGATTTTAATAACTGCTAGTCTAACAAGGACACCAATATCTATCACATATGCACCTTTAAGACTTTCATGGCTTTCTCCAGTTTCTTCTTGCTCTTTGTATTCTTTTTCCCGGTGGCGTACCTCACCATCAAGTCTCTTGCAGTTGGTCCTTCGTCCTGTAAGAAAAAGTGGGAAGAAATTTAATCCCAAACAAAAATTCAGGCCCCAATTCATCAACACTGGCATCTGCTGTGCTGCCAGAGGAGCCAGGTAAAGTAGACGCAGGCCTCGTCATAAATGACCTGCCTTCCCTGGCTCTCTGTGTGCCGGTACGACATCTACAGTTGCTCAGAGCTGCCGCAGTCAGTCATTATTGACACCAGTTATTGGTGTGAATAAGGAGGAATAAGCTGGGGCAGATGGCCCTGCCCACAGTCCACCCATGCCACACCCCCTTTTCTGTGGATGTGCGATTTTTCTACGCAAAAAAAAAGTGTAGGGGGAATAATGAATTATTGCGCAGCCTGTAACAAATTATCCCCTAGGGCAGGGATCAGCAACCTCCTGGACTGCCGATGTTCTGAAACTTTAACTCCCAGAATCCTCCTTTCACTTCTATGGGAATTACAAGAACAGGTGCATACTGGGATTTGCAGTTTCACAGCAGCTGTAGTGCCGAAGGTTGCTGACTCCTGCCCTAGACTGGTGGGGGTCCAGCTGAAGGGACCCTCGCCATTAACAAGATCGGGGACCCTTTACCCCGCAGGGTCATCTCGAAATAAATGAGGAAGCAGGCCGGCCATGAGCATTGTCGTTCCATTTACCTCTAAGGGACCAACAGAAAACGTTGAGTGCTTGTGCTGTGCCATCTCTGGTAGTCCAATAGAGATGAATAGAGCTGCAGTGCACATGCCTGACTTGCTGCTGTATTCATTTTGGGTTCCCCAAACTTGAGATAGGTGGGGGCCCCAGCAGTTGGACCTCCACCGATCTAATAGTTATTTCCAATCCTGTGGATAGGGGATAACAGGTTATAACCAGAGTAGCCCTTTAATATATCTAATCTGACAAGACTAACCTCTGACTCGGAATCACTGTCTTTCTTCTCATCATCTTTTCCCAGGAAGAATTGCAAGGCAGCAACCAAGATCTGGGAAGAAATCACTGATTTAATACACATTTGTTCTTACTAAATACAACATTCACACATTCTTTTTCATCTAATCTGTCTTAACTTCTGATTGTAGATTTTTGTTTTGTACAATACTTTCGTAACTGCACTGTACCAACCATAAAGTTTAATGGAGGAGGGATAAAGAATGATATGCGATTATTTTTTAGGGGTTTGCCTAGAACCCTTAGATCCGGTAAAGAGTAATCTTAATGGTTCAGCATACCAAGACATTTTGGTCAACTGTATGCTTCCAACTTTTTAGGAACAGTTTGTGGAAGGACATTTTTTGTTCCAGAATGACTGTGCCCTAGTGCACAAGGCAAGGTCCACTAAGGCATGGTTGGATGAGTTTGGTGTGAAAGATTGACTGGCTCGCTCAGAGCTCTGACCTCAACCCCATTAAACACCTTTGGGATGAGCTGGAACAGAGACTGCAAGCCAGACTCGTTCATCCAGCATCAGTGTCTAGAATCACAAATGCTCTTCCGGAGGAATGGGTAAAAATTCCCACAAACACAATCCCAAATCTTCTAGGAAGTCTTCCCAAAAGAGCAGATGCTGTTTTAGCTACAAAGGAGGGACCAACTCCAAACTAACATCTATGGCTTTAGAATGGGATATCTATAAGCGAACATGGATGTAATGTGTAGATGCCCCAATACTTTTCTCCATATAGTGTATATAGAAGTAACACTGGTTTTAAGTAAATGTCAGCCTTTGAACACCACTCTTTATCCAAGTCCAAAATTCAATGCTGGTTCATTTAGAAATATATGTTTACAGGAGGGTCAGAGCTCAGTTCTTCTGTTACACAGCTAGAAATCCCTTGTTTCCATTCAGGGAAGCAAAGGCATTAGATGGTCATATTCATTCTGTAACCCTCAAAGATATACTGTATTATAAAATTAATCAGAACAGAATCTTGTAACAGAATAAAAAAAATGTTGTTAAAAGGGAAAGATTTGTGTTTGTCAGCTCACCTTGGTGACTTTAGAAAAACAGGCGGTTGTGATCACATTCACTGTTTTAGCATCATTCCTGAGACAGAAAAAATTAACATAGTTATTGAACTGTCAAAGGTGTCTGGACATTTTGCACCTCTGGTAGCCAGGCCAATATTTCCATGTATAAATAAAACTTATATTACAAAATAAAAAAATAAAAATCATACTAACTAGGGATAAGCGAACCAACTTCGGATGCTTCATACAGTATTCAAATGTATTGGCTAAGATGAGCTGAACTCTTGCAAGACTTAGTGTAATAAATTTGTGAATTAATTATTACTGTAAAAAACCTCGACAGTAGAGCAGTTCCAAGTGGTACCTTGGAACCGAACCAGAGTTTGGTATCAAGGTTTTGTTTTCAGTCTAGGTCTTAGAAAGTTTTAGTAAATCTGCTCTACTGTCTTATAGGGATAAATTCTACATGTTAACTATAAAATCATAGTAAAGGATAAATACATGCTTTCACAATATCCATTTCTTTTTCTTTTCTTTTTTTAATCAGATAATTTTTATTAAAGTTTTTTCAAAACTTACATACAAAGCATGAGTGTCTTCTTTTCCATAGACATGATATAAAATGGTTATAGAATATAGTTATACATAGACTGCATGAAGACAATCACAACAGCGCATAAGGAGAAAAAGTATTATGTATAAACAGACCCAAGTACTCCCCCTGGCGAGGAGACGGCTACACCTCCACAATGACCCTAAGATCATCATGTAATTAGGCCCTGATCATCATACACTATACATGAACTGTATGAACAATACATTAAGTATCAGAGGAGCTATCTGTAGCAGATATCCATTCATCCCAAATGGCAGTGAATTTTGCCTCACACTTTCTTTTTATATATACCCATAGGAGGATGACTCTCATTCTATTATGAAATTCCATTAGGGAAGGGGATTCCGGTCATATCCAGTATCTGGCTATCAGTTTCCGAGCTTGAAATAGTTAGGGACCTCAATCTGGTATGCCTTTCTAATACTACTCAGCACCCCACTCCAGAAAATAGAAAGTTCCCTGCACTCCCAGAACATATGTAATATTGATGCAGGGATGTGACCACATCTGGGGTAGGAGGAGCCCGCCCTAATCCCAATTTTAAAAAGAAAAGACGGAGTCCTGTAAACACGATGTATCAACAGTAGTTGGGAGACTCTTTGGCCCTCACAGACCCATAGTTTTGGTGTCAGGGTTAGTATATTCTTCCATTGTTCATCCGAGAGAGGACCAACATCCTCTTCCCATTTCTTTTTAACTGGTAATACGCTCTCTCCCATGGCTATCACAAATAGGTTTCTAGATATCAGAGGTATCAACCCCTTAGGGCTTGTTCACACATCAGTTATTTCCATCAGTTATTGTGAGCCAAAAACACAGAACCGGTGCAGATCTTTTCATTATACTTATCTCTGTGGAGGCTCCACTCCTGGTTTTGGCTCACAATAAGGCTCCATTCACACGTCCTGTTTTTCTTTCCTGATTCGATCCTGATTTTTTCAGGACCCATTGAAATTAATGGATCCAGATCAGGAAAGAAAAACAGGACGTGTGAATGGAGCCTAACTGATGGAAATAATTGATCAAATAACTGATGTGTTTACAAGCCCTTAATAGAGTTTCTAGTAATGATCTGTTGTAATAATGGTACCCTAGTGGAGATCATTGAAGTGCATTTATTCTGCGCTTGGTAGGCATGTCGCAATTGAAGGAATTGGTAGAAAGCGGTGCGGGGAAGAGAAAACTCCTCTCTAAGGCTACTTTCACACTTGCGTTGTAAGGATCCGTTTGTGAGATCCGTCACAGGCTCTCAAAAAACTGATGAGCTTTTCCCTAATGCATTCTGAATGGAAAAGGATCCGTTCAGAATGCATCAGTTTGCATCAGTTCAGTCTCCATTCCGTTTTGGAGGCAGACACTAAATTGCTGCTTGCTGCGTTTTTTTTGTCCGCTTGATGGAAACGGACTGCAAGTCAATGAGGACAGATCCGTTTTGTCTGACAAAATAGAAAACAGATCCGTCCTCCATTGACTTTCAATGGAGTTCATGATGGATCCGTCTTGGCTGTGTAAAAGATAATACAAACGGATCCGTTCAGAACGGATGCAGACGGTTGTATTATCATGACAGATCCATTTGTGAGAGCCTGGGCGGATCTCACAAACGGATCCTGCAAACGCAAGTGTGAAAGTAGCCTAAGCTGTTCAAATGATTTAAGTTCTCCCTCCTTCTGTAACGGATAGAGAAAGATCCCACCCTTTATTTCCCAGGGGAAGAATCCCTCTAATCGGAATATTTCAGGTAACTGGGCATTATTCCACAGTGGCGTAGCTTGTGTAAAGCCTTGTATAGATAGGAACCCCCGGGTAGTTCCGCCATGTTGGCCGGAAGACTACTTCGTTCTAAAATCGCAATAGGAAATGTACATTTTGTCACAAAATCCATTTCTACAGTTACGGCCAGGCACTACAACAAACTGCAAAAAAAAAAAAAAAATCAAAGCCAGGACAGAACCGCAGAGCTGACTATAGCCACAAAGCTAAAAGTCCTTCACTATACGAAGCAGAAAAGGACAGGCACACATGATTCTCTTATGATGCACTCGGCTTTACTTACCAGATATTTCTTCTGTACAGCTCTATCATGACATCCAGTGACATCTTAGCAGCTACTGTGTTGCTGTCTCTAAGCATTGTATACATAAAGTTCTGCAGAGTCTACAAAACACGTAAAAAGTAAGTAATTATATTACATAAATTATCTCGGAGTATTCTTGCCCAAATCAAATGAGGAGAAGGTACTCACCGTGTTCACTTTGTTGTTTTTATGTTTCGCATTTATATTTTTGATGTCTGTCACAATGTGAGTGTATAAGGTCTATTTGAGATAAAAAAAAAAAAAAGGATGACAGGGATTAATGGCAGTCTTATTTGATTCATAGCAGTTCCATTAATGTGTTTGAGCTAAGATCAAAACTTATCCTCCATCCTCAGGGCAGTGATGGCTAACCTCCTGCACTCCAGCTGTGGTGAAACTACGACTCCCAGCATGCTACATTCATTTCTATGACGTTCGGAGATCACCCAAGCAAGTGTGCATCTTGGGAGTTGTAGTTTTACCACAGCTGGAGTGTCAGAGGTTAGCCATCACCGGGGTAGGGGACATGCATTTGATCAGTAGGGGTCTGACCACTGGGTCCCCATTGATTACAAGAATGGTGTATTCAGCTATTTCCAGCAGTCCCATAGAGAATGAATGGAGTGGCAGCACGCATGTTCAGCCAACTGTTCATTCGTTTGGGGAAAATGGCACCCCCTGTGGGTAGGGGACAAACATTTTAATAAACAAACTGGCAAGAGGTGGTCATCTTCTCTGTTAAATTCCTGGTGGGGGAAAAACAATATAGGATTTTACTGTATGTATTATGGCTATCATATAAAGATGAACTACAGAGCTGCTAAAGTGAACATAGATCACCACTGGATTCTTATAGTGGTTTAAGTTTGGTAGAACCAAGGAATGTCCAGGTTCTCGGTTATAATATGGAGGCTATATTGTGACAGTATTGCCATGAACACACTTTTTCCCGTCGTAGTGCCTTTATTAAAAACATCACATTTGGCCCTAAGAATTCAGGTCATCACTAAATTTCATTACCTTCCTTAGGAGTTTATCTTGACATCTCAAAAGTTCAAAGAAGAGTTCAAGAAGAACTGAAGGGCTTATTAAGTCCTTGTTTCTCAGCAACACTAAAGCTTTGCATAAAGTCTGGAAGAGAACATACAAATTGGTCAATACATATGAAGAAGCTACACCCAGAACAATTGGAATTTTGTACTTCCCATAAAATCTCCTTTTCGTTCAATTCACTGGGGGTAACTGCACCAGGATATAGGCCCTGCCATTAGGAAGCTGACAGAGCGCGGGATCTGTGTCCCCCAGTGAAATCAATGAGAAAGGGATTTTATGATTACTACTAGTGCTGAGCAAACTTGTATGTTCAAGTTCAGCGTACAAGGTTCGGGTTATGTAAGAATTCAGTTATGGATTCCGCTACCACAGACCATAAATGATGGTCCATGATAGCGGAATCCATAAAGGAATTCTTAGATAACCTGAACCTTGTAGGCCAAACTTGAAACCACAAGTTCGCTCAGCACTAGTACAAAAATCCAATTTTAAAGGGGGTTATCCAACTCTAAAAATGTCCCCACAATGCCCAGGCCCCTCCTACTTACCCGCCTCCCACGTCACTCCGGAGCCCTGCACACCCGCCGCTGCATCGATCCGTCGTGCGGATCAAAACATGGCACCGGGGGTGCCAATAGCAGGCTGCGACATTGACCAGCCTCCCTAGCATTCATGAAAAGTGTCATTACATTCAGCTGACCTAACCCTACAGGGCTCTGTCTGATTTAACAGTGAATTTCCTGGTGACAGATTCCTTTAAAGGAGGACCTTTCATCACTTTTGTCTGTTTTAATAGCTTCAAGCATTCCTCATGTAATAACAATTCTGGGCCTCTATGTTGTGCCATTCCTTTATTACTGCTACTAGACGTTATGAATGAATTGCTAGCAGTCTGCACTAAGGGTACAGAGGGGAGGTAACAAATTGGGGGGGGTGTACCTGCACAGGCTGAAAAATGGCAGCACTGATTGGATAGAATGAGTCTGTACAGGTACACGCCCCCAATTAATGAACACCCCTCTGTACCCTTACTGCAGACTGCTAGCAATTCATTCACAACTTCTAGTCATAAGAATAGATGCTCCAGGATTGTTATTACATGGGGAATGCATGAAGCTATTAAACAGGCATGTCAGGAGCGGGGACAGGTCCTTTTTAAGACTAAAGGCTATAAAATGAGGCTCGCTTCCATTTCACAGGCCAGTTTGTTTTCACTCTACACTGTAACAATTTCCATGCATAAAACAAGTTTACAGGGTAAAATAAGTGCTTAGTTTCCTGTGCACTTGACTACTGAATACGACACCTTTCAGCTCCACAATTCCAAGACTTGCCATGACACACCATAAAACCCACTGACAGGTCACCTGGTGCAGAGCAGGGTTCTGTAAAAGTGAACTTACCTCACTGCCCTGTATTATTCAAAACAGTACTATGCCCAAAATATACGTGGCAGGACCTATGGCCAGTTCCTTGTATTGCAGCTATGTATTTCTAGTTGGTCCAATGATGTCCCCTCCCTGTACAAACTACTGCTACGTCTATTCACTTCTGGTTGTCCTGTTCAGACTACTGTCCAATGATTGCCTCTAGGTCTTACACGGACCACAGAGGTATTTTGCTCTTGACTCTTCTTTTTTCAGCGACACGGATCAGCACTTGGATTTTCACTGAAGGCTGTTTGCCAAACCCAATGATTTGCGGTGGCATGTCGGGTGTTTTTGCTCTGTCTGATACCTTTACTACCCTATAGTGAAAATGTGAAGTTTTGTAATAGACTTTTTACAATGACGGATCCTGACGGTGCTTTAAACCTGGAGAGCATACTACTGATCCAAAATAAACCTGGTAAAGCCATCTGAAAATGTATAAAAGGACAAGCTACTCCAAGAACGTTATGTAGAAAACAGCTTACCATTCTGAGATCTGGATCCATGACTGTGTGTTGTGAAGACAGGATGGATTTCATCTGCTGTGGGAAATCCTGGAGATGCTCTGGATAGCAGTGCGCAGTCTGGAAAGCACCACAAGAAAGTAACGGTTACATGAAGGCTAGTTTCTAGAAGGCAACATGGTAACAGTTTAGTCTATGGATTAGGCCGCAACACCCAGACTGGCCTGTTTTTCTACTGAGATGAATTTAGATCAGTACAGAACTCCCATCTGAGTTTGGTTTAGTAGACCATCAGGGATTCACATATTAGTCCAGACACTAAAGAAGATTGAATAGCTGCCATGAAATACTGGCCTTAAAGGCATTTATCCCCACTGCTGAACTCCCACGATCAACAGAATGGGGGTCCCGAATGCTGTGCGGTGTTTAGGTACTCCCACTCTAGTGATCAGTGGGGTTCACAATAATAACACATCACTTATAGGAGAAGATGATAATAAACGTTCTCGGTGGGGATTCCCTGGTAGGGCCCATTCACACAACCATATTTTTCTGTCCGCAACATTGCAGACAGGATGTGGACCGATTCATTTCAATGGGGCCACATAAAATTTCTGTCCACATGCGCACTTACATTCCGTGGCCCTGAAAAAAAACATAGAACATGCCCTATTCTTGTGCATTTTGCGGACAAGAATAGACTTTTCTATCATAGGGCAGGATCTTCCAATCCGCAAAATATGGAATGTACACGGACGGTATCCATGTTTTGCAAACCGCAAAAACAGATATGGTCGTGTGAATGGACCCTTACAAACAGACCCTACAAAAACCAGTCATTACCCATCTGGTGATAAAGAACCTAAATGATCACTGAATTTTCCTAAAACAATGACACGTCATAGAGACATATGAAAGGTTTTGATCGGTGTGGGTTTGAGTGCTGAGACTTCCACCGATCGCTAGAAGGAGGAGAGAGAAGCACTCGCCCATCATTTTCTCTCCCCTCGCTAAAGGAGATGGACTGAATAGGAAGCTGAAAGGCCTGTCTTGCTTCCATCTCCTGCAGTGAGGAGAGAGAGTGCAATATGTGACTGTTTCTCTATTCTAGTGATCAAGAAGGGGGGGGCATCCCACCAATCAATACTTTTGCTATCTTTCTACGATATATAGAAAGCTTTCTGAAATCTGAGTGACCCTTCAATAGCAAGTGGGTCCCAAAACAGATTAGAAGAATTCTTACCTGTGCCATAAACATGACCAACGTAGACAAATCCTTGTTCGGTCGGTCTGGTCGCAGCTTGAACACCTCGATGACGGACTGAAAGTGCTTGTACTGCTGTAAAAACTTTAGTAAACAAGAACGTCTTAGTATTTACCACGATATGAACCCCATCATCACTGTTTAAAGGGAACCTGTCATCAACTTTATGCTGATCTCACTGAGGGCAGCATAAAATAGAGACAGAAATGCTGATTTCCGCAGTGTGTCACTCATGAGCTAAAAGTAAGTGGTTGCCGAGAACCAGCATCATAATCATTGCAGCCCAGGCCTTGAAAATAGTCAAATCTTCCTGAGAAGAGTCACGGTTATTCACTATCTCCTGCTCTCCCCGCTCATCTGCTGATGATTGGCAGTTCTCTCCTAGAGAGAAAGGGAGAAAACTAGGTAGAAGCCTGTCAGTCATCAGCAGGTGGGCGGGGATACCAGGAATTCAAGAATAACCAGGACTCTTCTCAGGGTGCCGTGACTCTTTTCCAGGCCCAGTCTGCAATGATTGTGATGCTGGTTCTCCGCAAACACTTACTTTTAACTTATAAATGACAGACCGCTGAAATCAACTCACCTGTCTCTACTTTATTCTGCCATTAGTATGGGCAGCATAACGTGATGACAGGTTCCCTTTAAAGGGGTTTTCCAGTTACAAGTCATCCCTGGAAGAGGATAACTATTAGATCGGTGTCTGATTGCAGGGACACCCACCGATGACAAGAACCTGGGGACCTGAATGAAGAACTGGTTGAGCGTCTATGAGACTGCATGAGAAAGCTGAACCCTGTACTTGGCTGACTCCCATAAGAGATTAATTGGGTGTGCATGCTTAGCCAACATTCAAGGAAAATAGGGGCACATGGGTCTCCAGTTCATCTGAACAGTGGTGGTCCCCGTGGTCAGTCACCAGCCCTGCTGGTAACTTGGTATTGCAGCTCAATCACATTCACTTTTTAGAGGTGCACACAAATGTGGAGGAGTCACAGGTCTTCAAACAGCAGATCGGCAGGACTTCCAGAAGTAGGACCCCCGCGATCAGACATATTCGGCTTTTTTTCAAGTCTGGACAATAGGGGTTGTCGCTCTAATATGTTGAGAGCACAGCATGTAGGTGTAGCAAGGCTTTTAATCAGCTGGGGAAAAGATTCGATACCAAAGCAGTTTTAATAAACTTTTAAGGAACAACGATAGCTGTCTCAGTCATTGCGGCAGTGTTGGATTTCTTGCGACTGGCATGGCAATCCCATTCATTTCTATGGGATCCCTGCTACTCTATCTTGGCCATGACCAGTGTTGCCATGTAACCATACCCTTAGCGTATGGCCGCAGCATGTCACATCATGACCTCATAGGCTGTCATTATAGAAAAAGTCACGTGACTTTTCTGCCACAGTATAGCAGTACCCTGTCAGACCCTAAACCATCCCTTAGACAGGCTGTCATTTACAGACGGAGTGTCCATGGGCACACATCACACACTTGTGTACCCCCTTCCAGGCTCTTACCTCCTCCGTGTATGAGGACGGGTCCCTCTTTATCAGGTTCTGCAGCTGCGGCAGGTTGGTTGGCAGCTTGTTGTTATTTCTGCCGGACATGATGGCGGCTCCGTGGAAGGCTTCTCAGAACCAGCAGCAGGCGCTTCCTATATTATCTGATGTAGTGTACTCGCTATACGATCACGAGAGCAACAGGTTCAATAATCAGCACACGTGTGTACATACTTGGAGGCCACCATGTTGAATTTCCTGGCCCGTCAGGGATGCGTGTTACGTCAGGACGGCAGCTCAAACGGGTCAAATCTTTCAGATAGAAAAATATGGAATATGGCGCCATCTAGTGTCCTCACAGGAGATTGCCGTTACAGCGTGCTGTGCGAGTACATGGTGGTGCCGTTTCTGGTCACACTGGCTGGGGTGAGTTTTTGTCACTATATAGGGAGCATGGCTCATGATAATGTTTCTTATATTGAAGGATGTTATAAAACTGGCGAAAGTTTGTCAATGAACAGATTACATTTGAAAAGTACTAAGAGGGACAATATGTGCGGTGCGCGTAGTGGCAAATTTTTTCATACTAAAAAGCCACATTTCTAACTCCACCCAAAACATACACACCCAGTCCCCTTAAAGGGTTTATCCAACACTGAACAACCCCCCCCTCCCCCCCACAATGCCCAGACTCGCGGTACTGACAATACTTAAGGTCCTTTTACACGGGCCGATTATCGGCCGAAAAATCGTTCCTAGGAACGCTAGTGCCGATAATCGGCCCGTGTAAAAGTGGCCCTAATCAGCCGACGAACGAGCAAAACGCTCGTTCGTCGGCTGATTGGATCTTTTGTAGAAACCAAAAGATCCAATCTGTCGGGCGCACATCGCCCTGTGTAAACAGGCGATGTGCGCCTGACAGCATGGAGCTTCCCGGCCGCACGAGCGATACAGCGATCACTCGTGCGGCCCGGCGCTCGATTCGTCGGGCCGTGTAAAGGCTCCCTGCCCAAGCGCCGATATCGCTGATCGGCGCTCGGGCAGGGAGAATAATCGGCCCGTCTAAAAGGGCCTTTACTTGTCGGGTTGCCACCCGGCCAGTATTTTTGTGGCTCTGCCGGTGCCAATATTTTTTTTCTACTGGCAATATTAATTGCCGGCATTTTCCTACAAGGACTGCTACTAATGAGCCCTTCCATTGTGGAACTGTCATTAGTGCAGCGTCTACCTCCCCCCACTTGTGTTAATTTAAAAAAAAACAACAAAAAAAACAAACAACTCCCCTCATCCATTTGCTCGCGATGCGGAGAACACTACTGACTGGAGGAAAGGACCTACGAGACGTCATCACAATGGAGCGGAGCGCAGGTCCCGTCTTGCACATCCAGTCAGCAGTGAGCGATCACCGCAGCCCGAACAAATGGAGGAGGTAAGTTCTTTTTTTTTTGGCGGAAGCAGAGAAGGAGGCACTAATGGGGGGCATTATTCTTACAGGGGAGGGGGCACTAATTGGGGGAACTATTCTTATGGGGGGCACTAATGGGGGCATTATTCTTACGGGGAGCACTAATGGGGGGCATTATTCTTACTAGGGGCACTAATGGGGCATTAATACTACTGGGGGCACTAATATAATTAGGGGGCACTAATGGGGGCATTATTCTTACTGGGTGTACGCATGGGGGAATTGTTCTTTCTGGGAGGTACTAATAGGGGCATTATTCTTACTGGGGGGCACTAATGGGGGCATTAATATTACTGGGGGCACTAATGTGGGCAGTGTTAATATTGGGGGGGCGCTAATGGGGGTATTAATATTATTGGGGGCCACTAATGGGGCATTATTAATTCCAGGGATTCACTAAAGGCGGCATTACTATTACTGGGAGCAATGGGAGCAATATTTATACTGGAGGGCACTAATGGAGGCATTCATATTATTGGGGGCATTATTAATTCTGGGCGGCACTAATGGGGGCATTAATATTACTTGGGAGCGAGAGCATGACAGCGACTTACCCTGTGTTAAGCCACACACTTTGGGGTGTGGCTTAACTTGGCTGGTATTTTTTGTTGGGAAAGGTGGCAACCTACTTACGTGGACCCCGATGCTTGTTTTCTTTCTGGATCACTGCACCTGATTTCACATGTAATGCAAGAGAAGCAGGTCAGCGCCAGCTATTAAGATGCAAAGATGGCCATGGAGGAGTGTTTTGGAAGGAAACTGGCATTGGAGACCAGGTAAGTTTTGTCAGCATTGTGGGTGGGGGTTGTTCAGTGTTAGTAATTATTTCCCCTTTCTGCCACTACACAGTAGTTATGCCCACATTGTGCCCCTTTTACAGTAGTAGTGCCCACACTGTGCCCCTCACAGTAGCAATACTCACATTGTGCCCCCTTCACAGTAGTTATGCCCAGGTATGTTCCTGTTGTCACAGGTATGCCCCCCCTTCTTTCACAGTAGTTATGCCAGGTATCTGCCCCCCCCCCCCTCCACAGTAGTTATGCCAGGTATGTGGCTCTTTCACAGTAGTTATGCCAGGTATGTGGCCCCTTCACAGTAGTTATGCGAGGTATGTGGCCTCTTCACAGTAGTTATGCCAGGTATATGGCCTCTTCACAGTAGTTAGTAGTTATGCCCAGGTATGTGCCCCTTCATAGTAGTTATGCCAGGTATGTGCCCTCTTCACATTAGTTATGCCAGGTATGTGCCCCCTTCACAGTAGGTATGCCAGATATGTGCACCCTTCACAGTAGTTATGCCCAGGTATGTGCACCCTTCACAGTAGTAATGCCCAGGCATGTGCCTCCTTCACAGTGGTTATGCCAGGTATGTGCCACCATCACAATAGTGACTTCCAGGCCTGCACCACTCAACCTACACAGCCCAGCAGTGTGGAGTGCCGAACAGACGGCTCCCTGCTTCACCATTACAGGCAACTGTCTCTGCGTCCTTCGCATACTGCATTATTGATGTAAAGCCCATAAAACTTTGCTTCTAGGGGAGAATATGGTGCCTCATGGAGGCGCTATACCATCAGTGACCTCCAGCACTGTACAGTATAGTGCAGGGAGAGGTAACATCTGGCATTCCAGCTCCTCTGAAACTACATCTCCCACCATGCTCCAGTCACTTTAGCCGAGAACAAGTGTGCATGTGTGCATATTGGGAGTTGTAGTTTCACAATAACTGGAGTGCTGGAGGTTACCTATCCCTGCATTATACAATAGCAGACGGAGAATATAGGGGTCCATAATACGTACTCATAGGGACACTGTGCTGCTATACACCATTTGTGCACTATGTCACTTGTATGTGTAACATATAACTCTGATAACTGTGAAGTCTTGGAACAGCTTGGCCTTTGAAACTGGGTCCTTGGTCAGAATGTAATGAAGGAGGGCAGCCATAAGGGTGGTCTTGCTGCTGGAGTAGTTGACTTCAAGAGGCTGTGAGATTGGTGCTCCTCATAAGCCATATCTTGTCAGTCCTGACTTGCTTGTCCTGCCAATGTATACTTCTCCACTCCACCTCTGGACTTCAGGTTTAGGCTGCAGGTTCTACACTTAAGGTAGAGGCATTCCCTAAGCTATGGTAGGCCTGGCCAACTTATCATGGGTCAACATGAAATTAGGAGTCACCATCTCTTCCTCTATAGGGTCGCTGGCCGCCTCTACTGGTTTGCAGGTAAGGTATCGACTTTCTCATTGCTTCATTCTGGTCAGTACACACCTTGTATATGAAGTTAACTGAGAAAGCCGCCATTAATTCAAGGCACCCAGATTGGTAGTTTCTAAATGCACGTGGTTACTGTCAGAAAGTCAAAACTTCGTATACTGTAATCGCACTGACCTAGAGAGTAAAGCTATCATCTTATTTATGCCACAATATAAACAGACAATGGCAGTATTACAGATTTTCTTTTATTCCCCCGAGAAATGACCACCGCTAATGGATTGCAGGGAGGTAACCATGAAAACGAGCAATACATAATATAATAGAAAAATGACTCCAGCCAGCAAAGGAAGCAATATGGACAATCACAATACATTAGTAAGTGCCTTGTATTCACGTTCTCTACATGATAAATGCAACTTACTGAATCAATGATTATGTGTACCCCACAATGGTGCCAATAAATACTGCCCTCATACGACTGCACTAAGGTGCAAAATGTATAGAGGGGGAAGTGCTTAAAAGGTATCAACAACTGAGGACTCGCAAGTTTTATCTACATAAAACACATCATGTAAGCAAGTATTGGAAGCATATACAGTATTTAAAAAAATTCTGCATTTAGACTGGCATTGACTGCTTACCAGTTCAGCATAATAGCAAATGTAAATTAGTGATGACATCATCAAGGTGAGCAGAGGACTAAGACTCATTTGGGTTTGCAGCTTACATGCAGTCTAAATCTATAATCTATACCCGGTGCTGGTGGTGGATCTCCCAGCGTTATGTACAGGCGCCTGCTGGTCTGTCCCTTTCTCCGCCCATTCCACGCCCAGTTTTTTAGACTTTGCATGAGCAGGGAGAATTCGCAGTTTCTGCTCCAAAAATACGCCTATTATATAGGTGTATTTCTGGTTAATAAATGACCCCTTTGTGTTTCATTATTAAAATGCCAATAGATACCTTATTGCCTTTTATTATGCTGTGTTTATTTATTGTAAAGAATACATGTTTAGTACATTTAAATGTTTGGTTAAATGTTAAACATTTTGATTTACTTTTTGACTACTCAAACTTCACAGGGTATTCCAGACATGAACATTTATCTCCTATCCATTGGATGAATTCTAGATCAGTGGGAGGTCCAAACAGGGCTGTGGAGTCGGAGTCGTGGAGTCTGTGTCCGTTTTGGTGGAGTTGGCGTTGGTATAAAATGGACCGACTCCGACTCTTAAAATATATAATAAATTGGTACATTTAGTTCAATGCAGTATGTGCTGAATATATTTTCATAAGAATTTGAGAAAATGATGAAATGTCCTATAAATGTCTGTTCTATTCCTGAACTAAGGATCTAGGCTTTCAGTGGAGATGACTGTGTGCTGCCCTTTATGTAGATGCTCAGAAGTGAAGCTCCTCCGCTACAGATCAGAGGAAAAAGGCACTGGGAAGGAATGGCTGCACTCATCTCAGATCTGCTGGAGAAAACAGGATTAAAGGGGTTTTCTCACTAGTTACAAAGATTAGCTTTCAACATAAAAGGACAGTTAAAAGAAGACATTTTCTAAATACAGTGGTCAGTAGATTTTACTTTAGTCATGAACTATAGACAGTTCAGCAGGTATCTCACTGTACACAGGTTTCTATGGTAACCTGCAGCCCAGAAAGACTGTTATCTGATTGGCTGAGAGCAGTGAAGAATGATGCGACTGAGCTCTGATTGATTACCTGCAGTAAGCAAAAGGTCCAAGTGTTGTGAGGACTGAGAAGCATGGCTTTACCTGTAATTGTGTTAGACATCACAACCTCCTGCTCTGTCAGAGTAAGTTAATATATGCTGATAACTGCAGGAGACCCCCCCCCCACAGCCTCAGGAGACAGAGTGAGTAACTGCCTGTCAGCCAGATAATCAATGTGCTGAGAAAACCCCTTTAAGGCAAGTACTTCTTAATATATCTAAACTTTTAATAAACTGTGCATAAATCAATTGTCCAGTGCATGTTCTCTCTGTATGCTTTATGTTTTAGTTTGGTCTTCCTCTGATGTAAAACACCTAGGGCCTTATGTATGAAAACTGTCTAGCTGTAGAAGTTTCTTTGTTGCCCATAGAAACCAATCAGAGCTCACCTTTCATTTCATATAGTGCTCTGGAAAAATGAAAGGGGAGCTCTGATTGGTTGCTATGGGCAACAAAGAAATTCTTAGACCTAGACAGTTTTCATACATCAGGCCCTTAGTGAGCTGTATCCAGAGAAGCCTGATACTGGAAGTTCAGAGTAAAGATATCCAGTAAAACATATGTCATGACAAAAAAGTTTGTAATATATCTGTACTATTGATTTATGCAAAGTTTGTTTAACGTTATGACTTAAACATGCGCCATGTATGAGAGAGTCGGAGTTAGGGAAAATTGAGGAGTCAGAGTTGGAGTCGGGGCTTTGGCTTACCGACTCCATAGCCCTGCGTCCAAAGGCCAGGACCCCCACCAATCTCCAGCCCTCATCCCCTGTTGTTCCAAGGTGCAGGGCCGCTGATAGGAGGAATCTGAATGGAATGGTTTTTGAGGCTGCCGATCTATGCAAGGTCTATGGCACTGATGGGAATGGCTCAATACAGCACAGGTGATTAGTGGGGGGCCCGGTGGTTGGGCCCCCTCATCATCCATTGGATAGGTGATTAATACTTTAGGCAGGAATACCCCTTTGAAGATATTGTGCATGATTAGAACATTATGACAAGCACCTGCCAGAAACAGCGCCATGACTGCCCATTGGTTGTCTCTGGTATTGCAAATTAGCTTTATTGAAGTGAATGAGGCTGATCTGCAATGCCACACACATAGCCTGTGGACAGGTGTGGCACTGTTTCTGAAAGTAAGTAGCCATGTTATTCTAATCCTGGACAACCTCTTTAAGCAAGGATTATGAGTCACATAAATCCTAAAAATCATAAAAAATGGTTATGTTAGTTAAAGCCCATATTCGCATTGGATTATATTGAGTAAACTAGCCATTGCTGTCATCTTGTTCCTCTTTACTCTCCAGATGATCTGTAACAAAAAAAAAAATCAATGTTTAGCGCGCTGGATATCCCACCAAAGATGGATACAACTTGTGTATTTAAAGGGGTTATCCAACCCCTATAATGAGCCCCCCAATCCCTGGGCCCCTCAGATTTATACATAACCCGCGATGGGGGAAGAGGCAGCCAACAGCAGGCTATTGGCTGACCCCTCCTATGTCGCTGGATGTTTTCATTCATGCGATGAGGAGACACAGCGGTCGTCGTGCGGGCATCAGGAGTGTTGCAGGTCCCAGGGAGCGGGGCAAGTATAATGTTATAACCTATCTGAGGGCCCAGACATTAGGGGGGGTCATTATAGGGGTTGGATAACCTCTTTAAGCTTCACTCTACCTCTCACAGTTTCTATAGGATTCTTGTTTTGTCTTAAAGAGAATGCATCACCTATACTTTTTTTTTCTGCCCGTTAAAACCAGATAGAGACACATATCCTTTTTTTCCTAATCTGTTTTTATTTTGTGGTTTCAGATTTTCTTATTCTGTTTCATGATTATTGGGGCGGCCATCTTGCCTGAGCTAGTCTTAACAGCATTTAGAGAGATAATAATAATATTTATTTATATAGCGCCACCATAATCCACAGTTCTTTACAAATACAGTGGGTTCATGTACAAAACAACAAGACATCCCAATATAACTGGCTAATTTGTAACAAACACTAGGAGTGAGGGTCCTGCTCGCAAGAGCTTACAATCTATTGCGGGGGGTGACACAGAAGAGAGCAGTGTCCGTAAGGCCAATTGAGTGGAGAATGGTGAGGAGGAGTTTGTGGTCTATGGTATCAAATGCTGCAGAGAGATCCAGAAGAATTAGTAGCATAGTTGCCATTTCTTTTTGCTGTCAGGAGATGGTTAGACACTTTAGTAAGGGCGGTTTCTGTAGAGTGTAGAGGGTGAAAGGCAGATTGTAGGGGGTCAAGAAGAGAGTTTGCAGAGAGATAGCTTATTAAGTGAGAGTAGACAAGACGTTCAAGGAATTTAGAGATGAAGGGGAGGTTAGAAACAGATCGGTAGTTAGCAGCACAGGTCGGGTCAAGAGATGGTTTTTTTAGTAGTGGGGTTATAACAAAATGTTTGAAAGGGAACGGAAAGATACCAGAAGAGAGAGAGGTTAAAAATTGTAGTTAGAGTAATGACAGCCAGGGAGATGGACTGGAGGAGGTATAAGGGAATAGGATCACTGCTGCAGGTCATAGGTCGAGAAGAAGAGAGAGGCCTGGAGACTTCTTCATCTGTTATGGGGTCAAAAGAGGAGAGAGAGCATGTGGGAGGGAGGAAGATTGAAATTGGTTGGGGACTGGGAGATTATTTCCTGCCGGATATTGTCAATCTTGTCTCTGAAGTAAGTGACCATGTTATCAGCACAGATGTCAGTGACGGGTTCTGGAACTTTAGGGCTTAGAAGGGGTTGAAAAAGTGTCAAAGAGTTATTTGGGGTTATTTGAGAGAGAGGTGAAGTACTTCTGTTTGGCAATGTTGAGGGCGGAATTGTATGTTTTAAGCATACATTTATAATGGAGGAAGTCTGCTGCTATTCGCAATTTTCTCCATAACTGTTCTGCACATCTGGAGCACTGCTGGAGAAAATGTGCTTAAGGTGTGTGCCAGGGTTGCCATGTTCTGTGTCAGGAAGGTCGGATTGATATTGGAGCTGCTTTATCTAGGTTGGTTTTAAGGGTATGGTTGTAGTGATTGGCAGCCAAGTCTGGACAGGAGAGGGAAGAGAATGGGGTAAGAGCTAGCTGTAGGTTGTCAATAAGTTGCTGGCAGTTAATGGTGTGTAGGTTTCTGTAAGTGTGAAAAGTAGGATTGTCATTAGAAGAATGAGAGGTCTTAATAGTAAATGAAAGAAGTGGTCAGAGAATGGGAAGGATGGGTTAGTGAAATTTGAGACTAGATCAAGTGTATTGCCTAGATATACTTTACAGCAGTCGCCATGGGCCATAGACACAATGGACAGGAGGGGACCCCATTGACTTCTATGGGAGAGTTTTCTAGGCATGCTCTGTGATCTGTGCAGAGGTCAGGAGGGAATAGATAAAACATAATATCATCTATTGGGAATTTTGAATCCTGCTATTTTACTAGACAAAATAGAGCAACATGCTACTATATTTTGTTCTGTATTTTTGACGTAATTGGCGAGAGAGGACGATAATGGAGCCTCTGACACGTGAGAAAACCCTATACTGTACGGTATGAAGAGTCCTAGTTAATTGTGCACCTTTTTAATGAGCTATACAATCATCAGAAAAAAAATCTAATGTTTGGTATGGGTTAGGGTCTTACTTTTTCTTTGCAAGTTCAAGAAGTCTTTTCCCCAATCTGGAGTCAGGATTAAGGCATATTTCCCCTTTCCCATGCTTTAATGCAGCACTGTAAAGATTTCAAACAAAAAGTAGAAAAGATAAATGCGGTAATTGTATTTCTGCATTAAAACTTATCATAAAAATCTGTGATTTCAGGTGAAAAATATATCATTCCCTTTATATGTACATTTTTCTCAGACAGAATATATATATATTCAGTGAGTCCCCACTTGTGCCAGATGTGGGCAGGCTAGAAATGAAACTTAACACTATGCTAACACTGGGTGGGGCACTCAGCTGCCAGTGTTTATATGAGAAGCTCTCTGTTCTGTTCTGGCACTGATTATGTAGGACATGGCAGATCTGTTTATTTTTGGAGAAGGGGGCTGCTGGCTTTTATTGGAAGTATGTTGGTTGTCATTCAAAGGCCTGGCCTGTATATGGGCAGAAAAATATCTATGGGACACATGGGGCAATATAATGTCTTAGATTTAGAACTGGTGCTGAATGTGCCAGAGTTATGGAGAGGCCTGCACCTCTTCATAACTTCGGCGGAACCACCACCAGCTATGGGGGCATAAAAAAACGTAAATCCATTAGTCTGTGGCAATGTGCTTTGTGATCTTTGTTGCCTGGGAGTGTCTGACTGAAGCCTAGAGGGATGGGGGGTGTGGCACACAAAGATCAGTGTATGCCCCTGTTACAACATGCAACATTCAATACTATATCCTGTTACTTTAACAATTCTCATTTCTTTTTCTAGATAATCCTAAAACAGCCCATTTTCACAGGGGTGGGAATAGAAAGCTAAACCCCATCTGCACAACGGCATGCGGATCATTTAACAGTCCAAAAACAAGTTACAGATGACTACCTCCAAGGACAAACTTGTCTGTGAGGGCCACACTAATTTAGTGTATTCTTTACCCCTTAGCTATGCACACATATTTTTATATTTATATTCAGGTAGCTTTATAACGTGTTCATATTTGCAGGATAAATGTTTTTTTTTAGGTGGCAGTTTGGGATACATATTACAATAACATAGACCAATCAACTATAACATTACTAAGATTAGACAAATAACATTGAATATCTCATGACATTGACACCTGTCAAGGGGTGGGATAGTTTAACCCCTTCCCGACTGCCATACGTCTATATACGTGCTATCTGCATATACCCCTACAGGTAGCACGTATATACATATGCAGGCAGCGCTTTAATCCCAGCACTGGGATTAAAGCTCCTGCAATCTAGTAGGAGCAGCTCAGGTCCCGGCTGTCAGACAGAGCGGGTATCCTGAGTAGAAGACAGGAGCGGTTTATTACAGCTTTTGCCTTCTCCTGTGCCGGCGGAAGATCGTGGAGGAAGCAGGGGGGAGAGAAGGAAAAATGCAGTCTCCAACAATTAAAAATGCAGTCGCCAACAGAAACCATCACCATAGTCGCCCCGTTCAATAAAGCCTATACATGTTATACATCAAAACGATCGTCACCAAATAGGGAACCCATTGCAATGATTAATTTTTGTGCCAGTTTTAATATTTAAGAAATAAAAAGCTATAATTAAAAATAATTACTTTTTTTAATTAGCGGTTTTCCTCCAAATTAAACCTAAAAAAAAAAATAAAAACATTCTAATAAAAAGTTCTAAGTGTCAAGTAAAAAAAATTGCAAAAAATATTTTAGTAGTCAAACAAATAAAAAAATTAGGGACACTAAACCACCACGTGCACAAAATCACAAAATGTTGCCTGGACATTCAGGCCTTTTTTAGGCCCGGTCATGAAAGGGTTAATCAGCAAGTGAACAGTCAGTTCTTGAAGGTGATATGGTGGAAGCAGAAAAAATGGAGTTGTTTTCAGAAAGGCCAAATTGTGATGACTGGGTCAGAGCATCTCCAACAAAGGTCTTTTGGTGGTGTCTCCACTATGAAATGTTTATAACCTACCAAAAGTGGTCCAAGGAAGGATAGCCAGTGAACCTGTGACAGGTTCATGGCTGCTCAGGACTCACTGATGTGTGTAGTTAATGAAGGCAAACCTGTCTGGTCTGATCCCACAGGAGAGCTACTGTACCACAAATTGCTGGAAATATTAATTGTCTATCATATAAAGTGT
Source organism: Rhinella marina (assembly GCA_900303285.1). Taxonomy (NCBI): domain Eukaryota; kingdom Metazoa; phylum Chordata; class Amphibia; order Anura; family Bufonidae; genus Rhinella; species Rhinella marina. The sequence continues at coordinate 154,091 of ONZH01028089.1, forward strand.
TAGTGAATCGCAACTTATTTACAATGTGTGGATGGCCAAGTGTGTGTAGGTTTTTTACCTGGGGAAGAGATGACACAAGGATGCATTACAGAAAGAAAAAGATAGAAACATAGAAACATAGAAGATTGACAGCAGAAAAAGACCACCTGGTCCATCTAGTCTGCCCTTTTATTATCCTTTTATTGTTATCTTAGGATAGATACATGTTTATCCCAGGCATGTTTAAATTCAGTTACTGTGGATTTATCAACCACCTCTGCTGGAAGTTTGTTCCAAGCTTCTACTACTCTTTCAGTGAAATAATATTTTATAATGTTGTTCTTGATTTTTCCCCCAACTAATCTCAGATTGTGCCCCCTTGTTCTTGTATTCAGTTTCTTATTAATAACCCTTCCCTACTGAACTTTATTCAGTCCTTTAACATATTTAAAGGTTTCAATCATGTCCCCCCTTTCTCTTCTTTCCTCCAGACTATACATATTAAAAACTCTGAGTCTTTCTTGATAAGTTCTATGCTTTAGACCTTCCACCATTTTTGTAGCTCTTCTTTGGACCCTGTCCTGGCAATTATGTGGATGTTACTTTGACACATACAACCTTCCTAAATATTGTTGCAGGCCAAGTACACCCCTTCATGGCACCAGTATTCACTAATGGCAGTGGCCTTTTTCAGAGCCACATCACACTTCAAAAATTGTTCCGGAGTAGTTCAAGGAGCATGGCAAAGAATTCAAGGTATCAACTTGGCCTCTAAATACCCAGACCTCAATCCAACTGAATGTTTGTGGGATGTGCTTGAAATTAGTAATGAGTGAATTGGTTCGTCCTACATTGGACGAATATGGTTCCTTTGTCTAAATAACTAGTATTCAAAGCATGACGAACCAGTTCGAGAATCACCAGTAAAATACAGATCAGATCCATTGAGGCCCAATCTTTCCACTTGCAGAACTTATAGAATGTGCTGCTAAAGTTTTAGTGCCAGATACCCCATGACACCTTCTGAGTCAACAAGTCAGGGCTGTTATGGGGCACAGTAGGATGCTCACAATATTAAAGAGGTGGTTTAAATGTTATGGCTGATCATTGGATCTGTATTGTAGTTATTTTCAAGAAAATTTAATACATTAAATTTAATACATTTTTTTATATGTTTTTAAAAATGTAAAACATTTTTATTAAATACCCGTACACTAAGACAACCCCATTTTAAAAGAAGGCTGACATGGCAACCAGCTGATGTTGTGGATCTGGCTTCTCTAACCCTGGCTTCATTTGTTATTGCTAGAGGAATCCACATCTCACCACCCATTTCCACTGCAGAGACCACTGAAGGTGAAATGTAGCATTAGGTGACTGTCCTTCCAATTATTGGTCATCCATATGATGCATGAGAAGATGGGTCTGCCAGAGCAGGAGTCACTTTTACAGAGCTGTTCTCTGTTTTGGCTCATAGACAAGAATCTGGAGCAATTTTTAAAGTATGTGTGAACTTCAGAGGTGTGACTTCAAAAACTGGAAAAATAGGGCTTTTGCACCTTTTTGATGTCACTTGTACTAAATTGTTGTGGCTATTTGGATTTTTACAACACTCAATCTAGTTTTGAAGTAGGTGGAAAAGTGGGTGTGGTTAGCTATATTAATGAGTGGAAATTTTTTTTAAAAAGCCACCAAAAAGTCCCAAAGCCACTCCAGTAGGGAGCTGATGCAGCAAACCGGAGTAGCCAAAAGTGTTAGGTTTGAAGATGAGCTAAATTTAACAAGCAACACGCGCCGTTTGATAAATTTCTCCCCATTATGTCACAAAAGTAATAGCTGGCTTTGCTTTATTTGCTTGATATACCGTAATCTTAATGTTAATACATTAATGTGTGACATACGTAATTTCCATTTTCTCACACTTGGAACTTGGTGGAAATACTTTCAATGTCTTGAACTGCTTAAGGTCCACAGAATTGGCACCAGGCCCCTTGCACAAACAGCGCCTCTTCCCCCATAGGGACATACCTATAAATTAAAATTAAAATAAATTAAATTAAAACAATTGCATGACATTTTAATACAGACCTTGCGGACAATCGTTTCTATTGTTTACAAAGCTCTATCTGTAATAACCTTTGGACCTCTTCTGACTTTGTTTATTGGGAGCACTCTGCCTTATGTCATGGGAGGAAAGAATCAACCACAATCCTCATACGGAGAAGTGGGTGACACTGATGAGAGGACATGTACACGTAGCACCTGTTTTCTACAATATCATTGAGAGTTTATTTATTTGGTATGATTAAAGTTCTTCCATCACACCACAATACCTCAAGGTGTAGGTTAACACAGTGCTCTGATGAGGGGGATCAATAATTGAAGTCTTACTTTCATTCCACCAGCATGAACTTTCTAGCTTTGTTCCTGGCAGTTGTTCCCTGTTTGGTAGAGGCTTAGTCTCATGACCGTTGCAGCCACTAAACTCAGTAGTTACATGTGCTTGAAAGGCATGTTACTGACAGTGACATGCCATTCAAGCACATGTGACAGCTGAGGCCAGCAACTGACTGCAGCACTCACAGGTCTAAACCACTTCTGGTCCGGAACGGCCGAGAAAGGCTGGAAACAGGGCAGCTACTGGAACAGTTGGACTGTGGACAGCTATGTGTTTGTTTTTTAATGGGGCACAACTTCTAACCACTGAGGTAGTCGGCTCCTGGGCCAGACAACCCCATTAAGGTTCCAGTCCACAATGGCTTTTAGTGCAACAGACCTCAGCTTACAAACCACAGTAATACAAAATAAGTATTTGCCTTGTCCAGGTGCTATCTAAACATTAGTGTGACCCTCCCTATCAGGCCTAGTATAATAACTAGTATCTGAACTCAGCAGTATCTCAGCTCAGACATGATTACATAGCAACATAGTTTATTAGGATGAAAGAAGACATATGTCTATCTAGCTCAGCCTATTATCCTGCAAAGGTGATCCAGAGGAAGGCAAAAATACTCAAGAGGTGGAAGCCAATTTTTTTCATCTCTGGTAAAAAATCCTTCCTGACTGCATTCAGACAATCAGAATAACTCCCTGAATCAACAACCCTTTTCCAAAATTCAATGCTGTCACTGTTATCTAATTGTCACTGTTCAGGGGTAAGTGCAGCCCTGCACTCAACCCCACCAGTGACCCTGCCTACTTGCTCTGCTCGTCCTAGGCAACGGCGTACAACTTGTCGAGAGTCCCTAGCCTAGGTACGTGCTGGGGCATACAGGGAGGAGAAACAACGGGCGAAAACAATAAACAAAGACAGAACTCGGATACTAGGGATACGAGTACACTGGCTGCGTCCGCGGCCAACTCCTCCTCCCTCCTTATCGCCATGGAGACGAGGACGCAAGCTGCGTCCACACTCCTGAACAGACTCGGGAGATCGGCGGCGACAGCCTTTATGTGATCTGTTTACACTCCCTTTCAGTATAGGAAAATAATTGCCAATCTTAACTGATATTTGCAATAGGGTACAAAGACTTGGAGCATGCAGATATTACTGTTAAAATAAAGTCTATTTAAAATAGAATCACTTTTGACAGATAAATCTCACGGTGATGCTCAGTCTCTCCTCCTGATAAGCCGATCTGCAGTGCTGTCCAAATTCCACTTGTCACTTCAGCGGTCCAGTGGTCTTTATAGCTTATTCCCTCTAGGGATACGGTATGGTAATCCACCCTCGTCGGGAAAGGAACTTTAACCACTTCCACACCGGGCTATTTACCACCTTCCTGACCAGGCCTAATTTTGCAAATCTGACATGTGTCACTTTATGTGGTAATAACTTTGGAATGCTTTTACTTATCCAAGCCATTCAGAGACTGTTTGTTTTTTTGTGACACATTGTACTTCATGTTAATGATAAATTTGAGTCGATATGTTTTACCTTTATTTATAAGAAAAATCCAAAAGTTACAGAAAATTTGAAAAAATTCACTGTTTTCTAAATTTGAATCTCTCTGCTTTTAAGACAGATAGCGATACCCCATAAAATACTCATTAATTGACATTCCCCATATGTCTACTTTATGTTGGCATCATTTGCTAGTGTCGTTTGTTGGAATGGTTTTTGGGCACAATGTTGCATTTGAAGAACACCCAAAAAGTGACCACATTTTATAAACTACACCACCCAGGGAATTTTTAAGGGGTCAAGCAAGCACTTGACCCTAGAGGCGTTTCATACAATTTATAACCCTTGGCTGTGAAAATGAAAAATTATTATTTTTTTTTTTACAAGAAAATGGTGCGTTAAGCCCAAACTTTCTTTTTCACAAAAGATAATAGGAGAATATCCCCCACAATTTGCTCCCCATTTTCTCTTGAACACAGTAACACCCCAAATGTGGTTGTAAACTGTTATTTGGGGATACGCCAGGGCTCAGAAGGGAAGGAGCGGCATCTGCATTTTCTAACATAGAATTTTCTGTCATGGGTTTTAAGAGCGATAACTTTTTAATTTTCTTGTGGACTGAGCTGCATGAAGGCTTATTTTTTGCGGGACAAGCTGTACATTTTGGGGTACATTTGGCTTTCTGATCACTTTTTAATCTCATTTTTTTTTTTACACCGTTCACTTTTTGGGTGATTGTCTCATATAGGGGCTCACTTTTTGAAGGTTGAGGTGATGGTTTTAAAAAATAGCTTTTTTGGCACATTTTTATTTTTTATGGCATTCATCTTAGTGGGTAGATCATGTGATATTTTTATAGATCCGGTTGTTATGGATGCAACGATACCAAACGTAAAAAAAATACGTTTTACACAATAAGAGCATTATAAAAAAAAAAATCATGTTTTTGTGTTGCAATTTTTTTTAGAGCCATATTTTTCATTTTTCTGGCTATGATCTTGTGTGGGGGCTCATTTTTTGCGGGATGAGGTGACATTTTTATTGCTACCATTTTGGGATACACACGACTTTTTGATTGATTGATATTATGTTTTTTGAGAGGTGAGGTAATAAAAAAAATCTGTTTTGCCGTAATGTTTATTTTTTATTTTTTACAGCATTTAACTGATGGGGTAGATCATGTGATATTTTTATAGAGACAGTCGTTGCGGACGTGGTGATACTAAATATGTCTATTTTATTTTTTTTTATATGTGAAACTTTTTTTATAATACTCTTTTATTTTATTTTTTATTTTACACTTTGTGTCCCCCATAAGGTCATACAAGACCTCTGGGGGACATTTAACTTTCCCTTTTTTTTGTTTTTTTTTTTTGTTTACACCATTGATTTCTCCTGTAACTGGGGCTGACATAGTAGTCCCAGTTACAGGGGAAATACATCCCCAGTGCAGGGCTGATCAGGGTATATGAAAGACCCGGCAGCTCCTGCACTCTCCCGGCCCCGGCAATCACGTGACCACCGGGCCTGGGACAGGAAGCGCACATAGCGCTTCCTTATCTGTATACACAGCGCTCGTTAAGCACTGTGTATACAGAGATCTAGAAGGCAGGCACTCCTGAGAATAGTCCCTGCCTTCTCTATGGGGTACCCTGCTGTCACTGACAGCAAGTCCTCCGCTGTGCAGCTGCACGATTAGCGTGCAGCTGCAATCTCTGAATGGATGTTTTAAAACGTCCATTCAGAGATAAATAACCACTTCCCGGACGTTTATGTACAATGAGCGGACGGGAAGTGGTTAAGATTACATCACTTATTTCGCAGACCCTTGTTCAAAAGTGGCAACTTAGGAGAAAAAATAGAGAGAAAACACCTTGTGCAGGACGTAACAGTAAGAGAGTCTGTTTTATTCTGTTATACTTTTAAAAAGCCTATCATGATAAAAAAAAACGCAGTCCCTCTGCCCGACCGCTTTCGCCAAAGATTAAAATATGCCCCAGATACAAGACTAAACAAATTCGAATCATCTATTGATATACACACAAATCTATTAGGAAATTAAATATTAAAAGGCATTTTACAGGAATCTCTCCTTTAGCTGAAATATAGCCCAGAAGATTTGAGTATATTCACACTGGGTTGAAGAAACCATCCACTTTTAATCCCCCAGGCAAATCTCCGGCCTTGGAGGTATTTAAAAGCATGCTATAAAAAGACCTGCAAAGATGGGAGAAAAAAAACACTGAAAAAATGTAATCTTACTAAAAAAGAAAAAGAGACACTGATAAATATACAAAAAGAAAAAACCTGGTGGTAAAACCTGCTGATAGGAGAAGGGTAAGGGGGTGGGGGGTTTGGGTGTGTGTGTTAGTGATGGGGGCAGGATGGTATAAAGAAAAAATGGACAAAATGTTGGGAGATAGAGAAACATATCAGAAATTAAAAAAACATTCCCACTGAGAGATATATTCAACAACTTAAAGTGTAACTGTCATGTTTTCATCTAAAAATCAATTTTAGCATATTTTACTGTTGTGGAGCATTATGCATAAAGCAATCTTTAGTTTCTTCACATATCACTGTTTTCATTGAGCTTTTCCCTTAGTTATGGCTGTTTTTACCTCTACAATATGAGGATGTTCTCAAGATGGCTCCTCTGCGAGTTCTGAGGCCAAAACTGCCTTCCCTCACTTCATATACACACTTGCTGTAGCCAGCAGCTTCTTGCCAGCCAATCAGATTGGATTACTGAGAGACACACCTCCTAACTCTGAAGCCTAATGCAGGAGGACCGCCCTCTGTCTTCTGTTTACACTAAAGGGAAGACAGACAAGCCATAGCAACAGTCTTTTAAGGGACCAGTGGAAAGGGACAAGGGACATTAATAAAAGCTGCTATTATAAGGTAATTACAGATCTTATGGCAATCATTGACAGACTAACTCAGGTATACATGCCTAGCTCTACTAACCTAGCAAATAAAAAAAATATGACAGTTACATTTTAAAGAAATATGGATGCTTAGATAACAAGAACCCAAAAATCCTTGTAATATATTTTCTACCCAGACAAAAATGATCCCCCACCCAGACCTATAGTATCAACAGGTTCCTTCCATGCTAATATAGGACAATACATTGATTTTTATTTATAAAAACATGTTAAAACCATGCCCTCTAATATTAAAGACTCCACTCATGTGATACGGAAACTAGAGGAGATTGAAGGCTGTGAACAGATGCTTTTGTGCACAGCTGATGTCTCCTTGCTATACACATGTATACCACACGAGTATGCAGTGTCTGCACTGTTGTCTAGAGATATGGAGATGACTGAGACACAGAGGCCATACTTATACGTTCCGTCCTTTACCACAACTATTTCTGGTGCACAAAGGTGTGGCCATGGCGGCGAAATTTGCACCCAGTTATGCAAATTTGTATATGGCCCTATGGGAAGAAACACTCATTTATATGGCACCACCTAAGTGTCTTGTGAAATGGTGGCGTTATATAGATGACTGTCTCTTGCTATCGAGAGATTCAAGGAAGGATCCTGAAAATTTGCTTACCTGATTAATGCAGAATGATTGGGGCATATGTTTAACTTGGGATATTGATGAGTGCAGTATTAATTTTTTGGATATTATTATTTACAAAGAAAAAGACCGGCTGAGAGACTGAGCATCACCCGTGTTGTGGTGAGATTTATCTATCAAAACTGATCTATCAAAACTGACCTATTTTAAATAGACTTTATTTTAACAGTGATATCCGCAAGCTCCAAGTCTTCGTACCCTATTGCTTTTCTATGTCTCCCTGATCACAAGAGCGTTTTGTGACTTGTTCTGAGCTTTGGTCTGACGGCATCATAAGTTTGTCCACCAGGTGTCCCCATCTGATTCCATTTGTTGCAGTATGGATGAATTTTAACATTTATGTATTTTTATGCTATTTATTAAATAAAGATTACATTTTATTTGGAGTGGTAGACGTTTCTTTTTTTGGTAGAATTTGGTATTTTCATGTTACCCCAAGTAAATTTCCTGGTTCAATTAGAGTTGGAGAGAGAATTTAAACAGTCCGACACCTAACAATTGATCAACAGAACCTCGCCATTGCAAGGCTTCAAGCAGGACGTTCTCACACAGAAGTCGCCACTGAGCTTATAGTGTCACAGAGTGTCATCAGCAGGTTGCAACAGAGATACAGAAAAACTGGAAGAGTCACAGAAAGGCATAGAAGTGGATGTCCTTTGGCCACATCCCCACTGCTTCATTATGAACAATGCCCTGTGGAACCAGATGATGAATGCTACACAACTCCAGGTACATTTAAGGGAGGTGAGAGGCACCCAAGTGTCACGTCAGACCATTCAAAACCGTTTACATCAGCGTGGTCTGCGTGCTAGATGACCTGCAAGGGTACCTGACCATACCACCAGGCACAGGCGTCTTCATCTTGCATGGGCCAGGGAGCATCTATGCTGGACGAGGGACCAGTGGGCCTCAGGGCTGTTCATTGATGAAAGCCAATTCACGCTGAGCAGAAATGATGGCCGCCAACGATGTTGGAGATGTCAAGGAGAGCGCTATGCATCAGCCACTGTTTGCCTTTGGTGGTGGTGGTGTTACAGTGGGTCTAGTCAATACAGAACTGCCCTACACTAAGTGAATGGTACAGTGACAAGCCCATACTACTTGAATAACATTATTAATCCAGTCAATGTACCTCTGCATGAACAACACAGGCTTAATTTCATCTTCATGAACGACAGTACACCAGCTCATTGAGGTACCTCAAATGGAGTGGCGTTCACTTTCTCCAGACCTGAATCCCATTGAAAACCTATCAGACCCAGAACCTCAATGACCTGAGTGCCGCCCTTCAAGGAGAGTGGGATGTCATGCCTCAGAAGACAATAAGTCGACTTGTGAACAGCATGAGACATTGTTGTCAAGCTGTAATTGATGCTCAAGGCAACGTGACAAGTTGAGACTGAGATTTTTTGTGGGGGTATACCCACCACTGTTGTTGGCTTTTGTTTCAATAAATTGTTTTAGATTAGGATATCCCCATTGCATGCTTCTACTTAAATGCCCTATTTTCATGATATAATATTCCTGTAGCGTTAATTTTTCAGTTTTCCATAAATTTCACCCGAAAGCCACTGGCATAATGCTGTTAGTGTCATCTAATACATTCCAGAACTGTAATGGTCACATAGCATCATAAATCAATCAATATAATGGTATGTAACCCCAGTCAGTGCTGAGAGATCCGTCCGGGAGCTGCGCTGCGGTCTCGCATCGTGACACACGCTCGTCTGCAAGGGGCCTTAATTTATACAAATTGCAATCTAATGATTAAATGTTGGGGTCCATTTTGGGGCATAAAAAACTGGAAAAAAAGTTTATTAACATAAAAATTCAAATTAAAATGGTGTGTTGTCTTTCCCCTATCCACACATTTATATTGTGTCAAAATGAAAAAATAAAATGCGCTACATATGTTTAGTATCACCATGCCCATAACAACCTGATCTATAAAAGGATTATGGTACTTTTACCGAACGGTGAAGACCATTAAAAAAAAAAAAAAAAAAAAAAAAAGGTATAAAAAGTGATCAAAAAGTTATATGTAACCCAAATTAGTACAAATCAAACCATCACCTCATCTAGCAAAAAATGCCTCTACATGAGACAATAACCAAAAACAAAAAAAAGGAAGCACACAAACATGCTTTTATTGTGTAAAACCGAAATAAATAAGGAAAATAGACATAATAGGTATCGCCGCGTCCGTAACAACCTGCTCTATAAAAATATCTCATGATCTACCCACTAAGATGAATTCCATAAAAAATAAAAATAAAACTGTGCCAAAAAAGCTATTTTTTGTCACCTTACATCAAAAAAGCGTAATGCCAAGCAATCAAAAGGACCAATATAGACCAAAATAGTACCAATCAAACCATCACCTCAACCTCCAAAAAGTGATCCCCTACATGAGACAATCACCTGAAAAATAAAAAAAAATTGGAGACACAAAGACTTTTTTTTTCCCAAAATGGTTTCATTGTGTAAAACTGAAATAAAATAAGAAAAATAGACATAATAGGTATTGCCACATCCGTAACAACCTGCTCTATAAAAATATCTCATGGTCTGCCCCCTAAGGTGAATGCCATAAAAAATAAAAACTGTGCTAAAAAAGCCATTTTTTTGTCACTTTGCATAAAAAAGTGTAATTCCAAGCAATCAAAAAGTCCAATATATAGAAAATGGGGACACAAAAAAATGATTTTTTTTCTTTTTCAAAAATGCTTTTATTGTGTAAAACCAAAATAAAATGAAAAAATAGACATATTAGATATCGTCGCGTCCATAACAACCTGCTCTATAAGTGTGAAACCCATAGGTAAGCTGGACCTTGTTCTATGGATTTTTTTGATGTTTCTAGAATAAAGTTTCTGCATTTTATGAAGATAATTCTTTTCTTATTGGTCTAATGCTAGAAGCCTGACTAATAAAATTGGTGAACTAGAATTAATTATGTAGGAAAAGAATTTTGTAAAACCCAGAAAGTGGAAGGAGTTTGCCTTTATGTAAAGTCCTGTCTAAAGCCCACACTCCGGGAAGATTTAAGTGAGGGACATGAACATGTGAAGTCACTGTGGGTAGAAATACATGGAGGCAAAAACAATAATAAATTACTGATAGGATAGTTTGTCATAAACTACCTAATGGAACACAGGGCAGTTAAAATCTACTACTAAGGCTACATGCACACAAACGTATTTTTTCCTGTGTCCGTTCCTGTTTTTTTTTTTGAGGATTGGATGAGGACTGCAAAAAATGCGTACAGCACACCATGTGCTGTCTGCATCAGTATGTCCATTCTGTAGCCCCGCAAAAAAGATAAAGCATGTCCTATTCTTGTCCATTTTGCGGACAAGGATATCCGTTGTTACAATGGATCTACCATCCGTTGCTCCTAGAGGCTCATTTGCGTGTATTAAAACATAATTTTTCTCAGCAATATAGACACATATGAACATGGGACCAACGCAGATGACTTCAGCTGCCAAGTACATATGTAACAGGTCAGCCAGTTTAATAGGTAAGAATCTGCTGACCATCGAGATCATAGAGGAGGCTGAGTGATGTGTCTAGTCACATGACCCTCCATCAGCAGTCATCTTATCGACAGGACCTCTATGTGGACAACACAAAAGACTTGTCTAACAATGGAACAGGGCTTATGAAATATAACGAACAGCAACAAAAACTATATTAGTAAGCCACATAGTCATCTTACATACACATTGGTCACAAGTAGCCAGAAACTGACCAACCCTTTTAAGTCTTATTAATAGCCTAGAGGATCAAAGGGAAAGACCCAACTTTCCAAGGGTTTCCTTTCCCGCCCAGTATTTTCATAAGGTATGCCCTATTGGTGGCAGAAGTATGCCACTCTGGCAGCCTCACTGCCACAATATATATGTGTGTAGCGATAGATAGATAGATAGATAGATAGATAGATAGATAGATATGAGGTAGATATATGTATATATATATATATATATATATATATATATATATATATATATATATGATAGATATTAGATAGATATGAGATGGATAGATACTATATATGATGATAGATATGATATAGATAGATGTGGGATAGATAGATAGATAGATAGATAGATACATAGATAGATATGAGATGGATATATAGAAATGAGATAGATATGAGAGAGATAGATATTAGATAGAATGTATTTAGAAATATTTAGGATTACTTACCTTGCACACATGACTGAAGTAAGAACAGTGAGCAGAGGACAGCAATCACTGCTTTGTACATGATGAATGTAGACAGTGATGCTAAAGAGAAAGTTGTAACTAACAATCCAGTGATCCTATGTATATATCCTACATTCCCTCCCACTGAAATCAAACAATGGGAAAATCCCATAGACTGATCTAACTGGGACTTTCGGATATTCTCAAGTTCTCATTTTCTTGAAAAGACAGATGTTATCAGAAAAGAAGCACCATAAAATAACAGCCTAGTAATAATTATGATAGAAAGCTAAGGTGAAAAAACAAAACAAGATTTGTCTTGCACATTTTTGCAACCATTTCTTATGCTATTGTCTGTAACACAACATAAAGAGCATGTACAGTATAAAGCTATCCTTATTTTATCCATTTATTAGGAGCTTTGTATGGAGTAAGTAAATCTACATATTGCTGCATTTCAGAGAGTTTAAAAAACCCAGGAGACGACTTGATTGGATCCACAATAGTAGCGATATAGATTTTAGCCAGCTTTTTCGGAAACTACCTAACTAAATAACTAAACTTAACCACTTCAATACAAGAGAGTTTCCTAACCAGGCCATTTTTTAAGATTTAGCAATGGGGCTATCTAACTGCAAATTGCTATTTAATTTTTGAGCCATGTATTTAATACCATTTTTCCCAGGACACATTTGACCTTTCTTTTGTGCTATTAGATGACAGATATATTAATATATTTATTGAAGGGAAAACTGTGAAAATTATGAAAATATCTTTTCCTTTTTTATAGTTTTTGTTTTATGTTACAAAAGATTTCATGACAAAACATTTCTAAAACCATTAGCGCATGTTTGTACTATGAAAATAGATGCTACTCATACAATTTATCTACTGGCAGCGCCAGTAAGACTTTGCATGAGTGGGTCCTCCACAAGACTGCCAGAACTGATGTAAAGATTTAAAATTCTTTTTAGAAATGAAAAAATATGCGTGTTACCTCTGTATTTTACGTACAAAAAAAGCTATACTAAATACAACTAAAGCACATACCTTTGTGTTTTACATTTTTTTTATGAAAGAATCGAGTCATGTATCAATGTGAAAAAAATCCTAAATTAGGCGTATTCATACTTTTTCCCCCCGCTCATGCCAGGTTTAAAATTGTGGGTGGCGAAGAGGACGGGCCAGTAGGTCTAAATATACACTGGATGCGCCAAAGTTATAAAGAGGTCTGCGCCTCTTCATAACTTCGGTGAGTATATTTACACACTGTCAACTATGTTATTGTTTAAACAAATATACTAATAGTGTGTGTGTCCGTAGTCTGCTGTACTTTAGCTGAAATTAATAATTATAGCAATAGCTTTATTATGTTTTTTTATTTAACTTTATTTTTTAATTAAAAGAAAGTGAACTAACTCTTTCCTGCTACAGTCAAGGCACAAATGGGTTAATTCACAATGACAGGATCACAGTTGACTTTTTAGCCAGCAGGGGTCTCTCTGGTTAAAGGGAACCTGTCACACAGTGTAGTTTGCAGGTATCATTCAGAATAAGTTGTATTCTGTGTCTATTCATTTTCATTTTTGCTTAATCTAAGCGTAGTAGTCCAGTGGGTGGAGTGACTGATTGGCAGCTTTCTCTGCTTGATAATACATGCAAAGATCACTGGTTAAGACCTTCCACTGGGCCCTTAAGCCCCCGAAAGAGCAAAATTGTGTATGTATGTGTATGCAGATATATATACAGTGCCTTGCGAAAGTATTCGGCCCCCTGGAACTTTTCAACCTTTTGCCACATTTCAGGCTTCAAACAAAAAGATATAACATTTTAAATTTTTGGTGAAGAATCAACAACAAGTGGGTCACAATTGTGAAGTGGAACGAAATTTATTGGATCATTTAAACTTTTTCTTTTAGGATCTCTGAATGATCCAATGTTGTCCTAAATGACTGATGAAGAGAAATAGAATCCACCTGTGTGTAATCAAGTCTCCGTATAAATGCACCTGCTCTGTGATAGTCTCAGGGTTCTGCATCATGAAGACCAAGGAACACACCAGGCAGGTCCATGATACTGTTGTGGAGAAGTTTAAAGCTGGATTTGGGTACCAAAAGATTTTCCAAGCTTTAAACATCCCAAGGAACACTGTGCAAGCGATCATATTGAAATGGAAGGAGTATCAGACCACTGCAAATCTACCAAGACCCAGCCATCCCTCTAAACTTTCATCTCAAACAAGGAGAAGACTGATCAGAGATGCAGCCAAGAGGCCCATGATCACTCTGGATGAACTGCAGAGATCTACAGCTGAGGTGGGAGAGTCTGTCCATAGGACAACAATCAGTCGAACACTTCACAAATCTGGCCTTTATGGAAGAGTGGCAAGAACATAGTAACATAGTAACATAGTTTGTAAGGCCGAAAAAAGACATCTGTCCATCCAGTTCAGCCTGTTTTCCTACAAGTTGATCCAGGGGAAGGCAAAAAACCCTGTGAGGTAGAAGCCAATTTTCCTCACTTTAGGGGGAAAAATTCCTTCCCAACTCCAGTCAGGCAATCAGAATAACTCCCTGGATCAACGACCCCTCTCTAGTAACTATAACCTGTAATATTATTACCCTCCAGAAATACATCCAGGCCCTTCTTGAACTCTCTTAGTGAACTTACCGTCACCACCTCCTCAGGCAGAGAGTTCCATAGTCTCACTGCTCTTACCGTAAAGAATCCTCTTCTATGTTTATGTACAAACCTTCTTTCCTCCAGACGCAGAGGATGTCCCCTCGTCATGGTCACTGTCCTCGGGATAAATAGATGATGGGAGAGATCTCTGTACTGACCTCTGATATATTTATACATAGTTATTAGATCTCCCCTCAGTCGTCTTTTTTCTAAAGTGAATAACCCTAATTTTGATAATCTTTCAGGGTACTGTAGTCCACCCATTCCAGTTATTACTTTAGTTGCCCTCCTCTGAACCCTCTCCAGCTCTGCTATGTCTGCCTTGTTCACAGGAGCCCAGAACTGTACACAGTACTCCATATGTGGTCTGACTAGTGATTTGTAAAGTGGCAGGACTATGTTCTCATCTCGGGCATCTATGCCTCTTTTGATGCAACCCATTATCTTATTGGCCTTGGCAGCAGCTGTCTGACACTGGTTTCTGCAGCTTAGTTTGCTGTTCACTAAAATTCCTAGGTCCTTTTCCATGTCAGAGTTACCCAATGCTTTACCATTTAGTATGTACTGGTGACTTGCATTATTCCTTCCCATATGCATAACCTTACATTTGTCAGTGTTAAACCTCATCTGCCACTTTTCTGCCCAAGCCTCCAGTCTATCCAGATCCTGCTGTAGCAGTGCACTGTCCTCTTCTGTGTTAATTACTTTACACAGTTTAGTGTCATCTGCAAAAATTGATATTTTACTGTGCAAGCTTTCTACAAGATCATTAATAAATATATTGAAAAGAATAGGACCCAATACAGACCCCTGTGGTACCCCACTAG
The DNA here is from genome assembly GCA_900303285.1 of Rhinella marina. Taxonomy (NCBI): domain Eukaryota; kingdom Metazoa; phylum Chordata; class Amphibia; order Anura; family Bufonidae; genus Rhinella; species Rhinella marina. The sequence continues at coordinate 169,292 of ONZH01028089.1, forward strand.
TGACAGTGACCCAATCTGAGTATGTACCGTTAATAACCACCCTCTGTTTTCTATCACTAAGCCAGTTACTTACCCACATACAGACATTTTCTCCCAGGCCAAGCATTCTCATTTTGTATACTAACCTTTAAGCCATTTCTCAAAGATATCAATAAAAAGTCTACAAGCCACCTGGGAGACACACCAAACATGTGGAAGAAGGTGCTCTGGTCAGATGAAACCAAAATGGAACTTTTTGGAAACAATGCAAAACTATATGTTTGGCGTAAAAGCAACACAGCTCATCACCCTGAACACACCATCCCCACTGTCAAACATGGTAGTGGCAGCATCATGGTTTGGGCCTGCTTTTAATCAGCAGGGACAGGAAAGATGGTTAAAATCGATGGGAAGATGGATGGAGCCAAGTCTGCAAAAGACCTGAGACTAGGACGGAGATTTATCTTCCAACAAGACAATGATCCCAAACATAAAGCAAAATCTACAATGGAATGGTTCGAAAATAAGGGAAAAACTGGAGCACTATTGAATAAAAGATATACATATTTAGAATCAGGTGACATTAGCACATTTCTAATGTCAGCCTGATTCATACGCAAAAAACTAGTGACAGAAACCCTTTAATGTCTGGTTGCACACAGGATGGGAGAATTGCAATAAAGCGTTCCCAAACGTCGAGAAATTTCTCTCCACCAGTTCCATTTTCATGATGAAAGATAGCTTTTCTAAGAACAGTTTGAATGGAGGCAAGTCTGGATGTATCCAGGGTGTGTAAGATAGTTTTAACCCCCTCTGCAGTTTTCTGCTACCTGGCGAACATGGGAGACAATGCTAGTCTATGTAACCAAATACAGTTCAAACTGGGTTCAATGGAACATATGAGATGAGATATATGATTGCAAAAGTTGAGATTCTGTGCCTAAATTTTTGGATAATCAGGCAGCCCTAGAGGCAGTGATAAATATCAGCTGCATCAGCAAGAAAACGGAAACATCGGTCTGTGGGAAATATACCCATTCTATGACCTTGCACTGTAGTGATGTACGCCTTATGGACCACCTGGTGAACCATCATTATATATCAACTAGAGGGAAGAAATTTAAGGCTGTGTTCAATAGTGAGAGGTAGAGTAGAGGTTGTTAGAGTAGGAATGCTAGTTATCCACTTATTAAAAGCGTTTTGAACGTTGGCATAGTCAAATGGGACATGGAGAAATTTGCAATATTGAGAAATGTGTCCTGTCAAAGAGGCCTGGTGAGTAATTGCTTTGTATATTGCTATTCCATTCTGTTTGTGAGAATAGAGGAAGTCATCTAGATATGTAACTATGAGCTTGGAGGTAAGGGAATAATGTTAGTTGAGCCTGAGGAAATTTAATCTGGAGATCTGAGAGAGAGAGGGGATCTTATGTGAGTCCATTTCCATGAGTTGTTTCAAGCAAAGGATGCCCCCACATTTATGAGAACAACCATTTTGAAAATCTGGGTTGTCAATCAGTGTAAGAAATAGGGAATAGTTAGGGTGAAACTGTCTATTAAAGGGGTTGAGGGGCTGAGATTAATATTCCCTATAGACGTTTATGTTTGGAGTTGGCATTTTTTGACTAAAACACTCCATAAACCACAAAATGCCAGTCTGAAAGTGTACTGTACCTAAGCCTTTTGTATATACTTTATTAAAACTGGTTGTAAATGTAATAAAATTAATTTTTCTAATATATTTTATTTATTTTTTGTAACGTTTTCCCTGTGAAATAGCCACCTGACGTTCAGGTGCCTATTGCGCTTTACAATCCATACTCCCATATAGCACTGTTTATGGCAGTACGGACTCCCCTGTGGCCCACTTAATAGCCTGGGCAGCTAATAGAGCAGGAGCTCACATAAGACATTGCTCCTCTGCCTGTGCCCATTCTGCTAAAACATGACAGCCCAGCTATGCCAGGCTTTAGGAGAGCAGCGCTGGGACAGGCAGGAACAACCATGTTCGGCTTGTACAGCGCTCAGTGCGGCCAAACTGGAGTCCATACTCCTTTACACGGTGCTGTATTGGAGAACGGATTCCACAACACAATAAGCACTTCTAAACTTCTGGTGCCTATTTTGCTGGGAAAATGTTAAAAAAGTAAAGTAAGTGCCGAATATTAGAAAAATTACATTTATGACATTTACATTAAGTTTTAATAAAGTATATGAAAGATTTAGGTATACTGTAATTATATATTTAGGTATACGGTATGTATTTCAATATGGCCAGGAAATTCTTTAGTAAATTATTCTTGTATTATTATGCACCTTGATTTAAAAAGGGCTAAGGACTATGTTGGCACTATATAAATAAAGATTATTATTATTATTATACGTCAGTGGAAAAATTCCATCCATATTACATAATACTGCAGGCACACCAGAGTTCTAAGCGTCTATCCAGAAGGCATGTTTTGATTAGTTACTTTGCTGTGTTTTGTTTTTTTTTTTACCTAATTGCCTCCCCCACAAAAATAATAGGTACTTATTAAAAAAAAAAAAAAAAACACTATAATGATGCATTGTACTTTTTGAAGCGGGGTTGTTTAATTTAATAGTAGCACATCTATGCTGGCCATAGACTTCTATTATGACGGAATGCAATATGGAATGCCTCTTATGCCATCATAGAATTCTATTTTGGTCCATGGTAACGGAATCCATTACGGAATTCTTAGATAAGCTGAACGCCCAACACAAGATATAAGAATTGCATCATCTGACATGACACAATACATTTTTTATGTTGTTTTGTCTTCCTATCTAGAATAATATGAATGGATGTTTAGTTACTTGAGATTTTGAACCTTCCCTAATTTTTTTAAACTAGATTTTAGACTTAAAGGGGTATTCCAGTTACACGAAGTTATCCGCTATTCTGTGGAATACAGTTGTCAGCTATTTCTGTCAGTCCCATCAGGATTAATGGAATGGCACTGTGTATGCTTGACCTGCTGCTCCATTAATTTCAGGGGCCCCTGGGGTAGTGGGTCCTTGTTCTCATGATCGGTTGGGGGTCCCAGCGCTCAGACCCCTACCAATCTAATAGTTATCTTGATGTAACTGGAATACCCCTAAAGAGGCGTGTATATAGTATAGTCCATGCAGTCAATTCATTTTCATAGGGAACCAGAATGGTAGGGGGCCCACTCTGGCCACTCCTCCACCTGCTGCCGCTCTCCACAAGTCTCTCGCAGACAGACATTTGGCAGTTCGATTAAGAACTATCAAATGGAGGCCGACCACACGACTGCTATGTCACAAGGAGTCAGGAGGGGCCTGACACTGAACTACTACTTCTGTTCCTGATATGAAAACACTATATTTTCATGCAGTCACCACTAGAGGGAGCCCAGTGCGAAGAGATAATTAGAGCTTCCATTGCAGGCGATAGTAACTGTATAAACTCCTATGCACTCAATGTATTTATGCCAGTTGTTCAAAATGAGTACTATAGTTTTTAACCCCTTCCCGATCAGCGCCGTATATGTACGGTGCTGGTGCGGTGCGGGGACATGACGCCTGCTCGCCCGTGCGGCGGGCGTCATGGCCGGCAAGTCTCTGCTGTTTCTAACAGCAGAGACTTGCCGCTACTTACCACCATCGGCGGCGTCTTCTTGGCCCTTCTGATGCCGTGATCACACGTGATCACGGCATCAGGATGCGTCTGAACCCGGAAGAGTACGCTTCCGAGTGGCCAATCGGGGTGTCTGTACACCATATGAAAACTGTAATCCTCGCTGGTGAGGATTACAGTTTTCAAACTGCAATTCTTATTCTGGCCACTAGATGGCAGGCCAGGATAAGAAATGAGCAATTTTTGGATTTATCTCCATCTAGTAAATCCCTGATTGCTCATAAAGAAAAAAAAAACACAATATATTAGCTCATATTTGAGCTTAAAAATAATCATAAAATTTTTTTTAAAAATGTTAAAAAATATATAAAAAAATATATAAAAGTTCAAATCACCCCCTTTCCGTATAATTAAAAAATAAATACCTAAATAACAATAAATATAGACATCATGGGTATCACCGTGACCGAAAACGCCCGTACTTTTAAAATATAAAAAAAAATTCCAATACGCCGAATTGTGTGGCAGAAATAAGCGTCTAAAAAAAATTAAATAAAAAGTGATCAAAAAGTCATACACACCCCAGAATGGTATCAATAAAAACTTCAGATCGCCCCGCAAAAAATGAGCATACCATACAGCTCCGTATACATAAATACAAAAAAGTTATAGGGGTCAAGATATGACAAAAAAAAAAAAAAAAAGAAAAAGGCCAACTTTATAATTATTTTATTACTATCAAAACGCAGGAAAAACTATACATATTAGGTATTGCCGGATTTGTAGTAACCAGTAGAAATTAACTGGTCAGTTTTAATGAACATCGAACGCCGTAAATAAAAAACCAGGAAAACTGTAGCGGAATTGTGCTTTTTTTGCAATTTCACCCGATTTGGAATTTTTTTCCCGCTTCCCACATTCCCATATTAAATGGTGGCGTTTGAAAGTACAACTTGTCCCGCAAAAAAGAAGCCCTCATACAGCTATGTGAACAGAAAAATAAAAAAGTTATGGCAGTATGAAGGCAAGGAGCGCAAAACGAAAATGCAAAAACGAAAAAACCTCCGGTGGTGAAGGGGTTAAACACCAGTTAAATTTTTTCTGAAGTCAGATAAAGTGGGTGGGATTGAGGGTTACATAATGCTCCTCTCTCCATTTGCGGTCAGCTGACATGTGAGTACTGGACTCTGAAGGATACAAGAACATGGTGCATTGTGTTTTTGTATCCTTTTTTTTCCTCACGTATATGTTGAGCTGTCTGCTGATGTCACATTAAATTTGGAAGATGATTGGTTATGGTGCAGTTCACAGTGAGGATAAGGATGGGGATTGTGAACGATGTGATCATTAACTTCTGTATGATGATTTGGTGCTATGTTAGATACTCCTCTTTGTATTAGGTATTTAAACTTGTGGTTTTAATGGTTTTGTATGGCTTGAAAAAAGGCTTGTAAAAAGCTGAAACGTTGCATTCTGTTGTATTGATGGGTATCTTATAAAGGGCACAAGAAGAATATGCTGGCTCCACATTCTTTATTCTCTTATCTTTGGTGGTTATGAGCCTGTCCACTAGAAGCTGTGCATCATGGAGTTCAGATTGGGCACCAGTGCTATCTTCAAGTGAATTTCTATCCAGAGGAGAGGTCATCAGTGTTGGAAAATGCCTTTAATTCCTGTAAATGTGTACCAGACACCTCCTTACTTAATTCCAGCTGGAGGACTTTGGTTTTATGCATTACACGCCCAGCTAGCATTTTCTCAGAAGGCATACTATTCCCATAATATCTAACTTGGTATTCCCCAGACACACAGAAACAGACAAATACTGCTTTACTCTCATGTAAATGAAAAGTGAAACCATTTATTATCCCTAGACTAAGTATACAAACCTGCTTCTGTTATAGTACTTTGACCTTTTAATTATATCCTTCTTAAACCACCTCAACCCTTTATAACATGGATATTCTGTAAATAAGCTACTATATAACACAGTCAAAGTTTAGTAAAACTAAACAACTAAAAACTAAAACTATTTGCAGCAATTTGACATGCACCTGCATACTTGGATGTGCTGACTGACCCCAAGTTTTTCTTACAGTCATAGTTTAGAACATTGCAATATACTTTAAAGGGAACCTGTCATCAACTTTATGCTGACTGTACTGAGGGCAGCATAAAATAGTGACAGAAATGCTGATTTCAGCAGTGTGTCACTCATGAGCTAAAAGTAAGTGGTTGCTGAGAACCAACATCACAAACATTGCAGATTAGGCCTGGAAAAGAGTCAAATCTACCTGAGAAGAGTCATGGTTATTCCTAATCTCCTTCTCTCCTGCCCATCTGCTGATGATTGGCAGTTCTCTCCTAGAGAGAAAGGGAGAAAACTAGGTAGAAGCCTGTCAGTCATCATCAGTTGGGCAGGGAAAGCAGGAATTCATGAATAACCATGACACTTCTCATGAAGATTTTACTCTTTTCCAGGCCTAATCTGCAATGATTGTGATGTTGGTTCTCGGCAACCACTTACTTTTAACTTATAAATGACAGACCGCTGAAATCAACTTACCTGTCTCTACTTTATTCTGCTGTTAGTATGGGTAGCATAAAGGTGATGACAGGTTCCCTTTAAGATGCGGTGAATGTAGTCACTTGATATCAAGTGTTTTTAAAGTGTACCTCCGGGCATGCTCTGGTGGTACAGCTGTACTAGACAGTTTCAAGCTGTCTACTTCAGGTGTATGATGCCCAGCAAGTATCATGCATAGGTCCAATTAATTAGAATAGGACCCTTCCACAATATCTGCTGGACATTTTATGGATGTCTTGCCAACTGTACCACTCAGAATGCAGTTGTTTCTTTTAATGCCTATTTGTTAGTTTAGGTAGCAAAAAATGTCTGAAGGCATACTATAACTAAAGCATAATGGGCAGTGGGTGTGGACCCACTGTACTAACTAACCTGTTTGACCTTAGGCTAGTCCTGAGGGTGTTATCCTGGCAATCCCCTGGTTTTCACCCTTTAAACCTTATACAGGAATCTGACCTTCGCTGCAGGGGACTCACTAGACTGCTACCTCTTAGAATAGTCCTGGTATAGTGGCCAGATGACCCATGTTGTTTGGAGACACTGGTGCAAATTACCAAGGGGTCAGATAGTTTGTTTATACTGTTCAGGGCAAGCAGCAAAGCGTCAGTCCAGTAGACAAGCTATGGTTAGAGCAGGCAGCAGAGTATCAGTTGGTAAACAGGTAAACGTTTGGTACACAGGCAGACAATTAGAATAGCACGCCTTCACTGATTAAACAAGTAAACTACAAACTTAAAGGGGTATTCCCATCTCACAAATGTAGTTTCTATAATTAGATATAGCCATACCAATATTATTACTAATAGGATGTATTTATATAAAATGTACCATTTAGAAGATTTGCCTATTTGTATAGGCATTGTCCCACACACATCAGTCAGGCCGTTGCCCCTGGTTACGGTCACAGCAGCCATGTAGTAGTGGTGTCTGGCTTGCTCTTGTTCAAACCCGCTCTGAGGTAACTGCTGTAATGTGAACGCACATTGCATGAGCATGCGGAGACACATCTTAGGGTACTTTCACATCTGCGTTTTGGGCGCAACCGGTCCAAAACGCAATGGTCAGGATCAGTCCAAAACGCAGACTTTATAAAAGGACTTTATAAACTGCTCCAGAGATGAATTGATCTTAGAACAGGATGCGTTTCTCTGCATTTTGGAAGTGAAAACAGAAATGCCTAAGCCCTAAGATGTGTCTCCGCATGCTCATGCAATGTGCATACACAATACAGAAGTTACCTCAGAGCGGGCTTGAACAAGAGCAAGCCGGTCACCACTACTACATGGCCACAGTGGCCATAACTAGGGGCAACAGCCTGACTGATGTGTGTGGGATAATGGATATACAAATAGGGAAATCTTCTAAATGGTACATTTTATATAAATACATTCTATTAGTAATAATACTGGTGTGGCTATATCTAACTATACAATCTACATTTGTGAGATGGGAATACCCCTTTAAGCTCAGGCCAGGAGTGAGAGGGCAGCCCAGCATTAATAGCAGAAGCTGATTACCAGTTTACCAGCCATGCAGCTGCACAGAGAGCAAAGAGAGAAGGGGAGTGGTGGTGATGGCAAAAATGGGAGGAGTAGTAGTTTAATGACTAACTTTCCTAATAGAAGTAATAAGGCAGTGACAGACATGGGCCGCTAATGTAACATAAAGGTTTAAAGGTCTTCTACAACAGATTACACTTGTTGGTCTCTAGTACATGCTCTGCCCCTCTTCACTGCTTTCCAGTTACAAGAAATGACATGGGTGATGCCCCATTCATCTGAAGTAACAAAGGCAGGTTAAGTAGATAAATTTCTGTTGATCTTGGCTGTCCTCTGAGTTTCCTTAAAGGGGTTCTCCAGGAATTTAGAAAATGAAAATACTTAAATATTACATTATTATAAATATACTCCCAAATAGCTTTCATTAGTTATAATGGCTCATTTTGTCTGGGGAGCAATCATTAGGAGAAATAAAATGGTTGCCATCCTATTAGTACACACAGAACCTGTCCTAATCACACAGCAGGACAAGATACTTCACAACACTGAGGTAAACAGCTGTCTTATACTCCTCTTTGCTCTGCTTGTCAGGGATAATGATCCTGAATACCGCTAATAAGATCTTTATCTGAATCTCTGTAGGAATGGAGTTAATATTTTATGGCATAAAATATAGTGGGAAGCGGTAATTCCTCCACCATTTATTTCACAGGTAATTCCTACACTGCTTTACGGGTTTTGTTCCCAGGACGTTTCATTTCCAGCAAAACTGCACGCTGGGTCAGTACAATTACAACATATGCCTCATATGCATAGTTTTTTTTATGTCCAAATAGTGTAAAAATAAATGTAAACTTTGATAAAAAAAATTTTTTACCTCACCATATTCTGACCCCCATAATTTTTTTTATTCTTATGTCTACTGAGCTGTTTAGGGGCTCATTTTTTGTGGGACAATTCTTAGTTTTTATTGATACCATTTTGGAGTGTGCGTGACTTTTTTTTATCACATTTTATTACATTTTTAAGGGTAAGAGAAACAATAAAAAAAATAGCAAATCGGCCATGTTGACCTTTTTTCCATTATGCCATTTGCTGTATTGGAAAATGTTTTAAATATTTTAATAGTATGAGCATTTTCGGTCACAGTGATACCCATGATGTTTACATCTATTTCTATTTAGGTATTTATTTTTTAATTATAAGGAAAGAGGGTGATTTAAACTTTTCAATTTTTTAATATATTTTTCAACTTTTTTTTAAATTTTTGTGATGAATTTGAAGCTCATATATGAGCCTATAAATTATGGTTTTTAATTTTTCATTTTGTACTATCAGGGATTTTTAAAATGGGGTTTGGATTGAAAATTGCTCATTTCATATCCTGGCCTGCCATCTGGAGGCCAAAATAAGAATTGCAGCATGAACACTATCAGTCTCATCAGTGAGGCTCATAGTGTTCATTGCAACTACCAATGCCTCCATTGGCCGTGTGGGGTGTCGGTAGGAAGCTTTTCTCACTTGATCACAGCATCTAAAGCCTTTATATACCGCAATCGGCATTATTGCTGTTTCAAACAGCAGAGACTTGCCGGCTATGACACCCGCTGCACTTGCTAGCGGGCGCCATGTTCCCACATTGCTCCAGCACTGTAGATAATTCAGCTTGGAAATAAACCTCATCTGAATTATTCATACTCGCCTTGCAGTGGAGTTAAACCCTGTTTGATATCAGGTAAAATTGGTCAATGCAGCCATTCCATTCTAATACAGCCGTTCCATCCGTGAGCCATTTTCCCCGCAGCCAACTAATTATGCCCCTGACTCTAACACAGCGTAGAAACCTCTATGCGATACCTAGCCTTCTTACTCAGCATGTACTGGAGGAAATTAAGCCTCCCTTTAAAATGTACCAGTCACCAATCAATAGAGATAGTCCACGTGCGGCCGACTTTTATATAATCTGTCATAACTGGGGTAATCTCAGTGTGGACACTGTGTATTATTATTGTCATTGAGGAATCAGTTTAATTCAACCTCAGTTTAATTCAAAATGTAGAACATTATAAATATGTTACACTATATAAGATACTTATATTTACTGTACGATAAAAGGAAATGCCCACAGAAGGTGTGGTCTCCTTGGCTAGAATCAGTAGATATGGCTGTTTAATTTCATAGATTAATGTCAGGATTTTAATGTAATTGGGTTGGTAGTTAGGCCTGGACCCTTTTTGTCACAGTTGAAATGAGGACTTTCATTAGCTGTCACTGAGTAAAAGTTAAAGTCGACCAATAACCTCTTCTGACATATCTATTATAGCATCTACTTGCATTTCCTTTGAAACAACTTACACATGCACAATTCTATTCCAAAATAAATACCAATACCAACTCAAAAATCCATGAGGGAGTTGAGAAGAGACATCATGGGTCTGCTTACAGAGTGTATAAAACATTTGGACTTGGTATCTGAGAATCCCAGGATCGGAGTATGCTAACTGATTCTCAAAATCCATAAGCCGGGAAATCCAGTGAAGCAGATCATCCCAGCCATGGGAACTCTCACTGAAAAAAAATTCAGGATGGGTCCTCAAAGCATTGGTGTGGAAGATAACTAACCATCTGTAGGATACCACAACTTTATTGAACAAACTGTTAACCTTAGGTCCCTTATCCAAAGGTACCATTTTAGCCACCATGGATGTGGAAGCTTTGTATTCCAAAATCCCGCACAAGGATATAGAAAATTTTATTCCAACATCCCACACCAGGATGGATTAACTGCCTGCCAAGTGTATGTAAAGGCTAATGGGATTGTATACAAGTCTGTGCTGCAACTAACTAGATTTATCTTCACTCACAATCAGATTTCTTCAGGCAATAAAATATATCTCAAATGCACTGGAAGTTCTATCGGCAGAAAAATGGCACTTCAATATGTCAACCATTTCATGGCAAAACTGAAGCTACCCTAAAAAGATGTTTTTAGGGAGTGCCTAAAACTGTATATATTGAGATTTAACCTAATTTCTTGGGGTAGGGCATTCCAGAGAAATGGTGCAGCACGAAAGACGTCTTGAAGCTGGGAGTGAGTGGTTTGGATTATGGTAGATTTCAATCGGAAATCATTTGTAGATCACGGGTAGGGTGTTAGACAGAGATAAGGGAAGAGATATAGGGGGTGCAGCACTGTGGAGAGCTTTGTAGGTGAGAACGAGCAGTTTAAATTGGATTTCATATTGTACGGGTAACCAGTGCAATGACTGGCACAGAGTGGCAGCATAAGAGTAGCGGTTAGACAGATACTGTAGGTAACCCTGGCTGCTGCATTAAGGATAGATTGGACAGAGGAAAGTCTGGTGAGGGGGTGGCCAATTAATAGTGACTTACAAAAATCGAGGTCCTAATGATGCAAAGGCAACAATCTGAGTTTTTGTTGTTTCTTTAGTGAGAAAGGGCCGGATTCCAGAGATATTTTTAGTTGTGCAGCATGGGTCAAGAGGAGGTTTTTTTTTAACAATGGAATAATGATAGAGTGTTTGAAAGAGGAGGGTAAGATACCAGAAGAAAGAGAGAGAGAAGATTTTTGTAAGGTGAGTAGTGACAGTAGTAGCCAGAGAGAGAGACTGAGTAGGTGTGAGGGAATGGGGTCAGAAGTGCATGTAGTAGGACGAGAAGCAGAGAGGAGCCTGGAGACTTCTTGACTGGGTAAAACGTGGACAGTGAGCCAGAGGAGATGCAGGGGCCAAGGGGAACCGATTTCATGCCGGATGATTTCTATTTTCTCTGTTAAGTAGGCGGCCAGATCTTCAGCACAGAGGTCTGTGATAGGCGCCTGCACTTTAGGACTGAGGAGGAAGTGAGAAGTGTCAGAGTTTTTTTTGATTGCTGGACAGTGAGGAGACTAGGGTGGTGAAGTAAATCTGTTTGGCAAGGTGAAAGTTAGTTATAGGTTCTGAGCATGAATTTGTAATGGAGGAAATTTTCTGGTGTTTGAGTTTTTCTCCATAGGTATTTGACATTCCTGGAGCAACGCTGGAGAAAGCAAGTTTGAGGTGTAAGCCAGGGCTGCTTTGGTCTGTGTTTGGAGTTTTTGAGGGTAGGGGATGCAGCTTGGTTCAGGATGCTTTTGTCATTATAGTGATTTACAACCGGATCATGACAGGAGAGGGAAGAGATTGGGGACAATGATGAGTGTAGAGTGTCTGTAAGTGTATGAGGGTCGGGCCTGTGAATTTCTGAATGTGTAAATAGCAGGAGTGTGCTTTGATGAGTGAAGATTTGTGAGAGGGATGAAGAGGATGTTGTGGTCAGAGAGTGGGACAGGTGAGTTATTAAAGTCGGAGATTTAAGGAAGTCGGGAGAAGACCAAGTCAAGTGTGTTACCATCTTTATGTGTCAGAGTTAAAAAGTTGTGAAAGGCCAAGAGAGGAGGTAAGAGATAGAAGTTGGGAGGCATATGCGGAAGTTTATGGAGATATTAAAGTCTCCCTAGACTTGGTAACTAGGGTTGGTAATTCCGAGGACAGAAAGTATGGCAGCCAGGCAGCAAAGTGATCCAGGAACTAGGTGGTTGAGCCAGGGGACAGTATACAACCGCTACTCTGAGAGAGAGAGGGGATGGAAGAGCCTGAGGGTCTGGACCTCATGAGGCGTGAGAGTGACGGAATCAGGGAGATGACCTGGAAAGTGCATTGTGGGGAAAGGAGCATGCTGACTCCGCCACCATGTCTATTCTCACGTCTGGGGGGTTTAATAATTGGGATTAAATAATGTCCATAAACTGGTGCTTTTTCCTATTGTGTGCAATCACTGATTGATTGCAGGGTGTTCGTAATCATGGAAACAAGCAGTGTATAATGCGATGGAAAAATTAATAATAATACAAATAATAATAACAATACATTAGTAATTGTCTTGTATTAACTTTCTCTACATAATAAATGCATAATAAATGGCAGCATCAGTGGAGGGTACTGTGAAAGGTCCTCTTTAACATCCCCTTATGTACATTGCTGCAAGTCAAGCTGCCTTTCTGGGGAACAGTGGGCAGGCCTGCTCAGTATCTAGCTTTCTTTGCTGCTGCAGAGCAATCATTGGTTCCACCGCTTCCACCGCTAGCTCAGTCAGAATATCCAACCGCAATCATAGGATCCAATTATTAAAATACAATTAAATACAATTATTGTAACTAAAATAATCAGAACATATTAAATGGGTGTGCACAGATTTAAAAGAGTTGTTTCAAATGACATTTCTCATGTAGACAAAGTGAATACAAGGCACTTACCAATGTATTATGATTGTCCATATTGCCTCCTTGATGAATCAAGTCAGCAAAGGAAACAATATGGGCAATCAAAATACATTAGTAAGTGCCTTGTATTCACTTTCTCTACATGAGAAATGATAAATGTTATTTGCTGAGATTAGACAGCCCCGTTAAGTCTGAAAACATAAAAAATAAAGGTAAGGACATACCCTAATTTGCTATCTAAATAAGGGTATGTCCATGGGGCATTTATCTCCTCCACATTTTGGAGTGTTTTCTGTTGATTGGAACTAAATCCTACTTTACATTAGCATATATATGTAATTAATACACCAGTAGACAGGGTAGCACACAAATGCACACAAAAGTATCTAGGAGTGATAATGGATTTAGGCCCAAATCCCTGTATTCACACATTTTTAATCATTTTTTTTTAATCAGGGTGCTGAGGAAGAGGCAACATCAGAGGAGAAGGGTGATGGCGGCAGAAATAAAGAGCAGAGGCCATGTATCTCCCAAAGAACAACCAGGGCCATGTCACAAATGTGCCTGCATCAGGTTGCAGGCGATCGGCTAGACTTTCAAAAGTGACATAATTTGACATGTTTTCCTCTTGGTTTGGTTGCTGTTTACCACACCCCTTCCCCTCAGCTGTTGCGGGTGTGGTGATTGTCTTTCCCCTATTTATCACTTCCTCTTCCTCTTGCGGTTTATACTTTCTGTTGACTTTGTTGTGTGTGGTGTGGTTCTTGGCTGAGATCCGGTTGCTGCAATATCTGCATTAAGTGTCATTTTCCCTATTGTGTTTATCCTACTTTTCCCTGTTGTGGTTTTGCCTTCTGGAGTCTCCTGTTCGTCCGTCCTTTTGGAGGAACGGGTTGACTCCTTCCCCTGTCACTAGTTACAGGGTTCTCTAGGGTCAGGTGTTATTAGGTTCCTGTGTATGAACTCTCCTACCTCTAAGGTCTGTTCATACTGGTAGTCAGTCAGGACCTAGTTTCAGGGTTACCTGCAGGAGGTGACCATTTCCCTTGTTTGGTCCTTTTCCCTTCCCTCTTACGCTTGGTGTGGCTATACCCTCCACACCAGAGCGTGACAGGCCATGTCTGCTTCAGGATCTGGTTATGCCGCTGATGCAGTGGATGGGTTAGGCCCAAAAAGTTCCAGAGCTAAGCCCAGCTTGGCTGCCTCTATCTCTGCATGAGTATCTCACGTCTGGCAGCTTTTTTCCATGCTGCCGGAAGACAAAAGCATTGTCTTGAGCAAGCTATGCAAGAGCAAAATAAAACGTGGACAGGCAAAAACAAACATAGGCACAACAGCTCTATTAAACCACATGAAGTGGCATCACCCCATCCCATGGGCAAACAGAGGTGGCAGCCAACAACTACGGCAGGAGTTCCCTCCTTCTCCTGGTCCAGCTTGCGGAAGCCAGGCCACATCCACGTGCAGTACGGTGTTTTTCATATTGTCATCATCCCTTTCCACTTCTCCCACTCAAACTCCTCCTCCGCTCCATCGTCAGCCATCAATAACAGAATGCATGGCCAGGAAACAACTCTACACGGCCAACAATCTGATGGTGCGTAAGCTTAATTCCCACCTGGCCAAGTTGCTGCCTGTGCCGTTGCTGCCATACCATTTAGTCAAGTCTGCAGCCTTTATTGGCGTGTGCTCAGCCTCGCTGGAAGATTCCTGGCCAGCATTATTTATCCCAAAAAGCCCTCCCTGCCTTGTACTCTCACGTGGCGAAATGCATGGGCCGCGCCCTGTGATTCTCAATTAAATTTCATGAGGCAGCATACGTACGCGATTACTGTATTAATGACAACATTTTCTCACAGTGTAGGCAGGCTGAATGCGATCAATAGACCTCTCCTTGCTGCTGGTGCCCCATCTTGCCACTCCTGCTTTCTATCTGCCTTCCATCATGTTGTGTACGGCTTCTGCTACTACTGCAGCCTGCATCATGCCACTAATGTCTCAATTGTCAGTTTCCGTGTATTCACTTTCTACACGGTTGAAATTTAAAAGAAAATTTTTTTGGGGGTTAACACAGTTGAAATTTAAAACATTTTTTTTTTGGGGGGGTTGCATTTCATGAGGCGGCATATGTACGTCATTACTGTATTTATAGCAACATTTTCTCACAGTCCAGGCAGGCTGAATGCGATCAATAGACCTCTCCTTGCTGCAGGTGCCCCATCTTGGCACTCTTGCTGTCTGTCTGCCTACCATCACGTTCTGTACAGCTGCTGCTGTGGCCCGCATCATGCCACTAATGCCAATTGCCAACCATTATGTTCGCCCAAGACACCTTTTATTTATTTATTTTTTTTATCATAACACTGTGTGTGTTTAACACCTTAAGGACCAGCCATTTTTCACCTTAAGGACCAGGCCATTTTTAGCAAATTTTTACACTGAGTAATACACTTACAGCCAATGCATTACAATACAAAAGTATTGTGATGCATTGTAAAGGGGATCAGACCCCCAAAAGTTAAATAAAGTGGGAAAAAAAAGTTAAAAAATAAAGTTTCCTAAAAAAAAATAATAATAAAAGTTTCAAGTAAAAAAAAAGCCATTTTCCAAAAAAAAGTTTAAAAAAAATTGTAAAACAAAGGTAAAAAAGAAAGATAAACATATTAGGTATTGCCGCGTCCGTATCGACCGGCTCTATAAAAATATCATGTCATCCACCCCGCCAGGTGAACGCAGTAAAAAAAAAAAAAAAAGTGTAATAGCAGGCGATCAAAAAGGCGTATTTATCCCAAAATGGTACCAATCAAACCGTCATCTTGTCCCGCAAAAATGATACCCTACCTGAGACAATCGCCTGAAAAATAAAAAAAAATATGGCTCTTTGAAAATGGCAACACAAAAAACTGATTTTATTCTGTTCAAAAAGAAATCTAATGTGTAAAACTTTCCAAAAATAAAAAAGTTACACATATTGGGTACCGCCGCGTCCGTAACAACCTGCTCTATAAAAATATTACATGAGATGGCCCCCCAGGCGAATGCTGCAAGAAAAAAAAAACGTGCCAAAACAGACATTTTTTGGTCACCTTCCCTTACAAAAAGTGTAATAGCAGGCGATCAAACAGGCGTATTTACCCCAAAATGGTACCAATCAAACCGTCATCTTGTCCTGCAAAAACGATACCCTACCTGAGACAATCGCCTGAAAACTTAAAAAAATATGGCTCTTTGAAAATGGCAACACAAAAAAAATATTTTATTCTGTTCTAAAATGCATCTAATGTGTAAAACTTTACAAAAATAAAAAAGTTAGACATATTGGGTATCGTCGCGTCCATAACAACCTGCTCTATAAAAATATTACATGAGATGGCCCCCCGGATGAATGCTGCAAAAAATTAAAAAAAAAAAAAAAAAACTATGCCAAAACAACCATTTTTTTCCCTCTTCCCTCACAAAAAGTGTAATAGCAGACGATCAAAAAGGCGTATTTATCCCAAAATGGTACCAATCAAACCGTCATCTTGTCCCGCAAAAATGATACCCTACCTGAGACAATCGCCCAAAAAATTAAAAAAATATGGCTCTCTGAAAATGGCAACACAAAAAACTGATTTTATTCTGTTCAAAAAAGCATCTGTGTAAAACTTTCCAAAAATAAAAATGTTTGACATATTGGGTATCGCCGCGTCCGTAACAACCTGCCCTATAAAAATATTACATGATATGGCCCCCCAGGTGAATGCTGTAAAAAAATTTTTTTAAAAACTATGCCATAACAGCCATTTTTTTCACCTTGCCTCACAAAAAGTGTAATAGCAGGCGATCAAAAAGTCTTATGTACCCCAAAATGGTACCAATGAAAATGTCACCTCGTCCTGCAAAAAATGAGCCCCCACATAAGACAATAACTCAAAAAAATAAAAATCAATGGCTCCCGCAAACCAATCCATCAAAATCTGTGCTGCAAAATCCATATGGCGCTCCTTCTGTTCTGAGTCCTGCCATGTGCCCCCACAGCAGTTTACCACCACATATGGGGTGTTGCCGTATTCAGGAGAAAATGGGGAACAAATTATGGGGTGCTTTTCTCCTGTTACCCCTTGTGAAAATGAAAAATGTGGGGCCAAAGCAACATTTTTATTGGAAGAAACTGAAACTTAATATATTCTTTGAAGGGTGTAGTTTCCAAAATGGGGTCACTTTTTGAGGGTTTCCACTGTAGGGGTACGTCAGGGTCTCCCAATTACAAAATGGTGCCTAAATACCATTCTAGCAAAATCTGCCTCCAAAATCCATATGGCGCTCCTTTCCTTCTGACCACTGCCACAAACCCATAGAGACGTTTACCACCACATATGGGGTATTTCTGTAAACTTCAGAATCAGAGTAATGTATATTAAGGTTTAGTTTGCTGTTAACCCTTGCTGTTTTGCAAGAAAAAAATTATTAACATGAATAATCTACCAAAAAAGTGAAATTTTTAAATTTCACCTCCATTTTCCATTAATTCTTGTGGAACACCTCAAGGGTTAACAAAGTTTGTAACAGCAGTTTTTATAATTTGAGGGGTGTAGTTTCTAAAATGGGGTCATTTATGGGTGGTTTCCATTATGTAAGCCACTCAAAATCACTTTATATCTGAATTGGTGCTTAAAAAAATGGTTTTGGAAATTTTGTTGAAAATTTGAAAAATGGCTTCTAAACTTCTAAGCCCTCTAACGTCCCAAAAAAGTAAAATGACATTTATAAAATGATGCCAACATAAAGTATACATATGGGGAATGTAAAATAATAACTATTTTTGGAGGTATTACTATGTATTTTGAAAGTAGATAAACTGAAATTTTGAAATTTGCAAATTTTTCCAAATTTTTGCTAAATTTGGTATTTTTTTATAAATAAAAATGAAATATTTTGCCACAAATTTACTACTATCGTGAAGCACAATATGTGACGAGAAAACAATCTTAGATTGGCCTGGATAAGTAAAAGCGTTCCAAAGTTATTACCACATAAAGTGACACATGTCAGATTTGCAAAAAACGGCCTGGGATTTGAGGTGAAAAGTGGCCTGGTACTGAAAGGGTTAAACACACTTTATGATAACACCGTCAAATGTGTGTTTACCCATAACTATGTACTATTGCTATCGTTGCTTTCCAGAGCTTGGGGAGGGGGGATGTTGGAGGGGAAAAAAATTAATAAAAAATAAATGAAAACAAATAACAAGGTTTCCTAAAAATTATGAATCTTAGGAGGCTGGAGAGCATTATATACCAACTTTCAGGGCAATTGGAGCAACTTTGATTGGCCTGAATTAATTCGGGTGCAAACCTTTTCAAAAATTTGGCGAACCAGACCTGAAACTAATCTCGACTGGTTCACTCATCTCTAATGTACGCCATTATGCGTCAAGGGGTTAAGAAAGTGAGCCAGCATTTTGCTAAGGGGATCTTTCACTAGTTTATACAACTGACATTGAACTTTCCATAAGAGAACAACAATTTGCTAAAAAAGTGCAGTTTCAGTTTATGTTTATAAAATAGGAAGTGGAATGTTAGTTTCATGGTTTTGCAGGAGAAAAGTCTTTTAGTCTCACTTCTGTATATGCAGTGTGAAGACTTAGGAATTTGCACAGTAACATTTGATAACTGGAATTTACGTGCCCCCCGATGGGAATTTCTTGGCTCCACATAGCCAAGCAGTCTGATTGGGGGACAGCAGGCAATATATTGCAGTGGCAGGTGTTCTGTGGTTGGCGGCGGGGCGTGACACTATGTTGCAGTGGCTTGGTGGGTAAGTAGTGGGACACATAAAAAAATCATTCAGCTGATTACATCCCTCCCACATTAAAGGGGTGTTCCCATCTAGGACATTTATGGCATATCGCTAGGATATGCTATGAATGTCTGATGGATACAGGACCCACTCCAATTTCCAGAAAGAAGCCCCAAAGTAAAAAAGAGCAGAGGTGGGACAGACACCTATCTGGTATTTATAGCATATCCTAACAATATGCTGCATATGTCATAGATGGGATTATCCCACAGTGCTGCTTGATTCATGCTGCAACAATGCTCTCAGAACACCAGTGCACGCCACCAGGGGCATAGCTAAAGGCTCATGGGCCCTGGTGCAAGAGTTCAGCTTGGGCCCCCCCCTTCCCTTAGCGCTGGTGCACCTAGCTTTTCTGCCGGCCAAGTCAAAAATTGACCCCCCCAAATGCCAAATTCTCACCCTAACCCTTTCCCTCCTAACATTACGTATATCACTACAGAACATACAGGGTAAGGCTACATTCACACGACAGTTGCTTTTGCAGCCTCTGATCTGCATATTTTGCAGCTCAGATGCGGACCCATTCACTTCAGTGGGTCAGCACAAAATGCTATGTCCGTTCTGTAGCCCCGCAAACAAAATAGAACATGTCTCTTACATCCAGTATAATACAGCGCCCCATACCTCTTACATCCAGTATAATACAGCGACCCATACCTTGTACATCCAGTATAATACAGCGCCCCATACCACTTATATCCAGTATAATACAGCGCCTCATACCTCTTACATCCAGTATAATACAGCGCCCCATACCTCGTACATCCAGTATAATACAGCGCCTCATACCTCTTACATCCAGTATAATACAACGCCCCATACCTCTTACATCCAGTATAATACAGCGCCCCATACCTCTTACATCCAGTATAATACAGCGACCCATACCTTGTACATCCAGTATAATACAGCGCCCCATACCACTTATATCCAGTATAATACAGCGCCTCATACCTCTTACATCCAGTATAATACAGCGCCCCATACCTCGTACATCCAGTATAATACAGCGCCTCATACCTCTTACATCCAGTATAATACAGTGCCCCATACCTCTTACATCCAGTATAATACAGCGCCCCATACCTCTTATATCCAGTATAATACAGCGCCCCATACCACTTACATCCAGTATAATACAGCGCCCCATACCTCTTATATCCAGTATAATACAGCGCCCCATACCTCGTACTTCCAGTATAATACAGCGCCCCATACCTCTTACATCCAGTATAATACAGCGCCCCATACCTCTTATATCCAGTATAATACAGCGCCCCATACCTCGTACTTCCAGTATAATACAGCGCCCCATACCTCCTACATCCAGTATAATACAGCGCCCCATACCTCTTATATCCAGTATAATACAGCGCCCCATACCTCTTACATCCAGTGACGTCTCCTCTGATGTAGACTTTTCTTTCCTCATCTTCTCCTTTCAGACCAGATGCCATTTTTCAGCCATTTCTCATCTCTGCAGTTTGACAGAAAAAAAATCTTAGTTTACTACTTTTCCATCATCCTCCCGTCTTCTGGACAAATCATCCTACCACCCCCAGTACTGTGCCACTAGTACCACACAGATAGTGCCCTTCAATAATTATTGGCACACAGTGTCCTAAAATAACTGCACCCAGCAAATAGTGTCCCTGACAGTAAGGCTTCATTCACACGACCGTATGTGTTTTGCAGTCCGCAAATTGCGGATCCGCAAAAAAAACGGATGACGTTCCGTATGGCATCCGTGTCCGTTTTTTTTGCGGATCCATTGTAACAATGCCTATCCTTGTCAGCACAACGGACAAGAATAGGACATGTTCTATCTTTTTTGCGGAACGGAAATGCGGACATACGGAAACGGAATGCAAACGGAGTACCTTCCGTTTTTTTTGCGGACCCATTGAAATGAATGGTTCCACATACAGTCCGCAAAAAAAACGGAACGGACACGGAAACAAAATACGGTCGTGTGAATGAAGCCTAATAGTGTAAACATAACGTTCCCCAGAAATAACTGTGCTAAGCTGATACTGTGCCAGGGTGCCCCCCACAGTAATAGTGCTCCCCACAGTAATAGTGCTCCGAAAGTCCCAACTAATAATTCTCTGCCAGAGTGCACTTGTTAGTAATAGTGCCCCCAACAGTACTAATGTCCCCACTGTGCCCCAGAAGTAATAATGCTTCCATAGTGCCCATACTAGTAATCATGTTACCCAGAGAACCCCAGTAGTAATAATTCTCCTTATAATGTGACAGTACAAAAATGCCCCTTCATGTGTGCCAGCTCAAAAAAAAAAACCTTTTAATGTCCTCATAGTGCCCCCATAATGTGCCAGTATAAAATACCCCTAAATAGTGCCTCAGTAGATGCCCTCAGTGCCCCCCAATAATTTGCAAGTAAAAAATATCCCTTCTTAGTGCCCCCCAGTAGATGCCCCCATAGTACCCGCCATAATGTGTCCCAGTATAAAATGCCTCTATACAGAGACCCCCATATAAAATACCCCTTCTTTGTGGCCTCAGTAGATGCCCCCAATAATGTGTCAGTAAGAAGTGCCCCCAATAATGTGCCAGAAGTGCCACCAAAATTTCCCCCCAATAATGTGCCAGTAAAAAGTGTCCCACCTCCATAGATGCCCCCCAAATCATGTGCCAGTAAGAAACGCCCCCAGTGCCCCCATGTGCCAGTAAGAAATGCCCCCATGTGCAGTGTTCCCTCTAAGCCCGGGCAGCTGCTGAGAGGGATCGGCTCAGAGCTGGGCACAGCACCATAAAAGGTGGGCGATAGGAAAGCCTAAGATAATTGTCACATCAAAGACATACAGTATAACCCCCGCCATCTCATATAATACAGTATAATCCAAACACCATTTTGTATAATGTACAGTATAATCCATACACCATGCTGTACAATGTACATTATATTCCATACACCATGCTGTATGATATACAGTATAATCCGTACACCATGCTGTATGATATACAGTATAATCCATACACCATGCCGTACAATGTACATTATATTCCATACACCATGCTATATAATGTACAGTATAATCCATACATCATGCTGTATAATATACAGTATAATCCGTACACCATGCTGTATAATATACAGTATAATCCGTACACCATGTTGTATAGTATACAGTATAATCCATACACCATGCTGTATGATATACGGTATAATCCATACACCATGCCGTACAATATACAGTATAATCCATACACCATGCTGTATAGTATACAGTATAATCCATACACCATGCTGTATAGTATACAGTATAATCCATACACCATGCTGTATGATATACAGTATAATCCATACACCATGCCGTACAATATACAGTATAATCCATACACCATGCTGTATAATATACATTATATTCCATACACCATGCTGTGATATACAGTATAATCCATACACCATGCTGTATTATATACAGTATAGTTCATAAACCATGCCATACAATATATAGCATAACCCCACAGTGTATGGATTATACTGTATATTGTACAATATGGTGTATGGATTATACTGTATACGGATTATACTGTATACTATACAGCATGGTGTACGGATTATACTGTATACTATACAGCATGGTGTACGGATTATACTGTGTACTATACAGCATGGTGTACGGATTATACTGTATACTATACAGCATGGTGCAGGGATTATACTGTATATTATACAGCATGGTGTACGGATTATACTGTATACTATACAGCATGGTGTACGGATTATACTGTATACTATACAGCATGGTGCAGGGATTATACTGTATATTATACTGCATGGTGTACGGATTATACTGTATATTATACAGCATTGTGTAAGGATTATACTGTGTATTATACAGCATGTATGCAGTGAGTTATTCTGATCCAGGGAGTTATTCTGATTGCCTGACTGGAGTCGGGAAGGAATTTTTCCCCCTAAAGTGAGGAAAATTGGCTTCTACCTCACAGGGGTTTTTTTTGCCTTCCCCTGGATCAACTTGTAGGAAAACAGGCTGAACTGGATGGACAGATGTCTTTTTTCGGCCTTACAAACTATGTTACTATGTTGTACGGATTATACTGTATATTATACAGCATGGTGTACGGATTATACTGTGTATTATACAGCATGGTGTACAGATTATACTGTGTATTATACAGCATGGTGTACGGTTTATACTGTATATTATACAGCATGGTGTACGGATTATACTGTATATTATACAGCATGGTGTACGGATTATACTGTATATTATACAGCATGGTGTGCGGATTATACTGTATACTATACAGCATGGTGTGCGGATTATACTGTATACTATACAGCATGGTGTACGGATTATACTGTATACTATACAGCATGGTGTACAGATTATACTGTATACTATACAGCATGGTGTACGGATTATACTGTATACTATACAGCATGGTGCAGGGATTATACTGTATATTATACTGCATGGTGCAGGGATTATACTGTATATTATACTGCATGTGTACGGATTATACTGTATATTATACAGCATTGTGTAAGGATTATACTGTGTATTATACAGCATGGTGTACGGATTATACTGTATATTATACAGCATGGTGTACGGATTATACTGTATATTATACAGCATGGTGTACGGATTATACTGTATATTATACAGCATGGTGTACGGATTATACTGTATACCAGGGACGGCCAACCTGAGGCTCTCCAGCTGTTGCAAAACTACAACTCCCAGCATGCCCGGACTTCCTTCAGCTATCAGTCTACAGCAGGGCATGGTGGGAATTGTAGTTTTACAACAGCTGGAGAGCCGCAGGTTGGCCATGCCTGCTGTATACTATACAGCATGGTGTACGGATTATACTGTATATTATACAGCATGGTGTACGGATTATACTGTATATTATACAGCATGGTGTACGGATTATACTGTATATTATACAGCATGGTGTATGGATTATACTGTATATTATACAGCATGGTGTATGGATTATACTGTATATTATACAGCATGGTGTACAGATTATACTGTATATTATACAGCATGGTGTACGGATTATACTGTATATTATACAGCATGGTGTATGGATTATACTGTACATTGTATAGCATGGTACAGGGATTATAATGTATACTGTACAGCAAATACATGGCGGTTACACCATGCCAGAAAATATATCCCCTGCGCCATGCTGTACAATATACAGTATATACACAGTGTACAGGTATACTGTATATGTATTGTGTGGCACAGTGTATGCATACTCACACACAAACACACATGAATACTTACAGTTACTTGGCCCTTGGGGATCTCAGACGCCACTTCCAGACTTCGGAGGGGGCTCTCTATCGGAACAGGCATACACAATAAAGGCATACACAAAAGTCCGGGCTGCGCCGTTGAGGGGGCCAGGACAGGCCCTGAATTTAGGCACAAAGTAAGCTTACAGAGAACACTGCCTGCGAGTGGCAAGTGCGACCGCTGCGACCCCTATAGCTATGCCACTGCACGCCACTAATCGTCTCTGAGGCTGCAGCCTTATCAAAACAGCAGTCAGTGGTGGTGAGAATTGTAATGGCCAGAATCCGCATCGGACTGTCGAGCCAGAGTACCAAAGAATCCTCCGGTGGGCCCAGGCTCTAAAAAATTATAGTGGGCACCAAAGGTCCAGGAGAAAAATAAACATTTGGAACTGTCTTTGTAGATATCAACCTTCAGAGTCCCTTGTGATTTTCCGTTTTTGCCTTTTTCGTTTTTCACTCCCCATCTTTTTTTTTTCCATTCACTTAGCCTTATGAAGGCTTGTTTTTTGCAGGACAAGTTGTACTTTCTAAGGGCATTATTTAATATTGCATATGATGTGGTAGGGAGCTGACAAAATGGGATGGAACAAAAACGGACTATTCCCCCCTGCAGTGGTGAGCACGAAGAGTGCATGCACTTACAGGAGTGCAGATTGGGTCATTTAACCCCTTACATGCTGCAGGCAATAGAGCCAGCCGCGTGTAATCGGTGACAGCGGGAGCAGACTTCCTCCCATTAGCACACCACAAATGCGATCACGGGTTGCAGATGTGTGTAAAGCCTGGTAAAGGCCCTAAATCCGCCTAGGGTGTTTTCAGGGAGGCACAGCCTGCTGGTCAATGTCAGTATTGCACTGACATTAAAATGCAATGTACTATAGGGAAAGTGCATTGTATTTTAAAAGAAATCAAAATATTGCCTGTTATAGTCCCCTTGTGGTTACATAGAAAGAAAAATTTAAAAAAAATATGGGTCTTGGAAAGCGGTGATGCAAAACGATTTTATTCCTTTTTTCCTAAAAAAATAAAGGGAGTTTTATCGTGCAAAAGTAGTAAAGCTTAAAAAAAATATATGTATTTGGTATCGCTGTAATCGTACTGACCCAGAGAATAAAGATATTATGTTATTTGTACTCCTATACTCAGTGGCAGTATTGCTGTTTTTTACAATCTCCCATTTACTGTCTCTTTGATTGCTTGAAAAAGACTTGGCAGAGTCGAAACGTCACTTTGTAGCGGCATCTTTTCAGTTAATAAACACATCACTGAACTGAAGGAGTGATGCTGATTTTTTTGGACACTTCTCTGGTAGAACACCTGTATTGGTTCTCAAGTTGCTTCTCTTTACAGTACAGAGCGATACTACATCTCCTCTACTGCCCTCTGCCTGTGCCAGGAGGAGCTCTTTCTTCTGGAGGTCAGGAAAGGACTGTTCTATTTTTGTGCACTGTATACTGTACAGGACCCTGAAGACAACATTACGTAATTGTATTATAGCTATAAGGTAGATGCCATCTTTTACCCACAATTGCATTTTGTTTTACCAGTTCAGTTATATAGTTATATGAATTTGAATCAAAAGTATATAACTATTACATATCAATACGTTTATTAACCCCTAAAAAGTTTCTCATGTTTTTTGAAATTCCAGTAAAAAGAAAAATAGGAACAAAGGAAAAGTAAAAGAATAATTATGAACTTTTTATTAAAATTTCCAATCTCAAAACAATTTAATTTAACATTTTTTGTATAAGACATGCTTTATGCAATGCATGATGTATAGTATTTACATATTATTTACACATAACGTTATATTTACATACATACAAAATATTTACATACAAGAGGTGTACTAAGTTATGACAATGCAAACACAAAGTCAGTAATGATTATGAAGACTTCCAGATGTTCAATGTGATCTTCCAGGCATGTCCAGATCTACTGGTGGTGGATCACTTCAATATGTTTCAATTGTCTACAGGAATGAGCACATGATTTAGTACATTCGTATATACAAATAGCTACATCTATACTGAGTAAATATTAAGCTGGGTTTCCACATTCAGGTTTTGTATGCAGTTTTTGAGGCCAAAGCCCTGAAGGTATCACAATCTAGGGACATGTATAAAAGAAAGACTGGAGTCTTCTGCTCTTTTTGAAACCATACAACTGTATAAAAAAAACCTGAACATGGAGACAGACACTAGAACTACTGATTCCTAAACTACAGATAAAGTCTTCACATTTTACAAAAAAAAACAAAAAAACATCCTTTATGAAACAGAGACACCTACCGATTTTTTCTTCCCAAAAGAGCCTTTACTTCTTTTAGGTCAGGACTGACACATATTGGAACATTACGGTTTTTTAAGGTTGCACTGTGAAAAAAAAAAACAAAACAGAATAGGCATTTTCAGTTTTCTGTAGATATTTTATGGACTTTTATTATCTTTTGAAATGAAAAAAAAAACTTTGTGGCTGGGAAGATCTTTACTGATTCCTTGTTGTAAACTATTATCAACATTATAGTTTTCAATTTATCAAGTTTTGTATAAAGTTGGACTCATGCAAATAAGCATAAAAGCTACATTACACAATGCTTTACTTCATGTTCTCATGCCAGCCACCCCTTCCTTCCCAAGTAGAGGTCTTGACCCATGCTATATTAAGAATGTGGTATGCCACACTACATGTCCGGTATACAAGTCTATAAAACAGTCTGGACGCTGCAATAGACATATACAGAATGTGTGCAAAAAACACAATAATATAGCATAGCTTGACTGCCACATATACACTACATATACTTGGTAGAAAATAAAATCCTCATTACTGAATTATGCCAATTTGCGAGAACCTTCATATAAAAAACGATATTAAATGCCATGTAGAGAAATTGCATTCATACATGACCCCTCCATATGAATCACCTGCCATCTACAGTACTCACATGTATTCAACATTTTCACATGTAGAACTTCTGGGGTAAATCTCCAACTTTTCCATTGCCTTAATGTTCAGTTTTTTAGAAACGTTTGTGCACAGACAGCGATTCCCTCGAGGTACAGCAGCTCCTGGAGAGTAATGATAATAAGTTATTATTCAGACATAACACAATAATAGAAGGCATCATTTAACTTCATAGAACTGTACCTTGTATCAGAGTAGCAGACAGCAGAACAGCACAGATGATGGCGGTAATCTTGCAGTCCATAATGACTGGATTAAGTGTCTTCTAAATTATGAGCTGTTAATAAGACAGGAGTAAGAGTTCACTATATATACACATCTCCAATACTTCACATCATCAAAAGTAGGAAATCCTGATAACCTCAATTTCCTTTACATCATATGAGCTTAGGAGAAGGGAAAGTACAACTCAATGGTTTCTTCAATCTAATTAAAGCTCACTCACATCCTCCTGTGTGCAATTTAAAGGAAATCCTGATATATCCTTTTAGTATCTTAATGCATCTTTCTCAATCAATGTTCCCCAGACCAGCTGAAGAAATATTGTTTCGTTTACTGTCCAAAGCTGTTGCCATCTCACCTGCGTTTGCACAGGTTCTTCCACTGGGGTCCCTACTGATGTGTGCCCGTTTCTTCCTGTTCAGCTGCATTTACTACTTTCAAATTAAGCACACACATCCGGTTGTGCTAGTGCAGCAGAGACTTTAGTGGCGTGGCGGATGGGTTCTTCAACGGGTTCAAGGAAAGTTTGCATTTTTCATAATACCCAGAGAATTCTCTTAAAGTACTTGTGTCATCATTATTATCATTCCCCCACACCAGTTTTTTGGTATAAACCTTGTGAAATTTTGGCACAAGTTTTATGTTGCCCTTGCCACTTTTCAGAAAAAGGGGTGTGATGATGGAGGGGCCAGGGCCAGGAGGTGTAACACATTTATCTTCTTTTACAACAGTTTTCTGGTGTGAAATTGGTTTTAAGATACACTGTTCACAGAAAACACATGGATATGGATCACTGTACCTACTTAGAAACTCGCTCCCTTTAAAGATATAGGGAAACAATTATCAAGTTAGATATGTAAGCTTTTAAGGTGATTTATTCACATATTCAAATAAGGAAAGTCCCTCATCCAGCTATACAAATTCATAAATTATAATAATTGGATTGCCATTTTAAGATGCTGTGGCATCCCCAAGCCACAGATCTTTAGACCACTGAAGAAGGTCCGGCGGGACCGAAACTTCTGGTCACAGAAGAGCCCACATAGATGGACATTGGGCAATTCAACAGGTCAGTGCAACCCAATTTCCCTTCCATGAAAGAACACAAGCCTGCAAACCCAAAAGCATCTACGAACCAGAGCATGGGAATCAAAGCAGTCAAGACATACATCTCCTTTGTAAAAACAGATTTGAAAAAATTAGAAAAGGAACACCCACGCAAAACGATGAGACATAACCTCAACAAGCCAAAAAAAATAAACTCAAAAGTAATCGAGATGTAGTGATAAAACCGGCGGATAAAGGCTCAGGAATAGTAATCGCGAATAAAGCTAGTTACAGGAGGGAAGTCATTCGACAATTAAATGACGACAGTACATGTAAAACAATTGATTATGACCCCACAGCCTCCCTACAAACGACATTAGTCACAATACTGACCAGGGCAGATGACTCATTTCATCAGTATTCATCTTTGAAAAATGCTGAATTTTTTATTTGCCAATCATGATAATCATGCAATATGAATTTATGAACAAAACTGTCATTTATTATGTTTCTGTGAATTATGTACAAAATCTCTATTATGTACAAAATCCCTTCTAATCATGTATCTGTATTGAAATAATATATATCAATCATGTATTGCCCACATACTTATGATATATTATACTTGATTTACAGTACCAGCTTGATAAAGGGAATCCTCGATAGGATAAAGGGCCCAAAACATTTCATTGCATTAGGCCTCATGCACATGGCCATTGATTGGCTGTTCCGTGCATTGGGGGCTGTAATTTGCAGTGCCCAATGCACGGGCAACATCCGTACGGATTCCGCAGACGGGTCCAGACCCGTTCAACTTGAATGGGTCTGTGGTCCGTCCGCACCACAAAAAAGTAGTGCATGTACTACTTTTTGGCGGTGTGGAGGCATGGACAGAAACCCCATTGAAGCACTCCTGGGTGCTTCCGTGGGTTTCTGTCCCTCTGTTCCACATGGCCTGGCAACGGACATGTGCATGAGCACTTATACTGATGTTTAAGGCTGAATTAAATGAATTAATCAATGAAGCAATAATTCAAAAACGTCACTGGTGTGCGTTGTGCAACTATACTGTACTTTTACACATAAAGGTTTAAAGCACATTACACTCATGCTAAATATATTATTAAGGTGCGCCACTTCATAGATTTAAAGCACATAACGCAAAGACAGACTTAAAACTGACATAGCAACAACTGCTAATGATAAATGTCTCCCATAGTACCTAATGTAAAATCCACATTACATTTTGTTCCACATTCAAGTCAATAGTAAAGTAGTGTCTCAAAAAAGCAAAGACAGAGAATGCTGTAACTTAAAGGGAATGTCACCTATAATTTTTCTGCCAATTAAAACTGTATATTGACAAATATATATATATATTTTTTCAAATCTATTTAGAAAAGAGACAAAATAGACTGGCGGAAATTTATTGACTTCAGTGGTAGAGTTTTCTAGACGTGCTCTGAGACCTGAACAGAGGTCTCTGTAGAAGGGGAGTAGTTATGCTGTGACTATCATCTATAGTGAATGGTGGATTCTGTGTGTTTCTACAGTGGTGATTGAAAGTTTGTGAACCCTTCAGAATTATCTTTATTTCTGCATAAATTTGACCTAAAACTACACCAGATTTTTACATAAGTCCCAAAAGTACATAAAGATAACCACGTCAAGCAAATGAGTCAAAAATATTATATTTGGTCATTTATGGAGAAAAATTATCCAATATCACATGTCTGTGAGTGGTAAAAGTATGTGAACCCTTGCTTTCAGTATCTGCTGTAAGCAATAACTGCAAGTAAACATTTCCGATAATTGTTGATTAGTCCTGCAAATCGGCTTGGTGAAATTTTAATTCCTTCCTTTGAACAAAACACCTTCAACTCAGTTCTGTTATGTTGGTGGGTTTCCTCCCATGAACAGCTCATTTCAGGCCCTTCCACAATATTTGTATTGGATTAAGCTCAGGACTTTGACTTTATTTTTCTGTAACCATACTTTGGGAGAACGACTTTTGTTGTTAGGGTTGTTGTCTTGCTGGATTTTATTGAGATTCAGCTCATGGACAGATTTGATGATCTATTTCAGAATTCAGTGTTCCATCAATGATGACAAACCGTCCTGGCCCAGATGCTGGAAAACAGACCCA
The DNA here is from genome assembly GCA_900303285.1 of Rhinella marina. Lineage (NCBI taxonomy): Eukaryota > Metazoa > Chordata > Amphibia > Anura > Bufonidae > Rhinella > Rhinella marina. The sequence goes on from ONZH01028089.1 coordinate 199,781, forward strand.
AACCATGATACTGCCACCACCGTATTTCACAGATGGGATATTTTTATCGTGGAATACAGTGTTTTCCTTTCTCTAAATATAACGCTTGTTATTTAAACTAAAAAGTTCTATTTTTTATCTCATCCATTCATAAAACATTCTTCCAATAACCTACTGGCTTGTCCAGGTCATCTTTAGCAAACTGCAGATAAGTAGCAATGTTCTTTTTGGAGAGCATTGGCTTTCTTTTTTAATCCTGTCATGCACACCATTTTTCAGGCCTCCTAATATAAGAAAAGCTTGTATTTGCTTAGAGATTACCTTGGGTTCCTTTGTCATCCCACAAACTATTACACACCTTGCTCAAAGTGTGGTCTTTGTTGGTCAACCATTTCTAGGAATGGTAATAATAGTCTTAAATTTCCTCCATTTCTACGTCATCTAAACAATACATGTGTCGTTAGTGAAATAACATGCGTGTTTTCTCACCATTCTTAATGTACATTATAACTTCCTTTCCCGATGAGCCTTATCTTCACTTGAAGTTAGCACTGAGTCACATCCCGCGTTTCTTCATTTCCACGACTTGTCGAAAGGTGAGGAACGCAGTTGATGAAAATCCTTTGTGGCACTTATCCCTTTACTCTTCTGAAGGATTCTCTGGGTTGAAACTCGGAAAAAAAGAGCACAGACACCATAAGTAGAACTGAGTAATAAAGGACATGCATCTTTTTATTTTATCTACTTACAAGATAATGGATTAAAAAAGGCCTTGACATAAAAACATGTACAAGGTGACGGGAGGAGAGTTTTAGCAAATTCTCCCCACTTATTTAACTGCTTCCCAATGCTGGCTCCCTGCTCTTTCTCCTCCTGGCCTGTGATGTTCCGCTGTGCTCCCTCACTGAAAACATCCTGGTTTGACGCCACCTGCAGCCAATCAATCCAGTCACCGCCGCAGCCAATGAATGGTTGATTTCAGCGAGGGAGTGCAGCTGAGCATTGTAGGCCAGGAGAAAAATGAGAAGGGAAGCTGGTAAGTAAGCTTCCTTTAAAAAGTCTGCCCCAGTGGGGTGTTTTCCAGTACCACCCTCCCCATTCCTTCACAACCCATTTAAACAAAGACCTGATTTGGTCATTTTCTGATAACATGTTCCTTTTAATAGATGATCAACATGCACTGGACATTGCTGTGGTATTGTAAATATGGTGATGACAATGGCTCAGTTGTGAACTCTGAAACAGATCAGTGGCAGGGAGAGAGAGAACTTTGTGGCTGGAAATATCACTTGTGGATAAAGTACGTAGATACAGTATATTAGAAATATTTAGTTTCAAATATTATTTATTGGCTTAATGGAGGGGATAAGGGTATGTGGAGGGCCTCCTAGTGCCTAAGACTTCCCTTCAGAGGGATAGAAAGTATTGCAAATTAGGGGATTGGGAACAGTTTAACCAGGGGTTCCATATCTGATAATAACGTTCCCTCGTATCTGTTAATGTAGCATTTAATTTTTCGTATAAGGCTATTTGATTCACTCTATGAATGACTGCCGAAATCGAAAGCGATGGAGTTCGCCACCTAGATGCCACATGAATCCTGGCAGACATCAATATGTATTGAAGTAATTTATGGGTGGTATTATTGAATGCAGGTGGTTTAAGGCCTAGAAGATATACCGGTGCTGATAAGGGGAGATCCTTACCAAATACCTCAAATAGCCCGCTCTTTATGTTGGTCCAAAACCGACGTATCACAGGACAGGTCCACCATATATGAAGAATGGTTCCTGACTCCTGACAACCTCTGAAACATAAGGGAGAGACATTGGGGTATATGAGGTGTAGCCTGGAGGGTACTAAGTAGACCCTATGGAGAATCTTTAGGGATGTTTCCATAAGGGTAACCTGCCAGCTTCCTTTACTGATTGTCGTACAACAATCGGACCATTGTTCTTGGGTGAGGGCCTCCCCTAAATCCACCTCCCAGCCATGCATGAAAGCCAATTTAGTGTCAGAAGGTGGTGAATTCAGGGTGGCATAGATAGAGGAGAGGATACCTTTCTCTAGGGCTCTATATTTGCAAAGCCGTTCAAACGTAGTGAATTCTATCATGCTATGTGTCGGTATTAGAGAGGTTAAAAAGTGAAAGACCTGAGAAACCCTGAGGTATTCAGAAGACGGAGGCACATAGGTAGAGATAAAGTATGCTCTGGACATAAGCTTAGTGCGGAGTATAAAGTCACCCACATAACGAAGTCTAGTATGCTTCCACCAGACAAAAGCAGTCAATGGTAAGCCTGGTGGAAATAGGGGGTTGCCAAACAGAGGAAGCATAGGGGAGACGTGGCTTTGTAATTTGTATTTAAACCGGACTTTCCTCCAAAGTTGTAACATAAGGTAGGGGATTTTAGCAGCCGGATTAATCGATCGCAGAGGGATATCGGGTGACCATATCAATGCTAGAGGGGATATTGGTTGTAATAAATCGGACTCCAGAGTAAACCATTGCGGCGGGGTAAAAAAGGCATGAAAAGCCACTAATTGAGTCAGTCGAGCCACCAAATAATACTTATAGAGATGAGGGACTGAAAGCCCACCCACCCTTTTGTGCAAGTGCATTATACGTCTAGCAATGCGTGGCTTCTTATATGCCCATATGAAGCGAAAAATCTCAGTCTGTAGGGATTTCAAAGCTGATCCCATAACCGGTGTGGGAAGACAGCGAAATAAGTATAATATCCGTGGCAAGGTTACCATTTTTACAGTATGTACTCGTCCTATCCACGAAAGGGCGGGGGTATTCCAATTTACTAAATCCTCACGAAGTTTTGGTATAAGATGGGCATAATTCCACTTGAAGGTTGAATCAAGGGTTTTTGGTAGGTTAATCCCTAAATAAGGGAGGTAATCATCTCTACTTTTAAAGCCAAAGTTGATCAAGATTAGCTCTCTAATATTAGAAGGTGTGTTGCAATGCAGGATCTCTGACTTATTGGCATTAATCCGAAGGCCAGAATAACCACTAAACGTGTCCAAACATTTCATTAAGTTGGGTAACGTGGTAAGAGGCTTGGTTATAGTAAGAAGCATATCATCAGCGAATAGACTAGCTTTGTACTCTCGAGGCCCAATTTTAACTCCCGCTATGTTTGGATCAGTGTGGATCATAATGGCCAATGGCTCAATAGCCAAAGCAAAGAGAGCAGGAGAGAGGGGACACCCTTGATGTGTTCCTCTGTAGATATGGATGGAACCAGGATCATCAGCCGGTAATTTAAGAAAAGCAGTTGGAGTGGTATATAGCGTTTGTATGGAGTGTAGAAAGGGACCCGATATGCCCATGGCGGACATAACCTGGTAGAGGTATGACCAAGAAAGACTATCAAAAGCCTTTTCAATGTCCAAGGCTAAAATAGAGAAGGGGTGAGTGTTCGTATTAGCCCATTGGATGATATTACAGATTTTCCTAACGTTATCTGCCGCTTGTCTGCCAGGAATAAATCCCACCTGGTCATAGTGGATTAAAGTAGAGAGGTGAGAGTTGAGACGTTTGGCCAAGATGGAGGTAAAAATTTTAAGGTCCATGTTAAGTAGGGATATAGGGCAATAATTTGCAGGGTATAAAGGGTCTTTATCAGGTTTTGGAATCACCGTTATAAGTGCATCTAGCATTTCAAACGGCAGCTGTCCTCCATGTAGGACATAGTTACATAGGCTTTTTATGTGGGGTGTCAGGATAACTTTAAACTTTTTAAAGTAGAGCGCCGAAAACCCATCGGGGCCTGGGGATTTGCCAAGTTTAAGGGATGCTATCGCCATGCCTATTTCCTCTTCCGTGACATCAACGTTTATAGATTCTCTGGCAGATGTGGAAAGGGTCGGTATCGGCAGTGATGCAAGGAATGAGGAGATATCCGCCGTAGGAGGATCTGTGGGCTGGGAATATAATTTTTGGTAAAATGTTTGGAATTGTTGGTATATTATGGTTGGATTGGATGTAATCTGTCCCCTAGCGTCCTTTATCTGGTAAATAGTGTTAATACGTTGCTGGGCTCTCAGTTTAGCTGCCAACATCCTGTCCGGTTTATTAGCTAGTTTGTAAAATCTAGCTTGGGTCCATCGTAGTGCTTTTTCGGTGCGATGTAACAAGGTGGCATCCAATTGTAGCTTGGTGTCCTTAATGGCCTTAATGAGATATATGGATGGTTGCCTCTGATTAGCTAATTCCAAGCGCATTAATTTAGATTCTAGATCAGATTGAGCTTTCGAATGCTCCTTCTTTAGCCTAGACGCCTCCGCTATGATGATTCCCCTAATTACAGTTTTATGTGCAGCCCAGTTAATCGCAGGGTTAGTGTCAGATGGATTATTGATAGTAAAATAGTCTCTAAGAGCTATATCTATGCGCTCTATAGAAGAATCTGTGAGAATGGATTCGTTCAATCTCCAGGAATAAGGACATCTGGTGGGAGAATCCAGATTAAATTCAGCTAGTACCAGGTCATGGTCAGACCAGGCACAAGGAACATGTCTTGTATATAAAAGGCGTTGGAGAAGCCTGGTGGAGGCCAGAATCCAGTCTATCCTAGTATAGTGGCCATGCGCAGGGGAAAAGTAAGTATACCCACGTTGTGGTCCGTTATGCTCCCTCCAACAGTCAGCTACATCCAATCTCTGCATAATGCGCCGTATCAGGTTTTTGGATTTGGAGGACAATTTGTCTGCCACAGGAGAAGACCTGTCCAACTGCGCATTAAACGTCATATTAAAATCCCCGCACCAAACAAGTGATGAGGGATAGTACTGTTCCAGTAATTTACCCAAGGTGCGGAAAAAAGAGGCAGGCTGACTATTAGGGGCATAAGAGTTAACCACACACAGAGGTGTGTTGTATAAAGATCCCACCACTATTACATACCTTCCCTCAGGATCCACTACAGTGGTCTCAATTTGGAAGGGTAGAGTGTTTTTAATAAAGATGGCCACTCCTCTGCTTTTGGAGGGGTACGGAGCATGCGCCAACATAGTGTATCGATTGTGAAAATATCTAGGGCAGGATGTAGGAGTAAAATGCGTTTCCTGAAGGCAAATGATATCTGGTTTGAGTCTGTTATATTGTAGGAAAGCTTTACGTCTCTTTTGTGGGGAATTAAACCCCCTCACATTATGGGATATGACCTTACACATGATTCAAGTAGTGTGTAGATTCCGAGAAGAAGTGGTATGTCCAGAGCATACAAAGAGAAAGGGGGAAAAATTGCAAGAAGGAGGGTAGACCGGGGGAGTCCATTGGCGACCCCACCAACACAAGACAGTAAGGGAGGTCCATCTAGAGCCACACAATAACAGCATAAGAAAGTACTCAGTAAATTGGAAACATAAACTCAATAGGATGAGCAAAACAACAGTAACAGTCAGGTGCCACCTGTCGAGCCAAACGTGTCGACAACGTGTCCTGAAACGCATATAGCGTGGAAAGAGCATGGAGCCCATGCTCCGTGGCATTCAGTACAAAAAATAGTGTATAAGATGAAGGAGGTATACGGAGAAAACAGGATAAAATGAGAAGGAGAAGTGGGGAGAATAAAGGTGAAAGTAAAGGATAGAAGGGGGGGAGGGATATAGGGGAAGGGAAAAGGGAAAGTGGACGGAGGAGCCCCCCCAGCAGGGTTAAAAGAACAAAACAGGGGGGGATACCAGCCACATCATGGCTGGCCCCTCCACTCAAAGAGACTCCAGCGTCCACCCCCTGTTAACAATCAGCTGATCATCTGTCAGATAACAATACAGCACATATGGTCCCTAGAATTGTGTACAAGGAGGAGTTAAAGAAGATTCTAACAATGAGGACAGGTCCTGCAAGCAGGAGTTACAGAAGATTCATCCCGTTCCTGGACAGTAACGACAGATCGGGTGGGAAAAGACCACCAATCACGATCATCAGTCACCATCCAGGGCCAGGAGGAATAATAGTAAGAAGGAGTGACTTCTGGAAAAGGAGTCATGGGCAATATCAAAATGTGCATAAACATCAAGTTATGACATAATACAAGAACATATAAGAGAACAGAGCTAGTTGGTGGCCTAATGCAAGCAACATAACCTGGAGTATCTTATGGTCAAAATGTGAACATACATAAGCTATTCAACAGGGGTATCCCAAATCAGATGGCCATTCCAGCAGCGGGTTACCCAAAAGATAGTTGAGTTCAGCTGAGTTCAGTGTTATCGAAGGTTGTGAGTAACCGTCCCCCACCACAGACAAGGACAGCAGGTTGGGCACCAAAAATGCACCTATCGCGACCCTAGTCCCAGTCTACAGAAGGAAAGGGCGAAGCCCCCAACCAAAAATCAGCAGAGAGGCAATGAAACCAGATAAAAAGATGCAGGTAGTCCCCCACCAAAAAACAAAAGAAAAATGGGGTACTCAAAGAAGTATGTAATACAGGTCTTCGTCGAGGAAAGACAAGGACCCAGTGTTGTAGTGAATAGCTAGGTGTATTGGCACCAAAGATTGTGGGTCACGTCCCCCCACCACAGACAGCAGCGGATCGGGCGCCAAAAGTGCACCTATCGCGACCCCAGCTGCAGTCCATGGAATGAGAGAGCGTCACCACAAGCCAATAGTCAAGAAGGAAGCGATTAAACCAGAAAAACAGGTACGAGTAGTCCCGCACCGAAAAGTGGGAAACTCAATAAAGCAGTTAATATAGGCCTTCAACGTAGAAGGACAGGGTCCCATCGCTGTGATCCGAGAAGGCCAGAACTTCAAGGGAACTGTGTAGATTGTCACAAGCTTCAAGGAGGGTCTCGGGAACGCCGAGGAGCTTCAGGTAAGGCAGGAAGAGGCTGTCGACGGGTGTGCCACGATCTCATTGGTCTTTGTGGTAAGGGTGCGGTAGCTACAGGACGGTCAAACGGAATGCCTTCCCGTTGGAGCATGTCAAAGCCCTCCGAAAGATCCTTAATTGTGTAGTCGTGACCACTGATCTTGTAGGCAATATGAAAGGGGAAGCCCCACCGATAACGAACTTGGGCTCTCTGAAGCGCCAGGGTCACCGGCCACATCATTCTTCTCTTGTCCAATGTGACTGGAGCCAGATCGGCATACAATTGTACAGAGGAATCAACCCCCGGGAGAGCCTGTAGATTATGGGCTGCCGCTAGAAGTAGATCTCGCATTTCTGGGTAGTGTAGCTTCAGTATAATATCCCGGGGTACATTGGGATTTCTGGGGCGTCCTAGAGCTCTATGTACCCGGTCCATCCTGAACATGTTAGAGTCAACCTGAGGTAGTAACGCTTGAAATAGATTCAAGACGGTGGGTTGTAGAGCGGTAATGGTTTCCGGCATACCTCGTATACGGAGGTTGGCTCTGCGATTACGATTTTCCAAGTCCTCCAACTTATATTCTAATGCTTCCAATCTCTGAGCGTGTCCATCCAGTCGAGAATTGTCAGCGTCCATGGCGTCCGCGACCTCATCCATTTTCTCTTCCAGATCAGAGACTCGAGTACCCAGGTCCTGGATCTGTTTTGTAAAGTCCTCCACAGCTTTGGACAGTTCTGTGGTAAATAGGGACTTAATGTTGTCATAAAGCTCAGTTGGATCAAATACTGCAATTGGATTCTCCACTGCGGGTTCAGGTTCTGAGGGCAATAGTGAACTGGCACTGCTGGTAGGTGAGTCCGGCCGTTCCATGTTGGATGGTTGTGGAGTACCAAAGAGCTCCGGTAACGTTTGGCAGGATGAAGGAAAGCCCTGCGTTTTTTTCTTTTGCGATCTTGCAGGCATGCCTCGCAGAGAAGCTGGCAGCAGACAATTAGGGAAATCAAAGATCAGATAGGAAGATGGGTCCGTGCGTAAGGGGTGAAGAATGGAATTAAAGGACCTCCAAAAAATACATCATGCCGCGGATGAGGTGGAGTGGATCAGTGACGGTGTCTCAGCATGGTGACGGACACTGGAGCTTCTCAATAAGCCCCCTAAATATTGTGGTAGCTGGATGCACTGCTAGGCAGACGGTAGATTCAGAGGCAGGTGCAGAGCTCAGGAAATAAGATTGGGGTCTCCCTTAATGGTCAAAGGGACCGGTATGACATAGGAGCACAGGTAAGTAGAACCGTCCCAAGTCGCCAAGAGAAAGTCCGCTAAACGGTGGATAATGGACCACCTAAGTATGGTGTGGAGATAATAGATACGCGGGGAGCACCCCTGGACTCACCACTCCCGGTTGGGGCAATAAATGTTTCCTGGGTCCGGCGCCGGCTAGATGGAGAATGCCGTGTAGTATGACCATGCTGTACTCTGCCCGGATCCTCTTCACAGCAGACACCCCCTTGTGGTTCCCACCATTCAGGAGATGTGGGGACTCAGCCTATGCACAGGCCTCAGCTAAGGCCCAGCTGGATGGAGCTCAGCCACCCTTCCAGGGCAGTGGGGTAAGGCTGCAGTGGGCCCTGAGGGCCTGTGAGTGAAGCGGTGGGGCAGTAGGCCGGGGAGCAAGAGGTCGCTCCGTCGCGCTCCGCCCGCAGTTCCGGTCGGCCCGAAAATTCAGGAAAGGCCGGGGCTTCGGAGGTTGCGTAGGCCACAATATGGAAAAGCGGCCAAATGAAAAAATCACCCCTCAGGGGAGACCTCTCAGTCCCCAGATGAGCACTATGGGGGAGATAGATATGTGGGACCCTCCTGGAGTCGCAGATGGCAGTGGATTGGAAATCCGGGCCCCGAGCTCTGCCACCATGCGACCAGTCTCTTCAGCGCCTAGGCCACCTCTATTAGAAATATTTAGTACTTTGAGTGCTCTCAGAACGGAGAGAGTTATATTTGAAAACATAGGAAAGAGAGAATGGTTTTCGGTTTTATGGAAACCATGGTTAAAAAAGTATTGTGGTTACATTTTTTTTTTCTCGGGGGAAGCGCGGAGTGGGTGATTTTTGTGTTTAATTGTAAAATTGTGTTTTGTGATTCTTTATTACTATTTATATTGTCTTTTGATATTGAAAATAAAAACAAACAAAAAAAATGAAATAAAAAAAAGCTAGCTTAGTTAGCTAGCTTAATATTATAGTACTTTTTTAAGCATGGGGAATAGTGGCTTAAACAACATCACACAGTCACTATGGATCTCTCTGTGACCCAGGCTTGTATATTCTCTTTGTATAATCTGTAGGTATGTACAAGTATCCACTCTCGCTGTGGATGCTTTTTTAACCCCTTAGGGACCCAGCCAAATTTTGCTTTTCCAAGTGCCATAACCTTTTTACTTTTCCATTCACATAGCTGGAAGAGGGCCTGTTTTTTGCAGGACTATTTGGAACACACAGCTGTAATTACACTGCACACCACCATAAACTAGATCACGTGCAGGCAAACACTCAAGAGGATGCAACGCTTGCACAAGCCCTGCAAAACCTTCAAACAGCTGTTTGTGAAGGTGCCAGGACCCTCACTGATTTGATATTGATGTCCTGCCCGCTTTCAGACAAGCGTATTTGCAATGCGTATATAGTCCGTATTTAATGTACCGGAATCCGCTGCTAATGTTAATTAATGTAACTATTCACATGAGCGTATGATTTCCGTCAGTATTTGAAATCCGCAGCATGTATGAGTTTTATGCGGATTTGTTTCCAAATACGCACAGTACAGTCTGTGCAGTGCATAAATAATGAGGGAAGGAAGGGAGGAAGAAATACCCAGGTAAATCCTGATAAAATCCTGATGCAATCCTGATGACAATACTGAGGCAATCCTGCTGAGAATACTGATGGTATATCATCAGGATCCTGAGCCAAAATACTGACGGATTTCAACACGCTCGTCTGAAAGCAGCCTAAAGTACATTGTCCACACCTTATCTAGAATAAAATCTGAATATTTACAAAAGTGCAACATTTTATCAATTTGTGAAAAACACAACACAGAATAAGCCAATATTGATACATGAGGCATCTGATTGATCAAATCCTGAACTGTCTTATGGCTGTATTAGATTAGGCGATCAGGCAGACGATTGTCGGGAGGGAAGCATTCCTTCCAAGCAATCGCCTGCTCGTCATTGGAAGAGACTGCTGCAATTACATGCAGCTATCTCCTCCATAGTATGGGGAAGAGTGATCGCTAATGCCATCGCTTATCCCCATACAGAATCAATATTTGCTGACAGCAGACCATGATTGGACACCATAATCTTCCACCGGCAAGAGATGATTTTTAAACCTGATTATGCATGTTAGCATACAGCAGAGAGATACATCTTCTTGTCTTTCTATGAATTAGCCAGAATCAACATTAAAACCAACCTGTTACAGTCTATATTTTTGTTAAGGTGAGGCTAGTTTCTACTAACATAAGAATTTTAGTAATAGCACAGCACACTGTATAATTTGTTCACGATTCACGCATTTACAGTTTATTACAATAAGATGTCCTGTAGCTAATAACAGCCTTATAATGCAGTGCATAATAACCTTTCTGAGGCTACGGAGAACATTTTGGATAATGACAGGTTGATGAAAAACTGATATTGTACTTTCCATTACAGAACAACAATTTGTTGAACAGCTTCAGTTTCAGTTTATATTCCTAAAATAGGATGGGGGATGTTAGCTTCATGATTTACACTCATGTGTGATTTCCAGAAAGAATCATTTCATATGCAATGAGAAGACTTAGGATATTGCACAATAACATTTCATCACTGGAATCTGAACACTGTAGCATCTCCTCCACATTTTGAGATGAAGATTTCCAGATCTGCATCTTGGGACCCAGGAGCGTACATTAAAATCTGCCTTAAATTGTCATATTTAATATGCATGCTTAAAGGGGTATGTCATTACTACAAAGTATCCCCTTCCTTCCTAGTTTCAAGTGGTCCTACCAAATGTAAGCATTTCATAAACTATGAAGTCCAAAGGTGCCCATAAAAATTACATGAATATCAAACTTACCAATTTTATGTTGGGGGCAGAGAAGTATAGAGCATGTTGGATTTCAACATGCCCAATCTTTTGTTACCATAGGTGATAAGCCCGAGAATAGGTCATCAATATTAAAAGCCCAGACAACCTCTTTAAGATCTACAGTACTGTAGCCAATCTCTCTGGACATGGCCAAAAGAGGAAAATTGATAACAAATTAAAGAGGCAGATAATACGTAACCTAAGAGCCCAGAACAACTTCCAAAGAGATTAGAGGTGAACACCAAGGTACATTAGTGTCAGATTGCACCATCTAATTTGCAATTTGCCAAAATGCATATTAAATGTCCTTTGGACAGATGAGACAAACCTGGAGCTTTTTGGCAAGTTACATCAGCTCTGTGTTTACAGATGCAAAAATGAAGCATACAAAGAAAAGAACATTGCACCTACTCAGGGTCTCATGAAACTGTGCAGGGTACAATGAAATCTCAAGACTATCAAGGCATTCTGGAGCAAAATGTGCTGCCCAGTGTCAGAAAGCTTGGTCTCAGTCTCAGGTCATGGGTCCTTCAACAGGATAATGACCCAAAACACACAGCTAAAAACATCCAAGAATGGCTAAGAGCAAAGCATTGGACTATAATGAAATGGCCTTCTATGAGCCCTGATCTAAATCCTATTGAACATCTGTGGAATTTGCTGAAACATGAAGTCTGGAGAAGGTACCATTCAAACCTGAAACAGCTGGGGCAGTTCACTCACGAGGAGTGGGCTAGAATACCTGTGGATAGATATAGAAGTCTCACTGAGAGTTATAGTGATGCAGTGATTGCCTCAAAAGGTTGTGCAAAAAAATATTAAAGGGGTTGTCCCATGAAAAATATTCTACAGTTTTCAAACCAGCACCTGGATCTGAATATTTTTGTAATTGCATGTAGTTAAAAATTTTGCATAGTCATTGAGTTATTCAATAAAATGTATACCGCCACCTGCTCTTCATTAGTTTTCTTATTTCTTTGTCCGGCTCAATGAGATGGTCGCACAAGCTCAGTTTCATCCTTCAACTGCTTCCTGAGTTGTGATAGGCAGAGCTGAGACACACACCCTTAGCTGCAGCAGAAAAGACACTCCCCTTGAGCTGCCAGCTTGATATAAATCTAGCAGAGCAATGAATGTGTTGGCTCCGATGAGCCAAAGTTATTACTTCGCAAAGTCTCAAGACCTCGCGTAATAACTTAATAAATTCATTTTTCCTGTAAAAAAAAACCATTTCCCAAACTTGGGTTCAGTTCCAAGGTACGAAGTTTTAGAACAAAGTTTTATGTGTATCGACTTCAGATGTCGATTCGCTCATCCCTAATTATAAACAACAGAAAACAGAACAAAAACTGCTAAAAATAGACAATGTGCAGTATATTCAAATACAGAACAGATAAATAAGATAAATACAATAAGGGACCAAAAAAAACTAAAACAAATTGTGGAGGAAAAGGATCTGTATTATGCATTTGTATCTGATCCCTATTTCATACACAAGTGTGAAGCAGTATAGGTTTGCAGTCTCTGAGTCTAAACAAGAATTCATTGACAGCAACAAATATCTTAATAATAGTGAGTACAATGTATATGAAAATGTTATAGAGCTTTTCATTTTAGAGTGATTATAGGGGATGTCCAGGATTAGAAAAACTTGGACGCTTTATTCCAAAAACAGCAGCACACCTGTCCATAGGTTGTGCCTGGTATTGTGGCTCAGGTCCACTGAAGTGAATGGGTCTGAGCTGTAATACCACACACAACACCAGACCGGTGTGAGGCTGTTTTTGTAAAAAAAAAAAAAAAGCAGCAATTTTTTTTTCTACTCCTCAAGGAGTACTTTAAGCTTTATTTACTTCAACACGGAAACCCCCTTGAAGTATCGTGTAAGATGTGAAACTCTACAGAAAATTATGGATAACGTGTTGTTTTGCTCACAAAATATGCTGCGTTTGCCAAAATGATATTTGTACTTTCCATAAGAGAACAATAGGTTCTTGTATATCAGTTTCAGATTCCTAAAAAAGGAAGAGGAATGTTAAATTCTTGGCTTATGCTCATACATATGATTTCCAGGAAGCAAGTCTTTCAGTTTCACTTTACTTGTGGATATCCTCTGCCTTGTAGGTTTATGTTACAATATAGTGCATAGTTATGGGTTCAGTCTAGGTTTATAAGGAACACATGCAGCTTAAACAACATCACAACATGACCACTACCAAGACCACTATGTAGTGACTGAATTACCACACTGTTATTGAATAAAAATACTGTACAAAGACCGGTATTACTGGCATGTAGTGACTAGATGTTGGTAAGTTTACATAGACCCTCTGCAGACTGTATATATGATTAAAGTGCAGGAAAATCCAGTTGACTAATGGTAGGTTCGCACCTTTAACTGCTGCAGCAGGCTGTTCCGGCAGAGAACAGCATGACTGCGTTGACCAAATCCGGTCCAGCGATACTGCCATTCACCGCCAAACTCCATTGACTGTAATGCAATCTGGCAGGTATAGGGCTGCTTTCTGGCATGAGTGTTGGGTTTCAGCCAAACAAAAAACGCTGCATGCAATGGGGGTCCGGCAGTGAACGGCAGTATCCAGCTAGGCCAGATCTGGTGAAATCAGGAAACAGCCTGCCAGATTATTTAAATGGTGATGTGAACCGACCCTTGCCTACAGAAGTTCTCTGGAATTTTTCAATTTTCCCGTCTTCTACATCAGGCCCATAACTTTTATCTGCAGCGTTTGCATCAGAAATATCTTTGGTGCCTCACGTTTCCAGCATCCATCCTACCTTTCCTCAACTCCCTAATCTATTCATACTCCCAATTCTGTGCCGGTTGTTGCTGTACCTATTACTGTACTTGCTGTGTGGCCAGATATAATGCTGTCATAACTATAGTAATTTCAACCCCTTAAAGGGGTTGTCTGAGATCAATAAACACTTAGGCATCCCCTGCAAATGTGCTAAAATAACAAAAATAGAAATACTTACACTTTTTCGCCATTGTTGCCTCCAGCAATGTGCTCTGGTCCTCCCCGCTGCTGTCAGCTTCCTGGCTGGAGCTGTGATGTTCCTTGCACACAGTTCACCATACAGCCAATCGTTGGCCTCAGCAGTACTGGGGTCTACAGTGATCTGTGTACATGGAACATAAGTCTGCAACTAGGAAAAAAAGAGGTGGGGAAGTCCTGAGTTACTTTAGCACATTACAGAGGCTTCCAATGTTTTTGTTGAACCTTACAGACAAATTTCCTGGTGAGATGATGCCCAGGGGGCTACCCAGGCCCCCTGGGCAGATACATAATGATCTGATGCTTAACAACCACGGGTGCCCTCCTGAACTCAACTATCCTCAGGACGATGATACAGTTGGATACCTTGGCGAGGGTGGCAGCATTTTGTGCTGTACTGTGGTATTTGATTCTGCTGGGGCGGTATTTTGTGCTACACTGTGGTGTTACATTCCCTGGCTACTTCTGTTGTCCCTGCCTACATTTGTTGTCCTGTCTTCTGTCAATTTGGTCCCGTCTACAACATGGAGCCTCTTTTAGGTTTTTTGCCAGGGCCACTTTAAGTTTACAATCCACCCATGCCATTAATATATAATAAAGCCAATTGTGGCCCCTAAAAGGGACACAACCACCAATTTCTTTATCCCATATTAACAGCCTATATGTGACTATTCAATTTTTTTTTTTTTTGCAATAACAGTTGGATGGTTTTCTGGATATAATCTTTGAAGTTACTCCCACTGACTTTTTCCCCAGTCAGACCGTTCACTGCAGTCAGAGAGGGAAAGGGCATGAGTTATTCCTTTACAGCAGGGATGCACAACCTTCGGCCCTCTAGCTGTTGCAAAACTACAACTTCCAGCATGCCTGGACAGCCTACAGTACACTCTTTTTAGATTTTTTACTTGAGGCAGGTGCCTAGGACTTCAGGAAGAAGGAGGCGGCATTCTTCTAGGTAACTTAATAATTATTTTTTTTGTCATATTAGGATTCATCTGCTGGCACCAAATCATTGCTTCTAGATCTTGCAGTAGCATGTGTGGGGCTGTGATGGCGATCTGACACCCGGCATATAGAAGAATAATAGAACTAGATGCAGATCGGGCTGCTCGGCTGCCGTTGTCTGAGCCAATGAGCAGCTGCTGACATATAAAACATCTTCCCTGAGATCCCACTCTGCTTCTCTTTCAGTAAGCATTAGCTAAACATCATTGTAGCACAACTGTGTCCTGATGACTGTATAGCTGATGCCCAGGAGCCTATTTTGGCCCCCAGGATGGTTAATGCAGTTCAGTTTGACTTGTTAGGGTATGGCCACATGATCAGGTTTCCTGATTCAGTTTTCGGAAGCCAAGATCATAAAAGGAGAGAAAGTATAAAGGATAGATATGAATTCTGTTTTTTTTTAATTCACTACTGCTTTTGGCTTCTAAAATTGCATCAGAAAACCTGACCATACCATAAGCAGTCTCTTGGGATCAACTGGAGTGTCTTATTTGTGTGGCCACCTCTGCAGTGCAGATACGAGGCGGCCAGAACGAGAACTACTGCGCATGCATACCCACACGATTTCTTATTTACCATGATGTTTTTTGATGTTACCAGGGTTTAGTTTGTTAGTGCACCTCACTGGGCATTGGCAGCACTTTGCACTGTCAGCCTGGGTGAAGTTCCCATGTTGACAGATCACTGGAGTGTTATCAAGGCTGCCACAAACTCTCCACATATACTGTAAATCTTCTCTTCCAGTAAGTTACCAGTACTGGGAGCATGGACTTGTGACACTGCTTTCAGTTCATGAACAGCGTGTTATTTTGCTTCGGGCTGAACCTACTTGATTGTTCTGGCCATGTCAGAGTTGAAAATGATGCAGTCTTTATCATAAAAGGGATTGTTGGCATTTGCTAGGGAACCAGCCTTACATGGCGATAACATCTCGACGTTACTTAGGCCATATGAGACACAATCCTAACTGTCTCCCAAGTTTTACTGAATCTTTTCCCACAAAACTATATACAGAGTCAGGCCAGCCAGTATGCTCTTTGACCATGGACTATCTTCACAAAGTCACTTCAGGGACCCGCATAACCATGTGCAAGCGTATAATATTTGCATGTAGCTTTGCACCAGGCCCCCAGAATTCATTTACTGGAGTGCCCTACTGCTCATAAGGGACACTAAGCACAGTCCAGGAGCAAATAATCAGTTTTTTATAATATCCTGTGAAGAGAGCAAATAAGAAGTGTTATATGCAGCTCCTTATCACAAAGGAAACTTAATAAAAATGTTACAACACATAACCAAAAATACTAAAAATATATACATACAGTTGCTCAAAGGGAGTGGCAATTTATATGCTTATCTGAGCCTTTCTGTTAATTAAATATTTTCCATATAAATCCTGCCTGAAACTAAACGTCTCACCTAAAATTTTATAACTCATATACAGTTCACCCATGGTATGCCAATGCACTCAAGGCACAGACCCAGAGACATCTCTATGCCTCAGCATCACAGGGGAGCCCATTCTATCTTCACCGTTCCTAAAACATTAAGGCTACTTTCACACTTGCATTTGCAGGATCCGTTTGTGAGATCCGCCCAGGCTCTGACAAACGGATCCGTCATGATAATATAACTGCCTGCATCCGTTCTGAACGGATCCGTTTGTATTATTTTTTACATAGCAAAGACGGATCCGTCTTGAACTCCATTGAAAGTCAATGGGGGACGGATCCGTTTTCTATTGTGTCTGAGAAAACGGATCCGTCCCCATTGACTAACATTGTGAGTCATGACGGATCCGTTTGCATCAGTTTCTTCATTCGGACACCAAAACGTAGCAAGCAGCATTTTAGTGTCCGCCTCCAAAACGGAATGGAGACTGAACTGAAGAAAACTGAAGCAAACCTGATGTATTCTGAACGGATCCTTTTCCATTTAGAATGCATGAGGACAAAACTGATCAGTTCAGGACCGATTGTGTGTGACAGATCTCACAAACGGATCCTGCAAACGCAAGTGTGAAAGTAGACTTAGGCCTCTTTCACACGAGCGTCGCGGATTTGTTCAGGATGCGTTGCGGATGCGTTGCGTTAAAAACGCGCTGATTGCATACAGATGCAATGCGTTGCGTTTTTAACGCACCCCCATTCATTTCTATGGAGCCTGGGCTGCGTGAAAAACGCAGAATATAGAACATGCTGCGTTTTTCACGCAACGCAGAAGTGATGCGTGAAAAAAAACGCTCATGTGAAAAGCCCCATTAAAATGAATGGGTCAGGATTCAGTGCGGGTGCAATGCGTTCGCATCACGCATTGCACCCGCGCGGAAATCTCGCCCGTGTGAAAGGGGCCTTAGAGGTCACTCAGAGGAGCAGCTGAGTGGAAGCTGCAAGCAATCGTCTCCAGCCTGCATTTTCATTTACCTCACATTATTTTTTGAATAAGACATATCTGTGAGCTATTATTAGTGCGAAAGCATTCAGGTAACAGGATAATCATTGTTGATGTAGGGTTGCTTCTGCTTGCTTAACCCTTTCAGCCCTAAATGATTTTCCATCTTTGCATTTCTGTTATTAACTCCCTGCCTTTCCAAAACCATAACCTTTTTATTTTTCCATTCCCATTGCCCTATGAGGACTTTCTGATGGCAGCATTTAATATTGCATATGATGTAGTGGGAAACTGGAAAAAAGAAACCCCAAATTGGGGTGGAATTGGGAAAAAAAATGAAATTCCACCACAATGGGTTTTGTATTTACAGCATTCCCAATGCGGTAAACTGACCTGTTACCTTCATTCTCTGGGCAATATCACATTTGTGTAGTTTTTCTAGTGTTTTAATACTGAAAAAATATTTTTTTTGTCTTTTCATTGTCTTTTCATTTTATTATGTCTATGGAGCTGTGTGAATTTTTGTGTAAATTTTTATATTTTTTGGGGGGGAGGTGAAGACCAAACAATGGTGAATTGCCCATTATATATATTTTTTTCTGTTATTGCCTTCTCCGTATGGGATAATTACATTTATGTTTTAATAGTTTGGCTATTTTGGTATGCGGCAGTGAAAATGATCTTTATTTTTTATTGTTCATTTATTTTGATAATGGGGAAAGGGGGTGATTTCAATCTTTATACTCTATTATTTTGTTACATTTTAAAAACTTTTTTAAATATATTTTTTAAGCCTTCCACATGTGATCTTTAGACCGCTTCTCTCATACACTACTGTGATTTAATGCAGTAGTGTATGGAAAATTCTGTATATTCGTATGGATGGAGCGCTGCCACCTGCGGTGCTTCACAAAAATACCGGTGATAGGCTTGGTAGCCTCCAGCAGGCTTCAGCCTAACAGCACCAATAAACGGCTTCCCTGAGTGCAGTACTTCCCTCACATGCTGTGGGCACAATTGGCCACTGCACCTGAGGGGTTAACTGTCTGCGATTGGCATTATTGTCGATCACAGACATTGCCACAGGTGTCTGCTGTGTAATATAGCAGAAACCTGGTGGCTATTGCACCCACTTAGCTCTTGAGCAGTCGTCATTTTTAATCTTCTGAAGGGGATAAAGAGAGGGGATAAAGGGATATTCTACAATTTTTCTGAAACTATGAGGTGAATTATTATTATTATTATTATTATTATTATTATTATTATTATTAAAGGGTTTCTGTCATCAGAATGAACCCTCTTAAACCTACTGACATTGGCGATGTGCTAATGTCAGCAGACCCTAACTCTGCTATTATGTTAATTGAAGGCCCCCTTACTGCAGTAATCCTACTTTTGTAATATGTAAATAAGCCTCTAGGAGCAGGGGGGGCATTGCTCCTGCTCCTAGAGGCTCCTTTCTCATACCTCCTACCACGCCCCACCATCCTTGATTGACAGGGCCAGGCAGTGTTCGTCTCCTGCTGCCGGCCCTGTGTGCTGCACGGCACATGCTCAAGATTTACCCGGCTGGCTGGCTGCTCCTAGAGGCAAATTTACATACTGCGGTAATCATACTTTTGTAATATGTAAATGAGCCTCTAGGGGCAGGGGGGCATCGCTCCTGCTCCTAGAGGCTCCGTTCTCATACCTCCTTCCACGCCCAGCCGTCCTTGATTGACAGGGCTAGTGCTCTTCTTCTCCTGCCAGCCGGGTAAATCTTGAGCATGTGCCGTGCAGCACACAGGGCCGGCAGCAGGAGACGAACACTGCCTGGCCCTGTCAATGAAGGATGGTGGGGCGTGGAAGGAGGTATGAGAACGGAGCAATGCCCCCCCTGCTCCTAGAGGCTTATTTACATATTACAAAAGTAGGATTACTGCAGTAAGTGGGCCCTCAATTAACATAATAATAGCAGAGTTAGGGTCTGCTGACATTAGCACATCGCCAATGTTAGCAGGTTTAAGAGGGTTAATTCTGATGACAGAAACCATTTAATAACAAAAGGGTTATAACTAGAGATGAGTGAATCGAATCTGACGAAGTGGAATTCGATCCGAATTTCAGGAATTATTCGATTCGCACCGATTTACAATTTCCTGCCGATTCGTGGTGACGAATCGTCCCCCCCCCCCACTAAAATGGCGGCTGCACATGTTTGGACATGGAGAAAGGAACATAAGGGAGGTAGGGATCACCCACAATGCCATGCATGCAGCCAATCAGCAGGCAGCCAGCCCTGTGATGTCACAGCCCTATAAATACTGTCAGCCATTTTAGATTCTCTCATTCTACAGTCAACTCAGTGCAGGGAGATCCGTTTGCAGGCGCTAGGAAAAGTGTCATAAAACCTCATCAAAAGTACAAATTGCTGAATAGAAGTGTAGGGAAAGGATAGGGAGGGAAGTATTGTAGCAGAACAGAGTTCAATAGGGGTGTTTAGAGACAGTACAGTGAACTTAGTGCAGGGAGAGACATTTCCATACGCTAGGGCAAGTGTTACAAAACCTCATCAAAAGTACAAATTGCTGAATAGAAGTGTAGGAAAAGGATAGGAAGTGATGTATTGAAGCAGAACAGGCTTCTATTTGGGTGTTTAGAGACAGTGTGAGATCTGGAAAAAGTGCAACCACAGGGTAATAGGAAAAATGGTATTACACCTTGGTTTCAGTGACTGGGTTTTAAAATTGCAATGCTACAGTTGCTCATGTCAGGTTTGCCTCTGTAATTCTGGTTATTGGGGTTTTGTTAACCCTTGTGCTCTGTAGTTACATTTAGTACAGCACTGTTTTGCGGTTTTAGTGTTGGGGCTTATTAGCTGTGGTGAAGTGGGACAATGGCAGCCCTTTGTAGCGTGTTTTATTGTAAAAAAAAAAAGTTTTAGTAGGCATACAGCGCCAAAGTTCTATATAGTAAAGTGTTGTAGCAGCTATTAATGTTGCAAAAAAACGTATTATTCACTCGGTGTTGAAGTGGGAGAATTACAGCCCGGTGTAGCGTGTATTATTCTCAAGAAAAAGAGTTTTAGTAGGCGTACAGCGCCAAAGTTCTATTTTTTAAAAGCTACTGGCATTTATTGCTGTTGCCCAAAAATCATATTATTTGCTCTGTGTTGAAGTGGGAGAATTACAGCCCATTGTATCGTGTATTAATCTTAAGAAAAAGAGTTTTAGTAGGCATACAGCGCCCAAAGTTCTATATAGTAAAGTGTTCTAGCAGCTATTAGTGTTGAAAAAAAAAACGTATTATTCAGTCGGTGCTGAAGTGGGACAATTACAGCCCGTAGCGTGTATTATTCTAAAAAAAGCTTGATTTGGCCTACAGCGCCAAAGTTCTATATTTTAAAAGCTACTGGCATTTATTACTGTTGCCCAAATAATATATTATTTGCTCTGTTCTGAAGTGGGACAATTACAGCCCGTTGTAGCGTGTATTATTCTAAAAAAAAGCTTGATTTGGCCTACGCTAATGGCATTTATTACTGTTGCCCAAAACACATATTATTTGCTCAGTGCTGAAGTGGGACAGTTACAGCCCATTGTAGCGTGTATAATTCTCGAAAAAAGAGTTTTAATAGGCGTACAGCGCCAAAGTTCAATATAGTAAAGTGTTCTAGCAGCTATTAGTGTTGTCAAAAAAGGTATTATTCGCTCGGTGCTGTAGTGGGACAATTACAGCCCTTTGTAGCGTGTTCTAATTTCCTTTTTATTTATTTATTTGATTGATCAAACAGCATGTCAGGCAGAGAAGTCACAGGCCCTGCACAGGGAAGTGGCAGAGGCCTAAATGTTTTTGGCGCAGGCACAGGTCACAGCAGAGTAAGGGGGCGTGGCAGAAGGGGTCACATTGAGAGGCCAGAGCTCCCGGTGTCATCTAGCAATCGGGTCTTGACCAGCAACCCAGCGGTTCTTGAATGGTTGACTCGGTCTTCGACTTCATCCCAAATGACTTCAGAGACCCCCAGTAAAAAATTGGTGGGTTCGTCAGACACAACCCTTAGTTGGCATGGCTTGGGAGCAGGCCCTGTGCGCTCACCTGTCCTCAACCTGCCTCTGTCCTTTTCTGTTCCCTCAGCCAGAGAAGTAATGTATGCTATGGGCTCAACTCCACTTTACAGCGAGGACGAGCTACTGGAGGAGGGTCAGCAGCTACTGGAGGACAGTCAGCAGCTACTGGGCAGCCAAGATGTCGAGAAGACATCCACAGCTTCCTCAGTTAGGCAGGCAAGTAGTGATGAGGAGAGTAGCGTGGAAGCTAGGGTTGCGCGCGGTCAGGCTCCTGACCCACAGACAGTCCAGGAGGACATCAACGACGTGCAGACACTACTCGATGATGATGAAGCCGATCGCACCGGGTGAATTAGGGCCTTCATTATCATCAGAAGAAGAGGGTGGCAGCTTGCCCGTGAGGCAGCGATGGAGCCAGCAGGTCGCTAGCGTGGCCG
Source organism: Rhinella marina (assembly GCA_900303285.1). Lineage (NCBI taxonomy): Eukaryota > Metazoa > Chordata > Amphibia > Anura > Bufonidae > Rhinella > Rhinella marina. The sequence goes on from ONZH01028089.1 coordinate 221,626, forward strand.
GGAGGCAGCAGGATGGCAGCAGTGGGAGATTGGGAGCCAAACATGCCCGAGGTAGACCACCCGCTTCTCAGGAGCCTACCGGGCTGAAAAGTAGTGGTGCAGCGGTTCAAGAAGGCAGTGGCGGTAGCAGCCAGTCAGTGAAGAGTGTTGGGGGTAAATTCACGTACTCGGCGGTGTGGCAGTTTTTCGTTAAGCCGCCGGGTGAGGTCAACTTAGCTGTTTGTAGAATCTGTGGGCAGAAGGTGAAGCGTGGCCAGGGTGCCAATGTTGGCACCAAGGCCCTGCGTCAACATATGCAGCGTCACCATAAAGTGGCCTGGGAGAACCGTGGCTCCAGTGCGGTGGTCCAGCCTGCAGCAGCAGCAGCAACCACAGCATCAACCAGTGGCGCCCAACATATTTCAGGCAGTCAAGGTTCCACCACCTCAGCCGAAGGGAGCTGTCTGTCCTTCCCATCATCTGATGCTCCTGCTCCTTCTCCTAGTCAGTCATTTCGTCAGCAATCGATCAGCGAAGCCATTGCCAAGAGACAGCATTATGCGTGTACACATCCAACGGCGCAGAAGCTGAACCTGCTCCTGGCCAAGTTGCTGGTGCTGCAGTCCCTCCCTTTCCAAGTGGTGGACTCTGAACCTTTCAGAGAACTGATGGCTTGTGCCAAGCCGAGGTGGAGAGTTCCAAGTTGTCATTTCTTTGCCAAACAGGCAGTACCAGCCCTGCACAAATATGTAGAACAGAAGGTAAGCCAGTCCTTGAGCCTGTCGGTGTCTGCCAAAGTTCACGGCAGCGTTGACGTGTGGAGCTCTAATTATGGTCAGGGACAGTATATGTCCTTTATGGCCCACTGGGTAAATGTGGTTCCTGCATAGCCACACCAGCAACTTGACCAGGCGATGCTGCTTCTGCCTCCACGTTCTCATGCCGTTGCTCCTGCGACAATGTCTGCCCCCTCACCCTCCACCGTGTCCTCAGCCTCCACTGCAGGGACAATTCACAGTGCCCCACCAGCATACCACATGTGCAGGGCACGGCGGTGTCACGCGGTTCTACACCTCGTTTGCCTGGGCGAACGGAATCACACAGGGGAGGAACTGCTTTGCGTCATTCATCAGGAAATCCAATCCTGGCTTTCCCCGCGACAACTCAAAATCGGAACAATGGTGACCGACAACGGGAAAATCATGGTGTCTGCCCTGCGTAAAAAAAAATGGCCCGGAAACTTTGCATGCACTTCAGCAACTCCTACACCGCCAAGCAAACCCTCCTTGAGCTACAGCGGCAGAACGGTGTCCCCCAACATAGGCTGATATGTGATGTTTCCACCCGTTGGAATTCCACCCTCCATGGACCAACTGTACGAACAGAGAAAGGCCATAAACGATTTCTTGATGATCCAAGCCAACAGAGGTACTCCCCTGTGTAACTTTGATGTCAGCCAGTGGCAGCTCATGCGTGACACCTGCCATTTGCTCGTGCCCTTTGAGGAGGCCACTTTATTTGTCAGTCGCCAGGACTACAGGATGAACAACATCATTCCACTCATATCCTGGAAAAGATGCTGTTAAATCTGGCTGGTCAGGGGAAAAGAAGATGTGGCGAGTACATCTCACGGCCACATGATCCCTGTGGGGGCTGAACTGGAGGAGGACATTGGAGCACAAAGAATGGCTAGAGAAATGGGTAGTTTCTCTACCCAGGTGACAGGAGAGGAAGAGCAAGAGCAGCCAGCGGAGCTACGGGGCGATGAGGAAAAGGAGGCAGAGGACCCAGAAACACCGTGGCAGTATGCAGTGGAGATGGAGGCAGGGAGTACCTCCAAGTCACTTGCGCAAATGGCCCGATGCATGCTCACTTGCTTGCGTAGTGACAGCCATATTGTCACCATTCGGCAGAGGGGTGACTACTGGCTCTCCACCCTATTAGACCCTCGCTACCAGTCCTAAATGGGGGCCTTTTTTAAACCCACTGAGAGGGAGGATAAACTGAACTACTATAGAGACATCCTATGTAGTCAGTTGGCCGCTGTCTATCTGCGTGAATGTCCTTCCTCTCGCAGGTCTGACCAGGGGGGCCCTCTGCGCTCATGTTCCACTGTCATGGCTGCTGGGGGGGTAGGGGTGACAGTAGCAGTACCAGCTCCGTCAGCAGCAGTAGCCTGAGTCTACAGTCGCTGATGAGCAGCTTTCTTCACCCACATAGTGAAGAAACTACTCACCAGCAGCATCAGCTAGACCTAGAGGATGACCAGAAACAACAGGTGGTTGCATACTTGGACTGCACCCTGCCCCGGGTCATTGAAGATCCACTGGACTAATGGGCAGCCAAACTAGATTTGTGGCCACAATTGGCCAAGTTTTCTCTGGAAAAGCTGTCCTGCCCGGCCAGTAGTGTGGCATCAGAGCAGGTGTTTAGTGCGGCGGGGGCCATAGTTACACTAAGGAGAACTCGCCTGTCCACCCAAAATGTGGAGAGACTGACCTTTGTCAAGATAAATCAGGCATGGATCAGCCAGGATTTCCAACCACCAACGCCTGATGCGTCAGATTAGATCATTCATGCTGTTTTTTGACTGTTTTTTCTGGCTACTTGCCTCACCAAATATTCTGATGCTGCCACCTGCCTGATGCCACAAAACTGATGCCAAGTGCTCCTTCTTACGACCACCATCGTCAGCGGGTAGTGTTATTGCCACCCACCTCCTCACACTGTCGTTGTGCCACTCTATAGTCTGCTGATGCTGCTATTGCCTCCATAATGTCGTTGTACCATTCTGTAGTCTGCCCATGCTGCTGCTGCTGTTACTGCTGTTACTGCTACTACTACTGCCTCCATAATGTCGTCGTACCATTCTGTAGTCTGCCCATGCTGCTGTTGCTGCTACTACTACTGCCTCCATAATGTCGCCGTACCATTCTGTAGTCTGCCCATGCTGCTGCTACTACTGCCTCCATAATGTCGTCGTAATATTCTGTAGTCTGCCCATGTTGCTGTTGCTGCTACTACTACTGCCTCCATAATATCGCCGTACCATTCTGTAGTCTGCCCATGCTGCTGTTGCTGCTACTGCCTCTATAATGTCGTTGTACCATTCTGTAGTCTGCCCATGCTGCTGTTGCTGCTACTGCCTCTATAATGTCGTTGTACCATTCTGTAGTCTGCCCATGCTGCTGTTGCTGCTACTACTACTGCCTCCATAATGTCGTCGTACCATTCTGTAGTCTGCCCATGCTGCTGTTGCTGCTACTACTACTGCCTCCATAATGTCGTTGTACCATTCTGTAGTCTGCCCATGCTACTGTTCCTGCTACTACTACTGCCTCCATAATGTTGCCGTACCATTCTGTTGCCTCTAAATTATACTTACTGACATCTGATATTTGCTCACTGGGCCTGTGACTGCGAAATTACTTACTGACATTTTTTATCTTGTCGGGCCACTCTGTGGTTGCTGAACACTTCCACACTCTGTCTATGTGCCACTGTGTGACCTCATTATTCTGCACTACTGTCGCCGTACCATTCTGTAGTCTGCCCATGCTGCTGCTACTACTGCCTCCATAATGTCGTCGTAATATTCTGTAGTCTGCCCATGTTGCTGTTGCTGCTACTACTACTGCCTCCATAATATCGCCGTACCATTCTGTAGTCTGCCCATGCTGCTGTTGCTGCTACTGCCTCTATAATGTCGTTGTACCATTCTGTAGTCTGCCCATGCTGCTGTTGCTGCTACTGCCTCTATAATGTCGTTGTACCATTCTGTAGTCTGCCCATGCTGCTGTTGCTGCTACTACTACTGCCTCCATAATGTCGTCGTATCATTCTGTAGTCTGCCCATGCTGCTGTTGCTGCTACTACTACTGCCTCCATAATGTCGTTGTACCATTCTGTAGTCTGCCCATGCTACTGTTCCTGCTACTACTACTGCCTCCATAATGTTGCCGTACCATTCTGTTGCCTCTAAATTATACTTACTGACATCTGATATTTGCTCACTGGGCCTGTGACTGCGAAATTACTTACTGACATTTTTTATCTTGTCGGGCCACTCTGTGGTTGCTGAACACTTCCACACTCTGTCTATGTGCCACTGTGTGACCTCATTATTCTGCACTACTGTCATTTGCAGTCTTTGCATTGGGCCTATTTGTGACTGCGATATTCTACTGACTGACGTTTTTATTCTTGTCGGGCCACTCTGTCATTGTGCCACTGTGTGACCTCGTAATTCTGCACTACTGTCATTTGCAGTCTGTGCATTGGGCCTGTCTGTGACTGCAAAATTCTACTGACTGATGTTTTCATTCTTGTCGGGCCACTCTGTCATTGGGCCACTGTGTGACTTCATAATTCTGCACTACTGTCATTTGCAGTCTTTGCATTGGGCCTGTCTGTGACTGCAAAATTCTGCTGACTGACGTTTTCATTCTTGTTGGGCCACTCTGTCGTTGTGCCACTGTGTGACCTTGTAATTCTGCACTACTTTCTGCACTACTGTCATTTGCAGTCTTTGCATTGGGCCTGTCTGTGACTGCAAAATTCTACTGACTGACATTTTCATTCTTGTCGGGCCACTCTGTCGTTGTGCCACTGTGTAACTTCATAATTCTGCACTACTGTCATTTGCAGTCTTTACATTGGGTCTGTCTGTGCCTGCAGAATTCTACTGACTGATGTTTTCATTCTTGTCGGGCCACTCTGTGGTTGTGCCACTGTGTGACCTCATAGTTCTGCACTACTGTCATTTGCAGTCTTTGCATTGGGCCTGTCTGTGACTGCAAAATTCTACTGACTGACATAGAAACATAGAAGATTGACAGCAGAAAAAGACCACCTGGTCCATCTAGTCTGCCCTTTTATTATCCTTTTATTGTTATCTTAGGATAGATACATGTTTATCCCAGGCATGTTTAAATTCAGTTACTGTGGATGTATCAAACACCTCTGCTGGAAGTTTGTTCCAAGCTTCTACTACTCTTTCAGTGAAATAATATTTTCTAATGTTGTTCTTAATTTTTCCTCCAATTAACCTCAGATTGTGCCCCCTTGTTCTTGTGTTCTGTTTCTTATGAATAACCCTTCCCTCGTGAACTTTATTCAGTCCTTTAACATATTTAAAGGTTTCAATCATGTCCCCCCTTTCTCTTCTTTCCTCCAGACTATACATATTAAGAACTCGGAGTCTTTCTTGATAAGTTCTATGCTTTAGACCTTCCACCATTTTTGTAGCTCTTCTTTGGACCCGTTCTATTTTAGCAATATCCTTTTGCAGGTGAGGTCTCTAGAATTGAACACAGTATTCCAGATGTGGTCTCACTAGAGCTCTATACAGAGGGATCACAATCTCCCTCTTTCTGCTTGTTATACCTCTAGCTATGCAGCCAAGCATGCAATTAGCTTTCCCCACCGCCTGGCTGCATTGGTTACTCATTTTGAGGCTGTCAGAGATGACTACCCCCAAATCCTTCTCTTCTGAGGTCTTTGTTAGCACAGAACTGCCAATACAAGTGCATTATTTTACATTTGGAAACATTGAACTGCAGTTTCCATTGTTTTGACCACTTATCTAATAAAGATAAATAATCATTTTCATTCTTGTTGGGCCACTCTGTCGTTGTGCCACTGTGTGACTTCATAATTCTGCACTACTGTCATTTGCAGTCTTTGCATTGGGCCTGTCTGTGACTGCAAAATTCTACTGACTGACATTTTCATTGTTTTCGGGCCACTCTGTCGTTGTGCCACTGTGTGACCTTGTAATTCTGCACTACTGTCATTTGCAGTCTTTGCATTGGGCCTGTCTGTGACTGCAAAATTCTAATGACTGACGTTTTCATTCTTGTCGGGCCACTCTGTGGTTGTGCCACTGTGTGACTTCATTATTCTGCACTACTGTAATTTGTAGTCTTTGCATTGGGCCTGTCTGTGACTGCAAAATTCTACTGACTGATGTTTTCATTCTTTCTGGCCACTCTGTCGTTGTGCCACTGTGTGACTTCAGAATTCTGCACTACTGTAATTTGCAGTCTTTGCATTGGGTCTGTCTGTGACTGCAAAATTCTGACTGACGTTTTCATTCTTGTCGGGCCACTCTGTCGTTGTGCCACTGTGTGACCTCATAATTCTGCACTACTTCTGCACAGACATTAGTGGTCATGAGAACTTTTTCCTTCCCATCTCTGTCGTCGTACCACTCTGGCCTCATAATCACAACTACTGCCACTTCCACACTCTGTCGTTGCGCCACTCTGTGGCCTCAAAATTCTACTGCTGCTGCCAATTCCACACTCGGTCGTTGCGCCACTCTCTGGCTTCAAAATTCTACTACTGCTGCTGCCACTTCCACACTCTGTCATTGTGCCACTCTGTGGCTTCAAAATTCTACTGCTGCTGCCACTTCCACACTCTGTCGTTGCGCCACTCTGTGGCTTCAAAATTCTACTACTGCTGCTGCCACTTCCACACTTTGTCGTTGCGCCACTCTGTGGCCTCAAAATTCTACTGCTGCTGCAACTTCCACACTCATAATGCTACAGCTACTGCCACTGCCTCCCATATACTGTCGTCATGCCACTCTGTGGTCTCCTGATGCTACAGTTGCTGTCACTGCCTCCTGTACACTGTCGTTGTAGCACTCTGTGTTCTCTTGATACTACAGCTGCTGTCACTGCCCACTCTACACTGTCGTCGTAGCACTCTGTGTTCTCCAGATGCTAAAGCTGCTGTCACTGCCTCCTCTACACTGTCATTGTAGCACTCTGTGTTCTCCTGATGCTAAAGCTGCTGTCACTGCCACCTCTACACCATCGTCGTAGCACTCTGTGGTCTCCTGATGAAACAGCTGCTGTCACTGCCTCTTGTACACTGTCGTCGTAACACTCTGTGGTCTCCAGACGCTAAAGCTGCTGTCACTGCCTCCTATACACTGTCGTCGTGCCACTCTGTGGTCTCCTGATGCTGCTGTCACTGCCATCTCCACACTCTCTGCTCTGTCTGTCAGGGATTATCATCCAGAATATAGTTTAATATGCTATTTAGCTGAATCTCTGTAGGAATGGAGTTCATAAGGAGACATGGAAGACAGAGAGGAGGTGGTAGTAATGAGCAGCAGCTCTTGTATGTAGTCTCCATTACCACAGTCTGTCCTCTCTGTACTTCATGTCTCCTCATGAACTCCATTCCTACAGAGATTCAGCTGAAGATTTTATCATAATCCCTGACAAGCAGAGCAGAGAGGAGGATGAGGCAGCTCTTTAACCCAGTGTTGTGAAGTAACTTGTCCTCCTGTGTTATTAGGACAGGTTCTGTTTGTACCAGACAAAACGAGCCATTATAACTAATGAAAGGTATTTGGGAATATGTTTATAATAAAGTAATATTTAAGTATTTTCATTTTCTTATAAAGAGATTATCAAATTTCTGAAAAGACAAGGATGGCGGACAAGTATGGGAGTCCCTACCCAGCTTCCTTCAATCCACTACAGTTAGTCTAATTCATTTTAATCAGCATACAGTACAAACAGCTGTACAGACAATATAACCACTCATAATTCTGTATTGTCTCAAGTTGATATGGAACATATAACCATCAGAAAACACACAGTTACATTCTATCAAAAACACATATAAACGTACTAAATGAAAAAAATAATTCAAAATATAAAGTCATATGCAATCAAATAAAAACATGTATAAACTGTAATCAGTGCTAAAATAAAGTTGAAATTTTCTTTTCTTTGAGTGACAAATTTTCACAATCCTATTTTCACTAAAGAGAAACATACGAATAAAAGCTGTAGGATTGCACCAGGTATCAAACTTTCAATACCAAATCAATACTTTTGCACTTCGATCGATACAATACTGGGGTTTGCCGTTTACCAATAGCACAGCCTAGTATCTTTTAGAAAACATGGTGTATCGCCCGTGACTAAAGCCTCATTCACACATCCGTGTCCGTGCTCAAATCCGTGAGCAGGTGGTCAGTGAGACATCCGTGAAGCTGTCCGTGAAGGATCAGTGTTGGATCCGTGTGTCCGTTTTTTGCTGTCCGTGTTGCATCCTTGTTTCACTGACACTGAACAGCTGAAAAATAATTTTCAAAGCATCCCTCTTAATGATCCGTTAAACACGGATGCAACACGGATGGCATCCCTGTTGCATCCGTGGTTTTCACGGACCCATAGACTATAATGGGCGTGAGGGATCCGAGAACACAGATCAAGATAGGACATGCATCTGTGCTAAAAAAATGGAACCACGGACCTTGATAAAACACTGATGTCTGAACACACGCATGCAAATGAATGAGGACGTGTGCTGTCCATGGAGAACACGTACAGCACACGTCCGTGAAACACTGACGTGTGAATGAGGCTTACGGTGGCTAATAGTTATTAAAAAGGAAGTTTAAAAAAACACCAAAATATTAAAAGTTTAAATCACCCCCTTTCCTAATTTTACATATAAAAATACATAAATACAGAATGTACGTGGCTTTTTTGGTGTTTTATTTTTCTTTTGCCGGGTATCGAATATCGTAATACTTTTTTATGGTATAGAAATTGAATCAAAATTTTGGTATCGTGACAACCTTAAAAAGCTGTTGTGCCAGGTTTATTAGTTATCCCCAGGATAGGAGCTAACTTGCTGATCACTGGAGGTCCATCTTGTGGTTGAATGAATGGAGCGGCAGTGCGGATACTAGACCTACTGCTAATTAACAATTTTTTTAGCCTGCATAAAAGATGTGATTGCCCGATGAACGAGCTTTTGCATCGGGCAACGAGCTTTTGCTCGTTCATTGGGTAATTGGCGGCGCTTTTACGCAGGCAGGCCCGTATCATTCATCATTTTCTATGCCTGTTTAACCCTTTGGATACCGGATGTTTTTTCGGTTTTGCGTTTTCATTTTTCTTCCCTATTTTCTGTGAGCCCTAACTTTTTTTTTATTTTCGTTCACATAGCTGTATGAGGACTTATTTTTTGCGGGACTTTTTGTACTTTCTAATGCCGCCATTAATTATGGCATAAAATGTTGTGGGAAGCGGTAAAAAAAATTCAAATAGGGGGAATTGGAAAAAAACGCAATTCCTCCACTTTTTTTACGGGTTTTGTTCCCACGGTGTTCCGTTTGCCCTTCGTTCTCTGGGTCAGTACGATTACAACGATACCCCATATGTGTAGGTTTGTTATGTTTAAACCTCAGCGAGGTTTACAGCTTTCAAATCGAGTGCAGACAACCCGATTGACCACACGGGGTGTCTGCACAACACCCGGAAGCACGCGCTTCCGGTTTTAGAGGTATTAGATGCCGTGATCTCACGTGATCACGGCATCTAATGCCTTTATTTACCGCCATCGACATTATTGTAGCGCATGTGCGAGCGGGTGTCATGCTCCCACATCGCTCCAGCGCCGTACATGTACGGCGCTGGTAGCGTAAGGGTTAAGCATAGAAAATGGTGTAAATTTAAGTCAGCAATGAAGCTGGCTTACATTTAGACCGGCGGTGGATGCGCTGAAGTTATGTGAAGGCCAGCGCCTCTACATCGGTGATCCAACACCAGCACAAGGGGTTATTAAGATCATAATAAATGACCCCCTAAGAGTTTTGCAAAGATAGTAAAGCGATAAGAATGAATGTAGAAATAAGTAGAACATGTGCTGGCCACCTGCCACATTAGTATTCTTCCTACAATTTTGCGTGCTAATATTAATAAACATGAATATGTTGTTGTCTATTGCTATCTCCAATATTGTGAAAATGACCTTCCCCAGCTCCCCCCCTTGATAAGGATAGAAAAATAGATGTCATACCACAAATTCCTTTCTAGCAGAAGATTCTTTTTTAGTAGTTTTTATGTAGTTCAAAGGTACTGCAGAGAATATGCAGTAATATAATATTGCCCATTGAATAACAGTTATATATAATCATTTTCCTTATCAATACTACTATATATGTATTAATAGTCATTCAGATATCACTATAGGGCTGTATATAATTCTGGTGCTCCATATCTCACCGTAGGCATATATATATATATATATATATATATATATATATATATATTTATAGTGCTATCAGACTAAACCAATTCCGAGAGCCGGAAATAAAACTTTAAGGGGTACTACCAACTGACATACTGTATTTATGGTATATTGTACATGCAGTATATAGTATAAATGTCTAGTTACACTTCTATTACTCCCATTTTATGGGAGAGTATATGAAAGATACATGTGAGCATGTCTGTAACCCGATGGTTTGGGGACAACCAAAATGGTATCGAGGGCCGCGTGTGGCCCCCAGGCCCCAAGTTGTGCACCTCTGTTCTTCATTATAGTAAAATATGTAAAACAATAGTTCTCCTTATTTGAGTAGAAAGACATAGAGCACTGTATGTTTGCCTTCCACCAATGTTGCTATGGCTGGCTATAGGACCACTTTACGTTCCCAATCCACCCCTGCCTGCAGGTTGGTCTCAAAGAATCAACTACTATGTCTGATATATGGTCAGGGTTATACCTACCATAGAGTAAGCCATCCACTGCTATGGGGCCCATGGAGAGAAGGGGCCAAGCACTGTACTGCTCCTGCTGCAGCAGAATTATATATAAACTTGGTCAGGTTCAGTATGAAATGATATATTTTATTCCCATTATATACCCCCAAGAAATGCCATAATTGTCTGATAGGAGTGGATCCCCTAAGACGGGATCCGCACTTGTCTCCAGACTGGAGGTGACATCTAACCTCATTTAAATTTTCAATCCCAGGAGTCACAAGCGGATTTATTCGCATTCCAGCGTAAGAACTGAACATTACAAAAATATGAAACTGAAAACTATTTGAAAGAAATGCATTATTTTTTTAATTAAATTATTATTTTTCCACACAGTAAAAAAATGAGATGCAATAAAAATAATTGTATTTTTTTGCTACAAAAATAACAAATAATTTTAAGATTATTTTACATTGGATGTTCTACGCAATTTTCAGATAATAAATACATATACAGTACATCTGCTCATATACATTTTTTTAAATTATTGTTTCTCTTTACAACACTTTACAATGCATTTTTTCTATAATTATGGATATTTCAGAAGGAATAGAGAACATAGCTTTTTACTCCTAAAGAAATTATCAGAAGAAAGCAAATGAAGACAATTCTACTGGTTTGTTTTGGTTTGATGTCTTTCGTCCATGTTCACAGCTATTGATAGCGGATCACTTTGATATGCTTGAGATGACTAGAAAATTAAAGTATAGCTTATGAGTGACAGTGAAAAACAAAATGACATTATATATGCTTTAACACTTAAAATGGTTTTCCAGGAAAACATATTGATGACCTGTCCATAAACTATCAAGGTGCGATACATAGGGGACTGACTAACAAATCATCGTTTGCTAGCAACAGATCATGCAGTCTAAACACGCTCTCCTGCCGGCAAACAATGATTCTGAATGGGGATGAGCTATGGCATTAGCGATCACTCTTCTCCATACTGTGGAGGAGATCACTGCATGTACAGTAAATGCAGCTTTCTCCTCCACTGACGAGCAGGCGATTGTTGGGAAGGAACGTTTGAGTCTTTCACTCTAAAGGGTCCTTCAGCCATTTTTTTCCCCAGGAAAACCATTTAAAGCAATTAACACTAGGAAATTATTTAATGAATCATGTATATCTCAATTTATCATGTGTTTACATCTTACATTAAAACCATATTTCATGAGCACTGTTCATTAAAAGTTGTATTATTGATAAAGTAAAAAACAACTGAAAGACAAAATAAATAAAATACAATAAAAGTAACAATAGACGGTCATAGAACATAGTTTAATTTCACAGCAAACTTACTGAGGACTCCAAAAATTTTACAGTGCACATAGGATAAATTATAACTGAATAATACTTACCGATTCTTTCCACTCAGAAGAACTCTTAGTTCTAAAAGGTCCGGGCTGACGCACATTGGAACAGGTACGTTTTTTAAAGTTGCACTGTAGAGACATATCATCAATAAGCAGTTAGAATATCACAATAATCACTTATATATTTTATAGCCCCTTTTGTTATGTTACTATGTTTTTAAGTATTTGGCCAAAATAATGCAGTACTAAATTTACGTTTTTAGTAATGTTAGCTAACTTTCTGCTTTTGCTATTGTATTCTGGTATTTTTTTACTTTATTACACTTATCACATAGGACAAAATTTAAATTACGGTAAACAAACTTATGGCAAACAACTAAATATTTCTGTGGCGAAAGATAATCAATTCTTATTGGCTTCATTTAATTATGTGTGTTCTATAGCATTTAAACTGTAGTAACTTTTGTTGTAGAGGTGTTCTTTTGCATAGTACATTACTAAACACAACCCAAAAGTGAAGCTGTTTTTGGAAAAAGACAGACTCTTTTTTTCTAATCTTATACAAGAAAATTACCTATATATGTGAAAATGTCTTTTACACCTACATTTCTTTCTAAATCTATAGCCATTAAAATGGAGTTGGTCCCCTCTTTGCCGCTAAACCAGCTTCCACTCTTCCAGAAAGGCTTTTTAAAGAGTTTGGAGTGTGTCTATGGGAATTTTTGTCCATTCATGTGGAAGAGTATTTTTGAAGTCAGACCTCGATTGCAATGTCTCACAATCTCTGTTCTAGTTCATCCTAAAGTTGCTCGGTGGGGTTAAAGTCAGGGCTCTGTGTTGGCCTGTCAAGTTCTTACACTAAACTCACCCAACAACTATTTTATGGACTTTGCTTTGTGCACTGAGTCATCTTGGAACAGAAAAGGGCCTTCCTCAAAGTGTTCCCACAAGGTTGGAAGCATAACACAGTGTTTATAAAAATGCACCTCAGCACTCGGTGACCTAGCTCTGTAACTTTTCAATAATACCACTCACAGTTGATCATGGAATATTTAGGAGGGAAGACATTTCATGAACTGACTTGTTATCATGGTGACATTCTATTATAGTACCATGCTGAAACTCAGTGAGCTCTTTAGAACATCCAATTATTTTGCAAGTGTTAGTAAAGACAGACTGCATGACTAGGTGTTGGATTTTATACATCTGTGGCAATGGGACTGAATGAAACACCTGAATTAGATAATTAAGAGGTGTGTTTCAATAATTTTGTCCATCTAATGTATGTATGGAATATTTCTTGGCAAAGAGAGACCTAAACTGCTGCAGAAAAATATTTGTGGGTACCAGATGTAGTTTACTTACATGTACTCAATTCTCTCACATGTAGAACTTCTGGGGTGAATCTCCAACTTTTGCATTGCCATCACATTAAGTTTTTTAGAAAATTTCTGGCACAAACAGCGATTCCCACGAGGTATAGCATATCCTATAAGAAATAATTAGAAAATTAGAAAAAAGTTAATATCCAGATGTAATAGAAAAAAAATAGGATCTATTTTAATTAAGACTCTACCTTCTATAAGAGTAGCAGATAGCAAGAAAGCACAGATGATGACAATTCCCTTGTAGTCCATTATGTTAAAGGAATAATGTGTCTTCAAGACTGAGGCTTTGTTTATAGCTACAGGACTAAAGGCTATTTATTCACATTGTTGTATTACATCATCATGACTAGTCGAGAGTGGGAAATTCTCATGGCCACAGTTTGCTTCATATTATTCATACGCTGGAAAGCATAAGAGAAGTGAAAGTTGTTTTTACACTAATAAAATTAAATGCAGACTGATTCCTATAACTAAAGGATGTAATAGTATAGGTGAGACAATAACACAACCAAAATCAGTTATGGTTATAATGGTATCAGGATTGGGCAACCACTAGTCAAATATAAATTCACAATAGGAAGGTGGCCCTAACAATAATACTTAACTTCTAATAGCTTTTAATAACTTTTTTAGCCCAAAAGATAAATAATGTAGATGATAGCAACAATACGTTCAGTTTATACCAGTGCGCAAACAAAAACAAGCAACGGTCTTACTGCTTTGCACACATACACATACACTTTCCCTAATTGCCCCTACTTGTCCTGAGCTAATCTTTTATGCCCAGGTAGCGGAGCACTCATTCTGGTTTTAATTAGTTTAAAGAGGCTCTGTCACTAGGTTTGAACCTATGTATTTAAATACATAGGTTAAAACCCCTTAACTTGTACATTTATAACATACCTTTATTGCAGAGTACAGCGCAGCGGTTGTGCTGAAAAACGAACTTAAAACGGTATGCTAATGAGCCTTCGGAGCACCGGGGGGCGGGCTCTTTCTTCCTGAGCACCGCTTCTTCACCGCCCCCCGGGGCCCGAGGCTCTCCCCCATGCCGACGTCCACGCCCCTCTGGAAATAGATTGACAGGGGGGCGGTGAAGAAGCGGTGCTCAGGAAGAAAGAGCCCGCCCCCCGGTGCTCCGAAGGCTCATTAGCATACCGTTTTAAGTTCGTTTTTCAGCACAACCGCTGCGCTGTACTCTGCAATTGTATTTTTTTTTCCTATTCATTTGAATGGGACTGAGCTGCAAATAGGCAATGTGACTGATGAACGTGACACCACTTACCTAGGAAGAGGCCGCAGAACTTGCCAAAGCATTACAACCTCTTCAAACAGCCAACTGACAGTTAGACCCACACAGGTGAGATAATGATCATGTATCCTGAGGATAGGCTCCAGGAGCATAGAAACACTAGAAAACACTAGACTAGAAAACACATAGAAAACACTGTGTCCCATAGCAAATTTTTGAATGGTCCTCCCCTTCCTTGAGCAACTTCTCTATAATCCCCCCAATGGCTAATTTTCACCATGCCCCCTTAGTGCCAAACAGTAGAATGCCCCCTTCACAGTAGTGATACCCCCTTAGTGCCTCCATACAGTAGACTGTTGTGTTAGTGCCCCCACAGTACTTATGCCCCCTTAGTGCCCCACAGTAATTATGCCACCTTTATGTCCTCTTCACAGTAGCATGCTCCTGCACTGCCCCATTTCCAGTAGTTTTGCCTCCTTAGTACCCCACACAGTAGTGCTCCCCTTTAGTGCCCCCATACAGTAGTGCTGTCCCATTAGTGTCCCTTTTATATTAATGAAGCCCCTGTGGTGTTAATAAAATAAAAACCTAACCACGTTCCCCCAATGAACGGAGCACACCCTGCTCTCCCCAGCAGGTGTGGTCTGATGACTGCTGAGCTGAGAGAGCTTTTCTACTCAGCCCAGCAGGCGCGATGATGTCATTACATGGTGCCTCCAGGCAAGATTATGGTCAAGGAAAGAGGCCCAGGCAGTAAGGGATGATAAACAACCATTACGGCCCAGACCCCCCTGCCACCCTGGGCCCCATAGCAGCCACTCTGGCTGCTGCGGCCATAGTTCCAGCCCTGTTGAACTCCCAGGAAAGTTTTTTAAATATCATTATTCTTTTCATATCTGTAGCCTTCTTGCACTTCAACAATAGATCTGTGATTTTTGACCACTGTAAATATGTGTGGCTTAGAACTGAAGGTACATTTAAAGAACAACAATAAATGCCTACGGTATAGTATTTAATTTAGGCAAAGCTGGTGTCTCCCATAAACCAGTGCATTTGTAGGAAAGATTAACATCATCTCACTGTTCCTACAAAATATCAATAATTTACTATAATACTATAATTACTATTTTGCACAAACTTACAAAGAAAACTGAACATGAATTTCTAATTGTATGATTTATGTATTGCATCAGGTGAAAAAGTGCTTTCCCGATCAAGACTGATTCCTCATTCTTCTAACAGATGGAAGATAGAGGAAATAGCTACATTTCCCAGAAATTAGTCTGTCAGCTGCATTTCTCAAGTTCAAGCTGAAGCAGGACACTCAAGAGCTGCATCTGCTTGTCACTATATATTTATTATAACTGGCCGATTTACTATTTTAATTCTTTCAAGATTAATTACAGTTTTGACAAATTTGAAAATTTAATACAGTATTCGAAAGTAATGTAAGCATAATACATTTGTATTAGAATTTTTATGTATTATACTTATGTAGAAGCAGCCATACAGTGGTTATATGGACTTCCACTTGGACTTTAAGAGGATATCTGTTAAGTTGTATACTAAAAAGAACTTGAGAACATATGCCATAAAACATGGGTCTCAAACACTCGGCCCCTGTGGCTATAAGGTAGTAAAATTGCATCGGAGGTTGTGATGATATCACTGCGACCTCCTACGCAGGAAGATGTTGATGTCATGTCAACCACCTGCTCAAGACGTGGCTAGAAGAGGCCTGTGGCCTGCATAGAAGACGATGGTGAAGACCAGGAGTCAGTAGTTTTATTGTTTTTTTTAATATATATTTACACTAATACAGGCTGAAGCACTTGGGGGGGGGGGCATTATAATTCATGGGGCACTACTGGGGCACTAATACAGGCTACAGCACTACAGAGGGGCCCAGAGCACTAGGAAGGGGCATTAACCCCTTGAAAACCTCCAACATACATCTATGGCAACAGTTGTCATTTTAAAGATAACAGCTGGGTTTCTGCCGTCTCAATCAGCCAAAATTAAAATTCCCCAAAATTAAAATAAAAAATAACCAATAAATAATCAATCATCACATCCAAATTATATATATTAATAAAATATAAAAATATTTATCCCATATGGCAAACGGCATAACAGAAAAATATATATAATAGCCAATTTGGCAGTTTTTCATCACTTCACCTTCTCGAAAAAAACGGAATAAAAATTCAATCAAAACATCTTAGGCTACTTTCACACCAGCGTTTTTGCAGGATCCGTCATGGATCTGCAAAAACGCTTCCAAGACTGATCAGTTTTGTCCTAATGCATTCTGAATGGGAAAGGATCCGTTTAGAATGCATCAGTTTTGCTTCAGAGGCGGACACTAAAATGCTGCTTGCTGTGTTTGGGGTCTGCATGAAGAAACTGAGCCAAACAGATCCGTCATGACTCACAATGTAAGTCAATGGGGACGGATCCGTTTTCTCAGACACAATAGAAAACGGATCCATCCCCCATTTCAATGGAGTTCATGACAGATCCGTCTTGGCTATTTAAAAGATAATACAACTGGATCCGTTCATAACGGATGTAGACGGTTGTATAATCATGACAGAACCATTTTTGCTGATCCATGAAGGATCCAGCAAAAACGCTGGTGTGAAAGTAGCCTTACACGTACTTGTGGTATCAATGAAAAGTACAGATCTTCCTGCAAAAAATTAGGGTTAGAATATGGCAATAATTTTTTTTTTCAGTATTAAAACACTAGAAAAACCTATACAAATATGGTATCATTGTAATTTTATAGAACCCAAGAATGAAGGTAACTGGTCAGTTTTACTGCATAGAGAATGCCATAATAACGAAAGCCAGTAAACTATAGCGGAAAACTGGGAGAGTGAAAAACAAAAACACAAAAATGGAAAAACACCAAGTCCTCTAAGGGTTAATACGGGTTAGAGCACTACAGGGGGACATTATAATACATGGGACACTATTGAAGGCATTAATACAGGCCACAGCACTGAGGGAGGGGACAATATCATACATGGTCAATACTGAAGGCATTAATACAGGCTAGAACACTACAAGGGCACATTATAATACTGGGGGATCTAATACAGTTCAAAGCACAACAAGGGGCATTATAATGCAAGGGCACTACAGGAGGCATTAATAAAGGTCAGAGCATAACAGGATTACATTATAATACAGGGGGCACTACAGGGAGGCATTAAAATACTGGGGGCACTTCAGGGGGTTTATAACTGCAGGAGTGCAATATATCGAGAGGGACACTGCAGGGGGACATTTTAAATACTGTGGGCACTACAGTGGGGCTTTTTAAATACTGGGGCTACTACAAGGGCAATTATAACTACTGGAGCTATTACGGGGGGTGTAATAAATTCCGGAGCCACTATAAGAGGCATTATAATTACTGGGCACACTATAGGGCACTTTATTACTACTGTGGGCTCTAAAGAGTGTGCCTTATCGAGGGTTATTGTTACTGCTGGGGTTACTGTAAGGGGGCCTTAAATCTACTGGGGGCACTACGATGTCATAATTACTACTGGGGGTAGTGGGGACATTATTATTGGGTACAATATGGAGGGCATTGCTACTAATGGGGGCACTGTTGAGGAGCATTATCACTATTGGGGGTACTGTATGGGTCACTATTAATATGCAGGGGACTATATGGCACTGTAATTTTTGCAGAATCGTGTTTGTGGACATGGGGGAGCACAGCAGGCACACTATTGGCGGTGCAGAGACGACATGCTACTGAAAGTTGTCAAAGTGGTCTTGTCGGGTGAGAAGATGAGTTAACAGAACATCTACATCACATTTCTGGATTAGCCCCTCATCTGCTGTTTTGTTTCCATCCGTAACAGTTAGGGCCAGAAATATTTGGACAGTGACACAAGTTTTGTTATTTTAGCTGTTTACTAAAACATGTTCAGAAATACAATTATATATATAATATGGGCTGAAAGTGCACACTCCCAGCTGCAATATGAGAGTTTCCACATCCAAATCGGAGAAAGGGTTTAGGAATCATAGCTCTGTAATGCATAGCCTCCTCTTTTTCAAGGGACCAAAAGTAATTGGACAATGGACTCTAAGGGCTGCAATTAACTCTGAAGGCGTCTCCCTCGTAAACCTGTAATCAATGAAGTAGTTAAAAGGTCTGGGGTTGATTCCAGGTGTGTGGTTTTGCATTTGGAAGCTGTTGCTGTGACCAGACAACATGCGGTCAAAGGAACTCTCAATTGAGGTGAAGCAGAACATCCTGAGGCTGAAAAAGAAAAAATCCATCAGAGAGATAGCAGACATGCTTGGAGTAGCAAAATCAACAGTCGGGTACATTCTGAGAAAAAAGGAATTGACTGGTGAGCTTGGGAACTCAAAAAGGCCTGGGCGTCCACGGACGACAACAGTGGTGGATGATCGCCGCATACTTTCTTTGGTGAAGAAGAACCCGTTCACAACATCAACTGAAGTCCAGAACACTCTCAGTGAAGTAGGTGTATCTGTCTCTAAGTCAACAGTAAAGAGAAGACTCCATGAAAGTAAATACAAAGGGTTCACATCTAGATGCAAACCATTCATCAATTCCAAAAATAGACAGGCCAGAGTTAAATTTGCTGAAAAACACCTCAAGAAGCCAGCTCAGTTCTGGAAAAGTATTCTATGGACAGATGAGACAAAGATCAACCTGTACCAGAATGATGGGAAGAAAAAAGTTTGGAGAAGAAAGGGAACGGCACATGATCCAAGGCACACCACATCCTCTGTAAAACATGGTGGAGGCAACGTGATGGCATGGGCATGCATGGCTTTCAATGGCACTGGGTCACTTGTGTTTATTGATGACATAACAGCAGACAAGAGTAGCCGGATGAATTCTGAAGTGTACCGGGATATACTTTCAGCCCAGATTCAGCCAAATGCTGCCAAGTTGATCGGACGGCGCTTCATAGTACAGATGGACAATGACCCCAAGCATACAGCCAAAGCTACCCAGGAGTTCATGAGTGCAAAAAAGTGGAACATTCTGCAATGGCCAAGTCAATCACCAGATCTTAACCCAATTGAGCATGCATTTCACTTGCTCAAATCCAGACTTAAGACGGAAAGACCCACAAACAAGCAAGACCTGAAGGCTGCGGCTGTAAAGGCCTGGCAAAGCATTAAGAAGGAGGAAACCCAGCGTTTGGTGATGTCCATGGGTTCCAGACTTAAGGCAGTGATTGCCTCCAAAGGATTCGCAACAAAATATTGAAAATAAAAATATTTTGTTTGGGTTATGTTTATTTGTCCAATTACTTTTGAGCTCCTAAAATGTGGAGTGTTTGCAAAGAAATGTGTACAATTCCTACATTTTCTATCAGATATTTTTGTTCAACCCTTCAAATTAAACGTTACAATCTGCACTTGAATTCTGTTGTAGAGGTTTCATTTCAAATCCAATGTGGTGGCATGCAGAGCCCAACTCGCGAAAATTGTGTCACTGTCCAAATATTTCTGGCCCTAACTGTATCTCCTACTATTTGCATCCTGTTCATTCTGCTTCTAACTAGCATGCACCAGTTTTCTGTTTCCTTACACTGCAGACGTAAGGTGTGGGGCCCTAGCAGTCAAGTCCCTTCGACCTTGTGGCAGGCTCTGGTGAACAGTTTAGGAGTATCCTTAGCTTCCTACCAACCGGCATGTTAAGGAAGACTCATAGCAGGTTCTGAGTTTGCTGGCCGTGGTTCTGGATGGTAACCATAGTATTTCCTTACACTGCCTGTCCTGACTGTAAATGTCATGTTGCATAACCTCTACCAGCCCAGATATAACACTTGTACAACACGCTTTTATTTATTGATTCTGGTACCATGCTTTTGAAATATCATCTGCAAGCCGTTGGTGATTTCTATTAGGGATTCCCTGTTTGAAGTACATACTCACATGAGAAGTTAGGGTAAAACAACCAAATCTAACAGTTACACAGTAGATTCACAACCTGTAACAAGGGTGGACTGAGAGCTTAAAAACCCAATAGAGGTCGATGTTGTAGGCTGGTCCAAAATTAAAAACGACGGGGCAACACAAGTAGGCGTGGACAACACAAATAGGTGGGGACAGCAAGTAGATGGGGCCAGGAATACCACAGTGTAGCACAAAACACCGCCCCAGCAGAACCAAATGCTATAGTGCAACACAAAATACTGTATCACTCCCCCAGCTACAGTATTCAACTGTATCACCATCCTGAGAACTGCAATCCAGTTGAAACCAATGCACCTGTGGTCACAGGCCAGACGCATAAGTACTTGATGCTCCCAGCATTAATTACTAGTGAGAGTATAAGATTGTTAGGTATCCAGCTGGCGGCCAAAAGGAGGGCTCAGGGCATCGCTCCACTGGGAATTTTCCCTGTAGGGTCTATGGCCATTCCACCCCTGCCCTGTCTAGAGGCCTGACCATGAATCAGGCAGATAATCTCTAATGCCAGAATAAGATGTGTCTTTCTGTAGACAAATGAATAGCTGAACATTATTCTAGAGCCATTAATATTACAAATTAAGTAGTGCTAACTGTAATGTACCTGCCCACTTAAAAGACTTCTGCAGTCAGACTTTATGCAGGCCACCCCTGTTAATAGAGATTAACTGGGTCATTTAATATCCAGAAATGAGCAGAAGCAGACTGGTAACTTAAAGTGGCCCTGGAAAAAAGCCTAAAAGTGGCCCCATGTTGTAGGTGGGTGCAAATTGACAGAAGTCGGGGTAACACATGTAGGCATGGCCAGCTATATAGTGCAGAACAAAATTACTGCTCCAGCAGAACCAAATACTACAGGGTGGGCCATTTATATGGATACACCTAAATAAAATGGGAATGGTTGGTGATATTAACTTCCTGTTTGTGGCACATTAGTATATGGGAGGGGGGAAACTTTTCAAGATGGGTGGTGACCATGTTGGCCAATTTGAAGTCGGCCATTTTGGATCCAACTTTAGTTTTTTTCAATGGGAAGCGGGTCATGTGACACATCAAACTTATTGAGAATTTCACAAGAAAAACAATGGTGTGCTTGGTTTTAACATAACTTTATTCTTTCATGAGTTATTTACAAGTTTCTGACCACTTATAAAATGTGTTCAAAGTGCTGCCCATTGTGTTGGATTGTCAATGCAACCCTCTTCTCCCACTCTTCACACACTGATAGCAACACCGCAGAAGAAATGCTAGCACAGGCTTCCAGTATCTGTAGTTTCAGGTGCTGCACATTTCGTATTTTCACAGCATAGACAATTGCCTTCAGATGACCCCAAAGATAAAAGTCTAAGGAGGTCAGATCGGGAGACCTTGGGGGCCATTCAACTGGTCCACGACGACCAATCCACTTTCCAGGAAACTGTTCATCTAGGAATGCTCGGACCTGACACCCATAATGTGGTGGTGCATCATCTTGCTAGAAAAACTCGGGGAACGTGCCAGCTTCAGTGCATAAAGAGGGAAACACATCATCATGTAGCAATTTCACATATCCCGATCCCAATATGACCCCCTTAGACTTTTATCTTAGGGGTCATCTGAAGGCAATTGTCTATGCTGTGAAGATACGAGATGTGCAGCACTTGAAACTATGGATAGTGGAAGCCTGTGCTAGCATTTCTTCTGTGGTGTTACTATCAGTGTGTTAATTGTGGGAGAAGAGGGTTGCATTGACAATGCAACACAATGGGCAGCACTTTGAACACATTTTATAAGTGGTCAGAAACTTGTAAATAACTATGAAATAATAAAGTTATGTTAAAACCAAGCACACCATTGTTTTTCTTGTGAAATTCTCAATAAGTTTGATGTGTCACATGACCCTCTTCCCATTGAAAAAACTAAAGTTGGATCCAAAATGTCCGACTTCAAAATGGCCGCCATGGTCATCACCCATCTTGAAAAGTGTTCTCCTTCCCATATACTAATGTGCCACAAACAGGAAGTTAATATCACCAACCATTCCCATTTTATTTAGGTGTATCCATATAAATGGCCCACCCTGTATATTGCAGCACAAAATACTGCCACTCCCACCACAGTATGAAACTGTATCATCGTCCTGAGGAAGGCAATACAGTCAAATTCAATAGGGCACCTGCAGCTGCTGGCCAGGTGCATAATTGCCTGATGCTCCTACATTAATTAATTCTGATAGCATTAGATCTTTATGTACCTGGCTGGCGACCATGAGGAAGTCTTGGACTGCCCTGTGGGCATTCGCCCACTGGGAAATTTCCCTGTAGGATCTATGGCCAGGCTACCCCTGCCAAAGAGGCCATTGATTGGCTGCAGTGGTCTTGTGACCAATAATTTCCAGTGCAATGGGGACCTCCAGAAGGCACTGCTCTAGAACATAGAGTATTTGGAGAGGTGAGTGAGTTTTTTTTTTTGTAACAGTTTTACATGACCTAAGTTTTTTCTAACTAGGCTAGACAAACCCTCTAAAAAAAATCAAAGGTATATAGGAAGTGGGACTTGAATATCTTTTCTTAATCTTATTGATATCAAGAGTATTGAAACAGCAGAGTTTAAAATGCCAAAAAGAACGTTTTTTTCTGTAACACAGTAAGGTTTGCACTAGGGATGAGCGAACTTTTGAAAAGTTCGGTTCGGTTCGCTTCGGCGAACTTTCTTGAAGTTCGGATTCGTACGAACCGAACCTAAAACGAACCTTGCTATAACGGCTGAATAATTGCTTCTACAATAATGGGAGTCAGATAGGGTATAGTTTCGTTTACTTGCAGTTTCTATTACAATGAAAAAAGTGGAAAAAATCCAAGTGACTTCAACAACGGCGATGCAAAATATACGCATATTTGAGAATCTACACTAATGCGTACGCTAATGCGAACATTCCCGCACAAATAACGAACATACAGTCTAGCGTTGTCAAAGGTACGCTACTTAACTAAATGAATATGTACGAATTAGCGTACGCATACACTGCGTCTGCGAACATTCCTACACAAGTAACGAACATAGAGTCTAACGTTGTCAAAGGTACGCTACTTAACTGAATATGTACGCATTAGCGTACTCATACACTGCGTCTGCGAACATTCCTACTCAAGTAACTAACATACAGTGTAGCGTTGTCAATTGTACGCTACTTAACTGAATATGTACGAATTAGCGTACATTCTCAATAAATATGCGTATATTTTGCGTCGCCGTTATTTTAACCAGATTCGTTACGAACTTTGTCAAAATTCGGTTCGGTGACGAACCGATCTTTTGGGAAAGTTCGTAACGAATCTGGTTCGTTACGGTTCGGTTCGCTCATCCCTAGTTTGCACAGTATGGTTATGTCCGATATACACCAATATTGACACTAACATCTAATATCCACGCTCTTTTCACATGTTTTTATTCCAGTTGAATCATAGTTTGTTGTTTCTTTGTTATTAGAAGAAAAGGAAAATTTAAAACAAGATACAACAGGTTGTCTACCCTGTTGTCATTGACTTCTGTTTCTTTAACAAGAGTGAAAAAAGGAGACTGTATCAGTTGTGTGCCCTGTTGTATCCTACTTCAATGATAATTCCCCCACCCAAAAAAGTACCTGTTAATAGCATGGAGACACATGGTATGAACACATGGGGGAATTTATCAAAACTGGTGCCAAGGAAAATTGGCTTAGTTGCCAATTGGTTTCTATCAGGTTGATCCTTTAATTTTCCAAAGGAGCTATTACAAAAGAAAGGTGAAATCTAATTGGTTGCTATAGGGAACTAACATCAGTTTTCATAAATCTACCCCATAGTCTTCTGATATTGTCATGCATACAATAGCTACCCTTTTTTAAATTTATGAATACAAACTTTGTACTGTTTTAAGTATATTCATGTAATAGTTCTGTTTATCCTTTTGAGCCTGCGGTGTTGTCTTCTAATCAGTAAAATGGCAGCAGCATTTTGAGCGATTTGTCATAACTAGAGATGAGCGAACGTGCTCATAACGAGCAAAGTAGCGCTTGGCTCCCCTGCGCTCAGATGGGCGCAGGCATCCGCCTCCTCACCCGACGGATCCGGATGCCTGCGCCCATGCGAGGGCATGGGAGCCGAGCGCTACAGTGCTCATTACGAGCACGTTCGCTCATCTCTAGTCATAACCAAAAAGCAAAAGTTTCAGATTTGTTTAAATCAGAGTTTTGGGGAAATTCAAGATACACATCTGTGTCCATTTTCTATCCATGAAAAAATAGTCACTGTTTAGTCCTTGACTAAGTCTGTGTAGTGTCCATTTTGTTCCATTTTTGCCTATCATGTGTTTTTTACAGGCACAGCTAGACTAAAAAGGAAATTTCCACTGTCTTCTAGCAATGGCCAATAAAAATTGGAGCAAACACAGACGCCATCCATGTTCTGTTTGTGGTTTTCACAGACCCATAGATTTTTTCGATGGGAGTGCTTGGTCTGCAACACAGACCAAATAATGCATTGTTCAGTCAGTGGAATACAAGGATGTGATAATAAACTCATTAAAGGGAATCTGTCACTTTTAGTGTAGTATAGTCTAGCAGCAGACCTACTAATTTTAGCAGTCTGTCATTCCGAGCTGGCAATCAGTACTTTTAGAGTTATTGACATGCCAAAACCCTAAGTACATGGCAGCTCTGCGAGGGTGACAAGTCCCATGAGGCTCGCTGTCCATACCCTCCCCCACCTCTGGACGATGACTGACAGGTTTCTTTCCTGTCACTCATTGTTAGAAGGCAGGGGAGGGCGAGGACAGCAAGCCTCATCAGACTCATGTCCTTTACAGCACTGCTGGGTTCGCCAAGTCAGTACTTAGCAGGTCTGCCACTACAGCATGCTACCCTCAGGTACAGGTGACAGGTTCCTTTTAAAACCAATGAATTTGTGTGTTTGTGGGAAAAAATTGTGTGGAGCTTTGATAACATGTTAGATTTACTAATTCTTAAGATGGAGTAAACTTAGGCTGTCTAGACCTGCACCAGATTTGTCACAGGGTCTCAGGCTGGGTGATCATTCTGGTTCATCTTTAGACACTTTCATGTAACTTTATATCCACTATTTGTTTGGCTTTGTCAGAATATTATGCCAGAATTGTAGAGCAATTTTCATGCAAAAATGTTGCCTGGTAGGACACACCCATTTCAATAACACCACACCCCCTGTCAGGCTAGGCATAGATCATTTCTCTAAATCTAGATGTGCCAAGTTTAATCACATTTTGACATAATTTACACCAGAATGTAGGTGGACTCACATTAGTAAATGTTACCCTTACCATTAACATTTACTATGCCAATAAACAATTTTAGTCTTTGGTTTAGGTCTGCATACCATAAAAAGTTTTAGCCATAAGACAAATAATAAAATCCCACACAACGTTTATGGGGATTAGAAAGATTAGAAGATTAACTTTATTTAGATTTTTTCCCTTTCTTTAAGTTACATTTCTGTATTTTAACAAAGACGTTTCATAATAATTTACAATTAAAAGTAATGTTTTACATTACATATGAAATATGTACATATATACATTTATACAATGTGTGTAACAAAAAATACATATATAGCCTTTTGTCTTGACCTGTTACTAGAAGTATACATGCCATGAAAATTTAAAGGGGTATTTTCATTTCAGCAAATTTAGTGTTTATATTATATACTGAATAATTATCTATTTATTCAATATACTTTCTGATTAATGACTTCCAGTGAATGACAGCAAGCAAAGATCTTGTAATTTATGCAGAAGGTACGTTGAAAAAAATTCTATAACTTTTCATTACACATTAAATAACCTATACTTGTTAAACCATAACACCCCTAATAAAGAGCTGCACTTTCAACTTAAAGGGTGATACCCATCTCATTGGCATATTGCTATAATATGCCACCAATGTCTGATAGGACCCGTTCCTATGTCCAGAACAGGGCCCCTTAAGTCAAGGAGAGTGAACTTCCCATGCATGGAATGCTCTCTATTCACTTCTAGCATGCGCAACTATTTTTCAAGCTCCCATAGCAGTGAATGGAGAGGGCACAGCACATGCACAGCCGCTATAGGACTGCTGGAAATAACCGAGCCAGTGTTCTGCTATTTTTGGAACTTCCATAGCGGTGAATGGAGGGTGGCCACACTTGGGTCATGCAGTTTCGTTCATTTTGGGGTGCCAGCTTTGGATATAGGAGCGGGTCCCAGAGGTGGGACCCACACCTATCTGTCACTGATGGCATATCCAGATGAGAATACCTCTTTAATGTAAAAAAAAATCAAAACAAAAAAAAGTATATTCATATATCCATGTTGCTAAAAGAAATGAGCATTCTGTCTAAAATGCAACTCTGTTATATAGCTGGCTGAATACAGGACTGTAATACGTCCTCATGAAGTCATTTTCCCAATGCTGCACCGTGTCTGATAACTTTAATGTGTTTCAATTTCCTAGAAGAAAAAAAAAGAAAAATTAATTAGCATACCTAGGCTATGTATCTAGTTGCATATGCTTACTTTAAAAACTAAACATTCAGGGGACCTTCATATGAGGCAGACTAAAAATCAGTTCCATTTACTTGAATGGGGCTTGCAGAAATCCATTTGCCTCCTGCCAAAACAACCCCAGTGGAACGGATTTTCATTTTCAGAATATTTCTGCAGTTAAATCTACTGCGTGTCAAGACAACCTCATAAGTTAAATGGGAATTTGGGAATGTGATCTATTCTACACACCCTACAAATAAATGCTTCCTTATAGTGTATACACCTGCAGGAATGCTTCTGCCAACTCAAAAGGGAATTCATCAACCCACCAGACCAAACCCCTCTGTGGGCTCATCCTCTACATGTGCATGTCCACTTTTAATTGTATCATGACGTTTGTAATAAATCTATGATAAATAACATATTTTTAACCAATCTATGAGAAACAGACCCTGGACATTCATTGCAAATTGCCTACAATGCATTCATGACTTATAACAGGAATAATAAAGGAATGGCACAACACAGTCATAAGAATAGATTCTTCTGAGTTATTACGTGGTAAATACAAAATAGACATGTCAGAGGAAGTGAAAGGCCCACCTTAAAAGTGAGGTAACCAACTGTTCATTCATGGTACAACCACGGTATATTTCAATTTTTGCAGGTAGCTATGTGTTTAGCATGTGCATATGAACTGGTAATAGTGCAGCAATGAATTATGTGTGTTATTTTGCCATGTTTTAGTTATTTTTCTTATAGATGCAATTTTAGGAAACATTCTTCACCGCTTTTATAAAAAAATACAATTTAGACACATAAAATTTAAATGTTGTAGCTGTTCCCATTGAGGCCAAGCTATTATAAAGGAAATACTTACTTGTTTTTTCCTTTCAGTATTGCTTTTACTGCTTTAATATCAGGACTAACACACTTCTTGGAGGGAGCCCTTTTGGCGTTTTTCAGGACAACACTACAATAAGACAAGTATTAAAATGCATCAATACAGTATCTTTACCAAAAGTAAACAGTATAACATATATGCTTAAAGGGGTTGTCCACCTTTTATTTAATTGATGCCCATCACTAGCTGATTGTCAGGGGTCCGACAGCCTGCATACCCCTCAATCAGCTGTTCAGCTATATCTCCGGCATCAGTAGAAGCAGCGCTGCAGTGACGGAGTAGACAGAGTTGTCTGCTTCTAGCATTGTTGGCGTCAACGCTTTTGCCAAATAGCTGATTGGATTTGGGAGGAGGGGGGGTTCAGGGTGTCAGACCTCCTCCCCCGATCAACTAGTGATGGCCTATCCTGAGGATAAGAAATCACTTAAAGGGGTTGTCCGAGTTATGAAAAAAAAAATATAGCACTGTAAATCTGATGGGCAGCAATATATAACTAAGTTAAGCAAGTTTTAGGCAAAAAAAAAAATCCATATTTCCTCATTTCCCTGGTTCTCTTCTGGTCTTTGTTTACATGCAATAACAACAATCTCAGCCCCTCCCCCTTCTCCCCCCCTCTCTGCAAAGGGAATGAATACAAGTGCTGAGTGACATGTCTGCCTGCTGGAATACTCAGCAGCATGTTGTATGTGTAGGACTACAAGTCCCAGCTGTACAATGACACTGCTGATACACACAGGAAATTCTCCCTACCTGTTCTTGTACAATACAATTCCTCTATAGCTCCTTGCCCAGCATTTGTCTCCTCTCACTGCTGCAGCTACTGTTTGTTCTAAAGCCTTGAGCCCTCAGTGTGTTCTGGCTGAAGGGGTTAATGTTTTATCTGAAGGAAACCAGGGAGAAAGCAGATAGCAAGAGCCCGGCAAAGAAAGGGGGCGTGGCCAGTGACGTCTCGTGTACAGACTGTTATCTGAACTCTGAGGCTTGTGAACGAAACATCACAGACCAGGGAGATAAGGTGACATCACAGGTCATGTGACCCTCAGTCAACTCTGAGAAACCAGCAGCTTTGGAAACACAAAGTATATGGGAAAGTTGTTATACCTGACAAGTTAGAAACATATAAAGAACAAAAAAATAACTCGGACAACCCCTTTAATAAAAGGTGGACAGTCCTTTGAGTGATGACAGTCATTTTAATCATGTAATTATAATACTGAAATGTATACTCACCATTGCACAAAAAGATGGCTCCTTCAGACTACATTGCTTTAAAGGCTATATACACCTTCGGAAGCAAATTTGTTTTACAATTACATTTTACTAATTTTGGGCTAAAATAATTTTCTCAATTGGTCTTTATTAAAAATATTCAGCCGCTC
Organism: Rhinella marina; assembly: GCA_900303285.1. Lineage (NCBI taxonomy): Eukaryota > Metazoa > Chordata > Amphibia > Anura > Bufonidae > Rhinella > Rhinella marina. The sequence goes on from ONZH01028089.1 coordinate 250,922, forward strand.
TGTCATAAAGGGTTAACTGTTTTTTTTAGCTGTGTGAATGTACTTACTTTCACTTTGTACTGTCCTCTAATAATCCTTGTCTCTAAATTACTAAGAGGTCATAAACACCTATCTAGGGTGCATTTACACCAACAGATTATCTGACCAATTTTGGTCCATTCAGACCAATCACTGGTGTGTATAACAAAAGACGTGTTTAAACTGCCATCTGACCAATGATTGGTCTGAAAATCTGTCATATAATTTGTTGGTGTAACTGAACCTTTAAGCTACATTTTTATCAGTAAGTTAAGAACTGAGCTATAATGAGTGTTTATAATGTCAGAGAGCAGATATAAGGAGCCGTCATATTAGCTGGCTGATAGAGCAGCGAGAAAATTCAGATTCCTCTGTTAGAGCATCTCAGTTATGTACAGAAAAAGGGTTCAATATCTGTTTACCAATTTAAAAAAAAATGGTTTTTAGTTCAAAATGAGTACAATGCAATAATAATAAAAAAATGCCCCCACAGGTATACATAGCCTTTAACTTCACCTCATCGTATCAGCACATAAACTGCAGTTTTCTGATTAATTAGGTTTCATACAAAGCACCAGAAGTTTTGTAGTCTGTTTTTTTAATGGAAAGTGAAGTACAAATATGGTGCACCTACTTGAAGATAATTTAGTGTAACTAATAAAAACTGAATTGTGATTTTATTTTAATCATTTATAGAAGATGATAAATGATTATTTTATTACATGTTTCACTGTACGGCGGCGGCCTCAGGAAGCGCACGGCATCATAGCAACCAATGACGCCGTGCGCTGCCGTCCTCTGGGGCAGCACAGGCCAGGCTTTCACGGCCCCTATGCAGCCATGAAACATGGTCATCTGAATGGGGCCTTAGTGCTAGCATAAAAATGTTTGCTGGTCAGCAGCACATATCGCCTTGTAAAATGTCAGATGTTTCCTGTCCTCCACAGATTGAACCTCTCACAGATTATATAACTATAACAGACAATCAACCATCATGAGAAATAATACTCAAATTACTTACACATACTCTTCTTTGTCACATTTAGGACTTGAAGGGAATATTTCCAGCTGTTTAACTTTTTTAACATTAAGTTCTGTTATATGACTCGTACATCTGCAGCGCTTGCCACGCGGTACTAGATAATTAATAAAGAGTGAATAATACATAATGAATATACAGTGAATAAGGGCATTCATAATAAAGGTATAAATAATAAACAGTGAATAATAATACATAATATACAATGAGTAATAAAGATATAAATATAGAGTGAATAATACATAATGAATGTACGCTGAACAATAAGGGTAATAATAAAGGAATAATAATAATAATAAAGAGTGTATAATACATAATAAATATACACTAAATAATGGTATTAATAATAAAGGTATAATAATAAACAAAAGTGAATTATAATATATAATGAATGTACCGTTTGTACCATGAATAATAAGTGTATTAATAATAAAGGTATAAATAATAAACTGTGACTAATAATATATAACGAATATACAATGAATAATAACGGCATAAACAATATAGAGTAAATAATAATACATAATGAATACACACTGAATAAGAAGGGTATTAATAATAAAGTTATAAATAATACACAGTGAATAATAAAGGGAAGCATTTTATACATCAATATTATGTATCTATATCAAATACCTAGGATTATAAAGGTATAAAGTATAATCTATGAAACTAATGAAGTTTTAATGGCCATACCTTGTGCAAGAGTAACACTGAGCAGGAGAACAGTAATGACAACAGCAGTCTTGTAGACCATGACGGCAGGGGGAATGAAACACTTTCTACTGGAGAACTTGGCTCACTGGAAATGGTGCTTACTTATATACACTGCTGATTCTACAGTGGGAGGGTGATTTTTTTTTTTTTTTTACAACACTTCTGCTAACTAGTACAGATAGGAAATCAAAACTGAAAGTGTAATCTGATTCCCTAGGATTTCCCCTACCCATGTTATCTCGTAATCCATTTATGCTGCTCAGCTAAAAGAAGGCAAGGGAGATATTTTTACAGAATATACCATGTTATTAAAGTGAAGTATGGAATTTTCTTATAATGAAAACTAATGATTGGCACCCTTAAGCAAAAAGAGCCCAGGTGCAACTGCAGCTTTTGCACACCTTAGGCCACATTCAGACGGCCGTATTTTTGCGGGTCTGCATTATTGCGGAGCCTCAATAATACGCTAACTCCGTGTGGCAGCTCCCTGCTCCATAAAGGGGAATGGGGCAGTATCTATTCCGCAATATTGCGGAATAGATATGGCCCCATTCACACAGTCGTGTGAATGGGGCCTTACAATAGCACCCCTGCAATCTATTCCTTCACAAAAGGCAAATGTATGGAAACCACTGTTGTAAATTTTTTTGCATTATACCTAATCTGAAATTATAAACCAGGTGACAACCTCAAGTCCAGCGGTTGAATGCTACTCATAAGACCGTTATGCACAGCCTCCAAAAATGTGGTCACAGACATGTCTCTGTGGCTGCTCTGTGTATTTTCCATGTATCCTAAACCAGCATTTATCAGACATTTATATTTATTTATAAACAATGTCATAAACATTTCAATTGGTAATACTCCTTTAAGGTTTATTTCTGGCTCTTGAGATTGGTTCAATCGACAATGTGGCCCCCTGTCCTTCTTAGGAAACCCCTGCCCAGCTCTATACACGCTCACCCCAGGTCGGAGTTAACTGATCAACAGATTTATTTGGGAAAGGGTGAATAATGGCGAAGAACATAAAGATAATGCAATAAAGGGAACAAAGCACAGATTGCAATTCTGTCTGAAAAAAATCCCTGGCGAAGGGGGTGGGCTCTCTGTAACAGTAAGCAGTGATGGAGATTGCACACACTGTCCTTTGGAAGATAAAGACAGTATGTCCCAGCTCTCTATTCCTAGCACTCAGCTTAATATACCCTACTGTCTAGCAATTAACCCAGTCCGAACATTGGGGCCCGGTTGCAGAAAACGGAGCGCTCATGTTGGTGCACTTACGATTGTCCTGCCTGGAAACCATCTGGGGCTGCAGCATTCAGAAGGGTTGCAGTGGTAATGCAGACGCTGAGCTTTCTCTTCTCATACAGGAGCTGTCAGGACTGTGCTGTAGGGTTAATGCAGCAGCTGAGCTTTATCTTCTCATACAGGAGCTGTCAGGACTGTGGTGTAGGGTTAATGCAGCAGCTGAGCTTTATCTTCTCATACAGGAGCTGTCAGGACTGTGCTGTAGGGTTATAATGCAGCAGCTGAGCTTTTTCTACTCAAACAGGAGCTGTCAGGACTGTGCTGTAGGGCTATAATGCAGCAGCTGAGCTTTTTCTTCCCGTACAGGAGCTACCAGGACTGTGCTGTAAGGTTAATGCAGCTGCTGAGCCTTCTCTTCTCATACAGGAGCTGTCAGGACTGTGCTGCAGGGTTAATGCAGCAGCTGAACTTTTTCTTCCCATACAGGAGCTGTCAGGACTGTGCTGTAATGTCTGCACAGGAGCAGGGAATACTTCTGTTTGTGGAGATCCGTAGATGCTATTTCCTAGCCAGCTAAAGGATCTCTCATGATGTCATACCCATATGACCAGGCTCTTGTGTGGGCGGAACCAGTCTGGAGTCTGCTAGAAACATTTGTTTTCCTGGTTTACACAAGCACTTTCAGTAGCAGTTTTTCTCTTGGTGGGTGCATGGCTAAGTAATGCTCTGCAGTGGGTAGGCAGATATACAGAGTTGTTTTCCTGGGCTTATGAGTGGTTTGCTGTAATGTTCTGCAGGGGTAGGTGGATATAGAGAGTTGTTTTCCTGGGTTTATGAGTGGTTTGCTGTAATACTCTGCAGGGGGAGGGGAGTATAGAGAGTTGTAATGCTCTGCAGGGTGCTTAGTAGGGTAAGGTTCTGCAGTGGGGTATCTGCATAGTAAGTTAAGGTTCTGCGGGGGCGTATCTGGGTCTATAGTTAGTTAAGGTTCTGCAGGAGGGGATCTGGGTACATAGGTAAGGTTCTGCGGGAGGGGGTATATCTGGGTGCATAGTTAGGTAAGGCTCTTCGGGGGGATTCTGGGTCTATAATTAGGTAAGGTTCAAAAATGAACCACCTTTAACCTCAAGAGGACCCTGTGATTTTCCATTTTTGCATTTTCGTTTTTCACTCCTCGCCCATAGTCCTAACTTTTTTATTTTCCTGTTCACATAGCCTTATGAAGGCTTATTTTTTGTGGGACGAGTTGTACTTTGTAATGGCACCATTTACACTTGCATACAATCTAGTAGGAGGTGGGAAAAAAATTCCAAATGGGGTAGAATTTGGAAAAAAATGCAGTTCTGACAAGGTTTTATTTCTATTTTTTTACACCGTACAATATGCAGTAAAATTGAAAGTTATCTTCATTCTTCAGGTCAGTACGGTTACAACAATACCAAACTTGTATAATTGTTCTTGCGTTTTAATACTGAAAAAAAAAAATTAAAACCTTTGAGAAAATACAAAATTTTAAGCACCATATTCTGACCCCTAAAACTTTTTTGTAGTTATGTGCATGGGGCTGTGCGAGGGCTCATTTTTTGCGGGGTGATCTGTACTTTTCAATGATACCAATTTGAAGTGTGTGCGACTTTTTGATCACTTTTTATAAAAAAATATTATTGGGGAGTTAAAGTGAAAAAAATGGTGAATTTTCTATTTTTATTTTTTTCCCCGTTATGCCATTTGCCGTATGCCATTAATATTGTTATATTTTAATTTTCGAATGCAGCTATGCCCATGAGGTTTTTTTTTATTGGTTAAGTATTTTTATTTTAAGAAAAGAGGGGTGATTTGAACTTTTATATTTCTTTTATATTTGTAAAAACTTTTTTAAGTCACTCTGGCTGACAATAATTGCCAATCATTAGATTGCTCATTGTGTTCATTGATAGCTATATAGCCATCATTGAATATTGATAATTTTCAATATAACAATACAATGCTGCCACATAGTGGCCTGTATTGGTATATTCCTCTAATAGACTCCGAAGCCTGCTTGAGGCTTTGGTCTATCAGAGTACTGTAACAGGTTCCAAGATCTCTGCCAGGGAACACTGTTACAGGAGTGGAAGCGAGCGGCTTCCGGACTGATTTGATGCCGTGGTCACATTTGATCACTGCATCTGAGGGGGAAAATGTATACTTGTGCCCTGGGTCTCTGCTATTTGAAATAGTAGAAACCCGGCGGCCATAATTTTTTGGCTGGGCCTGGCATTGGAGCTCAGTGCAATGTAAATTAATGGGTCTAAGATACAATACCAGACAGCCACTACTATGAGTAGGGTAATGTTAATGTTTAACAATGTAGGGAATATAATGTTTGGTGGGGTTGGTCTCACCTAAGTGATAATTGTGGCCTATCCTAAGCATGTTCACCGGTTTGCAAGTCCATAAAAAAAAAAAGGTTAAACTATATATATATATATATATATATATATATATATATATATATATACACATATAATTAAACTATAAAAATGACTATGGTAATTCAATGTGTGTATCTGATTATTTATATTCACCTTGTTATATCCATTATGTATTTAGTCATGGACACCAGAGTTGAGCGAAGCAAGCTTCGAATGCTTAATCCGAAGTCACTTCGTTGAAAACTTCGGAATAATACATTATGTAGATTTGTCTCCATATAGCATTAGAAAGTATGGGATCCGATGAGCCAGTGTTAGTTATTCACAAAGTTGTGCGTGACTTTGTTGAATAACTTTGGTAGTTGATTTTTAAAGTGGAAAACCACTTTAAAACTGAAAACTGAACTAGGATTCAGTCCCAAGGTACTAGTCGGAACTGAAGCAGAGTTTAGTTCCAAGTTTTAAAGTCGTTTTCCACTTTAAAAAATCAACTACCCAAAGAGATGGCGTTTCCCATCTTATTTATTCCACTCTGATGACTTTAAAGCCACGCTCTTGGGTTTTTGGCTGACATATGCCTCTGATAATGAGGAGCATAAGGAAGACATTAATCTTTTTGGGGCAGCCTCTAAGGCGGTTATCCGTGGTCAAATCATTTTCTATGTATCCCATAAACTAAAGAAATTAATGGCCAAACTTTGTAACACCCCTGAAACAAAACAATATTTAAATGCCAAAATGGAGTCCAAGGCAATTGCTCATGAGCGAGCACTATTAGATGTAAACTACCAAAAACATAGATTTTTCCGTTGGGGTAATAAACCGGGAAGACTGTTAGCTTCCCTCACCAAACCTTTCCGTACTGCTACTAAAATTTCTAAATTGAAACTAAATATGGGCTCTTTCGTATCTCACCCTGTGGAGATTGGCGAGCAATTTAAATCCTTCTTTGAATCCTTATATACTGCCCCTGTGGACGATGTACCCTCAGAGTCCCCTTTTCTCAATACCACTCTTCTACCTGCCTTATCAGATGACCATCGACTAATTTTGAACGCCCCTATTATTCAGGACGAGATTCTAGCTACTATAAAATCCCTTAAGCTTTCTAAAGCTACTGGACCTGATGGCTTTGGGAATGAAAATTATAAATTATTGAGTACAACCCTGAGCCCACACTTACACTCTCTGTATAATAATATTATTGCTTCCAACACTATTCCCGACGGATTTAATGATGCCTGCATTACGGTTCTTCCGAAACCAGGTAAAGATCACTTACTGGTTGAATCCTACCGCCCCATTTCACTTTTAAACGCAGACTTTAAAATTTTCACTAAAATATGGGCAAACAGACTTCAATCAATTCTTTCAGATATCATTCATCCTTCACAAACAGGCTTTATGTTGGGGAAATCTATCACTTACAACATTCAAACGGCGATTGGGGCAATATTATCAAGCACAGTACATCGACAAACTAAGAATATCTTGGTCAGCCTAGATGCTGACAAGGCATTTGATTGAGTGTCTTGGAGATATCTTCATGAGATCCTCCGGTTACGACACTTTGGCCCTATGTTCTGTACTGCTGTCCGGATAATGTACTATAATCCTCATTCTACAATTTGGGTTAATTCTATTTGCTCCTCCTCGTTTGACGTAGGGAGAGGGACACGACAGGGATGTCCATTATCCCCGTTATTTAATTTAGCATTAGACCGTTTAACCACTTCCAGTCTGCCCATTGACTATAAACGTCCTGGTAGTGGATCTCTATCTCTGAATGGACGTTTTAAAACGTCCTTGAGCTTTGCCCCCTGTGTGCAGCACCTGTACATAGACGCTCCATGACTCAGCTGCCTCCTGACAGCCAAGAACATGGATCTTTAACCTGAGACCTTTTTTCCTGGCGTCCAGGCTTTTGATCACTCTGACAAGCTGTCAAAGCCATCACAAATGCTTGTACTATCTCCCTCTCATTACTGCCGGTCACAGAGCAGTTTACAACCACATATGGGGTGTTTCTGCAAACTTCAGAATCAGGAAAATAAATATTTAGGTTTGATTTGCGGTTTAACCTTGCTATCTTATAGGAAAAATAAATTAAAATTGAAAATCTGCAAAAAAAATATATTTATTTTGAAATTTCACCTTCCTTCTGTTTTAATTCTTGTGGGAAATCTAAAGGGTTAACAAACTTAGTAAAAATCAGTTTGGATTACATTGGGGGCTGTAGTTTCTAAAATATGTTCATTTATGGGAGGTTTCTATTATTTAAGCCCCTCAAAGTCACTTTAGAACTGCAAAGGTCCTTTAAAATTAACTATTGGAAATTTTCATGAAAATCTTAAAAATTACATCTAAAATTCTAAGCCTTCTAACGTCCTCAAAAAATAAAATTACATTTGCAAAATTATGCCAACATAAAGTGGACATATGGTGAATGTTCATTAATAACAATTTTATTAGATATCCCTATGCAACTTAAAAGCAGACAAATTAATATTTTAAAAATTGCGATTTTTTTCAAAATTTTCAGTAAATTTTAGATTTTTTTATAAATAAAGGTAAAATATATTGACTCAAATTTACCATTAACACAAAGTACAATGTGTCACAAGAAAACAATCTCAGAATGGCTTGGATAGGTAAAAGCGTTCCAAAGTTATTACCACATGAAGTGACACATGTCAGATTTGCAAATTTAGGCCTGGTCAGGAAGGGGGTAAATGGCCCGGATGGGAAGTGGTTAATTAAAGTCTTATACTCTCTTCCATCATTCCATGGTATATATACAGGATCACTTGAAACTAAACTGCTAGCCTTTGCTGATGACATCTTATTTATCTCAAATCCACGTCAAGCCATCCCAGAGATAATGACAACTATAGCATCCTTTGGGGCTATCACCAGCTTCAAGGTTAATTTTCACAAATCAGAGGCCCTTCCTATTTGCCGCACAGCCAGAAACCATTGGGGTACCTCGTTCCCATTTCAATGGCATCCCGAGTCTATTACATACTTGGGGGTTAATTTGGCAGCTAACCCAGCCCAACTATATAGACTGAATTATCGTCCTCTTATTGCCTCAGTTATCTCTCTAATCCAATCTTGGCAATATTTTACGTTATCTTTCTCTGGCCGTTGCCATTTGCTTAAAATGGTGGCCTTTCCTAAATTGCTCTATTTAATTCAAACTCTCCCCCTAATGCTCCATTCTTCAGACATCAAACTCCTTCAGAGAACCTTTAGACGATTCATTTGGGGCTCTGCATGGAGAAGTCGTATTAGCCTTTATAAATTACAGCAACCTCGCATATTTAGGGGGTCTTAATTTCCCTGACTTTTCACTTTATAATATGGCTGCCAACTTCCGATATGTTGTTGACTGGATGCGAGGCAAAACCCATTTCACAAATGTTGATATCGAACAGCAATTCTTTCCTCATATCTCTCTTTTGGCTTTACTGCATTTACCAAAAGCCACGCTTCCTCCTAACATAAGAGATTTCCCCATTCTGTGGAACACTATTCAGGCCTGGCATAAAGTGAGGAAATACAGTAAATTAGATGGCACACATACTTTTTTTCCAGCCTTTTTTAGGTCACCCAGGATTTTTGGGGGGGCAAGCCGCCCAGGGTATATGCCGCCTTGGCTACACAGGTATGTATTTGGTTACTGGATATGTTAGACTCTAACTATTCTATTATTTTTTTTTTCAGAGGCCTCCCAACGGTTCCCGGCATTTAATCATAATCAGTTTATATATCTTCAAGCCCGTAGTTTTGTTCAACGTTGTTTGAATAACATTCCAACAGAATCAAGAGGGGCCTGCTTAAATATATTTCTTAAACGAGCCAGGACTCAAATCTCTTCCACTAGTACTATCTACAGATTCCTCAAGCCACTGATAGACTGGGAGGAAGCTACCACTGGTCCAGGGAAATGGATTAAACATTTTCCTGATCTTGATGTAAAAACTCTATTAGAGGCCACATTGAAAATACAAAAACACTCCCCAGTCAGTAGCTATACGGATATGGCTCTAATGATATTTCATAGAGCTTATGTGACACCGAACATTAAAAATAAAATGTCCCCCAACTGTACTTACTCTTGTTCTAAATGTGATTTACCCAATACAGATCTATACCATCATCTATGGGGTTGCACACGTGTTCAAAATTTGTGGGAACAAGTACGATCCCATATTTTAACTACCTATAATATAATCTTCACTATTACTTCTCAATGGACGATTTTTAACATCTTATCTGAAGAACATCGGGACCTTTCGAGGAAAGAGAAAGCTTTATTACACATTTGGGCAGCTGCTACTAGAAAAAGCCTTTCCATTTCATTTATCCAGGCCAAAATAACCTTCCTATTTAATATGGATTGGATTTTTACCTTGTCAGATAAAGAAAAAATAACCAAGCGTTTTTTTGAAAAATGGTCTTTATTTATGAATACTCTTTCCATTTCCATCAGATCTAAACTCATTTCACACTTTGAACACACCACATGGTATTTATATGAGGTTCTTCATGGACGCACACCTCTTAAAATCTTAGCTGACGCTTGAGGCTCTAGTGAGGTTCTTTGAAGTTGGTGCACAGGATTTATTTTCATTTTTTTTTTTGGGGGGGGGGGGGGGGTGTTGATTATTTGAGTTTACCAATGTCTGTATATCTCAATATTTGCTACCATGTTCTTGGTAATGATGTACTGCAATTTCTTAATGATATAAAGATAAAACAATAAACAGATTTGAAAAAAAAAAAATCAACTGCCGAAGTTATTCAATGAAGTCACACACGACTTTGTGAATAACTTACTTTAGCTCATCGGAGCCCATACATTCTAGACGAATCTCCATATAGTATTAGGCTACATTCACAAGACAGTTGAACTAGTATCTGTAATTGATCGTGGAATTGAAGACAAAGAAACGATTAGACTTAGTTCCATATAGGGTTGCACCGGGTATCGAATTCTCGATACCCAATTGATACTTTTGTCCCGGTATCGATACGATAGCGGGATTTGCATGTTACCGATACTAGGGTGTGCTACTGTGCAGCCTAGTATCAGAGAATATGGTGTGCGCTGCTCTCAGCGCGCTCCATGTTCCCTCAGCAGCAGAGGGGAGAAGGAAGCAGTCTGTCTCTCCTCCCTGTGCTGCTGCTGCCACCAATGAAAGGAGGGGGGCGCAGAAGGGGAGGGGCTGTGGCCACTGCGCCACCAATGAACATTTAATACAAGTACAGGAGCGGGTGCCAGTGGCAGAATCACATAGCCGGCACCCGATCTGTATGACAGGGAGCTGCGATCAGCGGTAGTTAACCCCTCAGGTGCAGCCCCAGCAGTGTAATCGCGGGGCTCCGATCGGTTACCATGGCAACCAGGACGCTACTGAAGCCCTGGCTGCCATGGTAAGCTCCCTGCTGCCGTGTGCACAAAGCATAGGGCAGCAGGGAGAATGTAAGTCCTATGCATCCTAATAGAGCTCTATTAGGGTGCATAGGACAAGGGTTCTAGCCCCTAAGGGGGCTAATAGGAAATAAAAAGTGTAAAAAAAAAGTTAAAAAAATAACCAAATTATTAAGCTTAAATTCCCCCTTCCCAATTTTACATATAAAATATATAAACAATAATTAAAGTATTTACTCACGTCCGAAAAGTCCAAAGTATTCAAATATTAAAAAATATCTCCTATGCAGTGAACTCCATAACAGAAAAAATTTGCCATTTTTTAGTCACCTTGTCCCCCCCCAAAAAATAGGATAGGACTGTGCTATTATGGGCTGGACAGAATGCACGCAGCTTTTTTGGTGTTTTTATTTTTTTGCGCGGTATCGAATGGCATCGAATATCGCAATTACTTTTTATGGTATCGAAACCAAATCAAATGGGATGACCCAGCTGTCGTGGTCCATGTGGGAACCAATCACAGAATAAATGGTAGGTGGAGGTCTATTAACAATAATTATAGAGAACTAGGAGCCAAGCTGTATTCTCAAGGTTGTATTCTCAGGAATACTGCCTGTGCCATGCGCATCGCAGGACAGACAGCGGGAGCTGAGGGAGTTGAATGCATGGCTCAAGTCTTGGTGTAAGGGAGAAGGGTTCGGGTTCTTAGAGCACTGGGCTGATTTTTCATTGGGGTACAAATTGTATTCTGTGGATAAATTGCACCTGAATGGAAGAGGGGCTGCTGTGCTGGGGGAGAGAATCCTAGAGAGAGTGGCTGAGTTTTTAAACTAGGGATGTGGGGGGGGGGCAAGCAGAAAATAAAGCAAAGCTAGGTTAGAGAGAGGTCAGAACAGAGTGGTGGGTGGAGAAGTGGACCATGGGGGGAGGATAACAGCAGTGGATAAGGAGATCCATGTCTTACAAATCAGCAGAAAAAACATATCTAGTCAGAAAACATCAATTAATTACATTTCTAAACCTAAATGTACAAAAACACGTGGTAATTTAAAGTGTATGTTCACAAATGCCAGAAGTCTAGCAGGCAAAATGGCTGAGCTTGAGGTCATGGTACGGGAGGAGGAAATTGATATAGTTGGAGTTGCTGAAACATGGCTGGACTCTTCGCATGACTGGGCTTTCAATCTCCAGGGTTATACTCTGTTTCGGAGGGATAGGGAGAATAGGAAAGAAGGAGGAGTATGTCTGTATGTCAGAAGTAGTATAAAAGCGAGTATGAAGGACACAATAGTGGGTGATGATTGTGTGTATGCAGAATCCGTGTGTGTGGAATTACAAGGGGAGACTAACAATGAAAGAATTATTTTTGGTGTAATTTATAGACCCCCAAAGATCACTGGGGAGATAGAGGATCAGCTGCATAGACAAATAGAGCGGGCTGCCCAGGCGGGTACAGTAGTGATAATGGGATATTTTAACTTCCCTGGTATTGATTGGGGTCATGGATCGGCTTCAACTACAAAGGAGAGAAATTTTCTTACCTTATTGCAGGATAATTTTCTGGGCCAGTTGGTAGAAGAACCAACAAGAAGTGATGCACTGTTGGATCTGGTTATATCTAACAATGCAGAGATAGTTGAGGAGGTAATTGTTCAGGAAAATCTTGGTAATAGTGACCACAATATAGTTACTTTTATCCTAAAGTGTAGAAAGCATAAACATGCTGGGAGATCAAAAACATTTCATTTTAAAAAGGCCAATTTCCCAGGGTTATGGGCCACACTCCAGGACATAGACTGGGAGCAGCTGTTGTCAAGTAGTGACACAGATGATAAATGGGAGACCTTCAAAGCTACACTGGGTAACTATACTGCAGAATTTATTCCTAGGGGGAACAAATACAAACGCTTAAAATTAAACCCTGCGTGGCTTAATGCGGATGTTAAAAGGGCAATACATGAAAAACAAAGGGCATTTAAAATATACAAATCAGAGGGGTCTGCCATAGCCTTTAATAACTACAAAAGGGTTAATAAAGATTGTAAAAGGACTATAAAAGCAGCAACAGTTCAAAATGAAAGGCTGGTGGCCAGGGATAGCAAAACCAATCCCAAAAAATTCTTCAAATATATAAATGCAAAAAAACCTAGGTCAGAGCATGTAGGACCCCTGAATAATAGTGATGGGGAATTGATTACTGGGGATCAGGAAAAGGCGGAGCAGCTGAATGAGTTCTTTAGTTCTGTATATACACATGAAGAGGTGGGAGCTGCTGTTGGTAGAGTAAGTGCTGGTGATACTTCATGTAATATATTCAACTGGTTCAATATAGATATGGTCAAAGCTAAGTTAATCAAAGTAAAGGAGAATAAGGCTCCAGGACCAGATGGGTTACACCCAAGAGTTCTTAAGGAACTTAGATCAGTAATTTCTTTGCACTTGTATATAATATTCAAAGATTCTCTGGTGACTGGCATAGTGCCAAGGGACTGGCGTAAAGCAAATGTGAATATTAAAACTTTGACTGGTGGCACTCACTATGTGAACAGGAACAATAGGGGGTGCGTTATCTTCGGTACCCAAAAAAAACAACAAAATTGCAAATAGAAAATATAGATAAGCACTCACCCAATCTGGATTAGCATATAAGATTTATTTCACAAACCATAAAGACATATCATAAACAATATATCATAAAAAATATATACAAATAAAAAACATAATATTAAAAACACTGATTGCTAAAATTAGTGTGGTTAGTGTGCTTGATATAGTTAATGTCCCGATATATTATTATTCGTATAAAAAAAGAAAATCCCCTTTCAAGAGTAAGTCTTTATAGATGTTGTACTATATCGGTACATCCTGGTTAGCGTTTTTCCACTGGATATTTTATCAGAGGAATATACCCCAAAAGTATTTCAATAATATATTTCAGCTTCCATTTATAGGGGTTAGTCCAGGAGGGGGTTAGGTTCTCCGGGTTGTGCACTTACCCGTTACCTCTACCCTTCGTTCAATGCCTGGCGTCCTCTGTTCAGCGGTACACGCTGCTGGGAACGTTGTTGGTTCAACGTGTTATTCGGGTGCACAGATTTTCTCCTTCCCCTGCACCGCAGTATAGAGTTCCAAGTATCAGAAGTTCCTCTTCACATTCATTCTTTACCGGAAAGAAGTTGAATAATGTAAATATATTATCTTTGTCTTTCCTTCTTTTTGGTGTAAACCGGCTCAATGGGGATCCTTTAGGCTAAACACACACTAGACGCGTTTCGGTGCCTTCTGCACCTTCCTCAGTAGTTGTCACAACTACAACAGACCGGTGATCTTAACGTCCATTGTGGGGAAACTTTTTGAGGGTCTAATAAGGGACTATATACAGGAATATGTTTTGGATAATAGTATTATAAGTGATAACCAGCATGGTTTTACTAAGGACAGAAGCTGTCAGACTAACCTGATTGGTTTTTATGAAGAAGTGAGTAGAAGTCTGGATAGAGGGGTGGCTGTGGATATTGTGTATTTGGACTTTGCAAAAGCGTTTGACACGGTCCCTCATAGACGTCTGACGGGTAAATTAAGGTCGGTTGGATTAGAAAATCTACTCTGTAACTGGATTGAGAACTGGCTGAAGGAGCGTACTCAGCGAGTGGTGGTGAATGATTCCTACTCTGAATGGTCCCCAGTTATAAGTGGTGTACCCCAAGGTTCAGTGCTGGGTCCACTTTTATTTAATTTATTTATTAATGATATAGAGGGAGGAATTAACAGCACTGTTTCAATTTTTGCAGATGACACTAAGCTTTGTAGTAGAGTCCAGTCTATGGAAGATGTGCAGAAGTTACGATCTGACTTGGACACACTGAGTGTTTGGGCATCCACTTGGCAGATGAGGTTCAATGTGGATAAATGTAAAGTTATGCATCTGGGTACTAACAACTTGCATGCCTCCTATGTCCTAGGGGGAGTAACACTGGGAGAGTCACTTGTAGAGAAGGATCTGGGGGTCCTTGTAGACCATAGACTTCAGAATAGCATGCAATGTCAATCGGCTGCTTCTAAGGCCAGCAGGATATTGTCATGTATTAAAAGAGGCATGGACTCGCGGGACAGGGATGTCATATTACCACTGTATAAAGTATTAGTACGACCTCATCTGGAATATGCTGTTCAGTTCTGGGCTCCGGTTTATAGGAGGGATGTCCTGGAGCTGGAAAGGGTGCAGAGATGGGCAACTAAACTGATAAGGGGCATAGAGCATCTTAGCTATGAAGAAAGATTGAAGGAGTTAAACTTGTTTAGTCTTGAGAAGAGACGTATAAGGGGGGACATGATCAACCTGTATAAGTATGTAAATGTCCCATACAAAAAATATGGTGAAAAACTGTTCCAGGTAAAATCCCCTCAAAAGACAAGGGGGCACTGCCTCCGCCTGGAGAAGCAAAGGTTCAGACTCCAGGGGCGACAAGCCTTCTTTACTATAATAACTGTGAATCTGTGGAACAGTCTACCGCAGGAGCTGGTCACAACAAAGACAGCTGAGGGCTTCAAAACAGGCTTAGATAAATTCTTAGAGAAAAAGAAGGTCACCACATATTAAGAAATGAAGAGTCATGTCTTAAGGTTACCCGTCCCCCTCCCCTTCATCACTCCTACCCCCTCCCTTGGTTGAACTTGATGGACATGTGTCTTTTTTCAACCGTATTAACTATGTAACTATGTAACACCTTAGGCACTGTGTATCAAAATATTATCAGCTAATAAGTCAAACCTGGCTAGTAACATTTGTGTTTCCATTATCTCAATCATAGATGTTGGCATAGGCAAAAAAAACAAAACAAAGTCCACTCCTTTGGCCAACAATCTGATTCGTGTCCAGCTTTCCAACAGTTAGACAACGCCTTGCAACATTACCAATAGTAACTCTATTGCTCACTTAATGAGGTTTTCCCACCAAACATATTGATAGGATATGCTATCAAGTAGGGCTGCAACGATTACTCGATACAAAAAAATCCTTGATGCAATTTTCCTGCATCGAGGATTCGTTTTACTCATGTGACCACGGAGCATGAGTGAAGTGAAGCCGGCTATCACTCACCACTCCAAGGCTTCCCGTCTGCACTGTGCTGCACTCTCCATGGCCTTGAGTGCACACATAGTCAGCGCGTGCTACCTGATGCTATGTGTGACGTTAGGTCCCTCCCAGTGCATGTCGAGAAGAAGACGCAGTCCATCTCCTGAGGACTCCATGTCAGCCAGACACGCACACCCAGCCAGGAAAGGTAAGTATTGAGTTCTCATTAGCAGCGGCCCGAATCATGATTTGAAGGGACTGATAGCACTGGGGGACATACAAGGCAATTGCATGGAGAAAGAGAAAATAGCGAGGCCAAGGGGGGGAAAAGAAGAGACATGACAGTGTCCAAAGTTTGAGGTCATTTCAAGCTGAAAGAATGAAAACTCTGTACAGTGTGTTTATTGTAAAACCAAACTAGCCTACCTTAATAGCACAGCATCAATTCTTCAAAATGTCACCAGAAAAAAAAAAAAAAACAGTTTTCACATGTAGTTCACAGAGCGGACCCAACCCAAGTTAAGTATAGCAAACATTTTATATGATCTTAGTGACACACATAGACACACAACACACAGGCTTTGTATTGTAATAATAATTGTTTATTTAACCTCTCTTTCAGTAAATCACAGCGACGTGTAGACAGCTGCATCACGTTCTACTGAAGCAGCTGAGCTTACAGACACCATTCTGAACATGTGCCCGCTATCCATGGTGGAGGATGAAGGTTTTCAGAGGACGATTTCTACTTTCAATACAAGATACATGCTTTCTTCAAGAACCTACTTCATGAAAAAGTATGAAGAAATCAGGCAAGTTGAAGAACACTCTTAAGGAGACTGACAGCATTGCACTTACAACTGACATTTGGAGGAGCGTTGCTACAGAAGCTTAACTGGGGGTGACGTGTCATTTTCTTGGGAAGGATTGGGAAATGGAGTCCTATAGCCTAATAACGATGCCCCTTGAAGAAAGACACACAGCTGCAAATATTGCAGAGTGGCTTGAGGATGTTATTGCCAAATTTGACATTCCAGCAGAGAAAGTCAAAGCTGTTGTCATGACAATGGTGCTAATGTAGCAGCAGTGAAGATTTTAACAGGAAAACATGGATGGGCATCGATGCGATCACAGGTCACACCCTGAACTTGGTTGTGCAAAGCACTCTGAAGAACCACCAAACTGTCTCCAAGTGTTTGGCTTGTGTAAGATACTTTGTTGAGTATTTTAAGAAGAGTAAGTTGGCATGCACCAAGCTAAAGGAGAAGCAACAGCAGATAGGCACACTACAACACAACCAATCAGACTCCACCTTTCATATTTCAGAGCTCCTTTGGAAAATGAATGGTGGAGTCTGATTGGTTGCTATGAGAAACTAAGCCTTCCCGCTGCTGCATGCCATGCTGACAGGTGTGGGCAGCGTGGTTCTTAGCTGTGGTCTGCGCTCCTGCCATAAGAATCTCCTTCCTGGCTCTGAGCAGAGCTTGCAAATTGGCTCAAAGTTCCTTATATGCATGTAGACGTGTCTCTCCTCCATATGTGAGGCAGCCTACGTGTGCCTCCCATCTTCCCCAGCCTATGGCTGGTCTGCAGGAGGTATTTAAAGGTGTCTCCTTCTACAGGAAGGTGCCTGATCAACTTAGGATCCTACCTAGTATAGTTTCCTGTTGGATAAAGTGTTCTGTTGGTTCTTGTCTTTCTGTATACCAGACTTTGGATTATGTATTAGAGACTTTGCCTGATTGCCGCCTGCCCTGATCCTGATCTATGTTTATGGGCTTTGCCTGACTTCTGCCTTTGTACCCTAACCATGTCTCTGTCTGATCAGCCTCTGGCCTCCCAAGATCCACTGGGCATATTGTGTCACCTTGAGCTTAGTCCAGTGCGTTCACAATCTGGTCCCAATTCCCTTGTGTTCTAATTCCCCTCCGAGGTAGCACCTGGTACTCCCCTCAGGAAAGTCTCTCCTCACCATAAGAGGAATCGTGTGAAGAATGAGGGGTGTGCTCAGACATTGGTCACATGGAGCAGCAGGTTCCCACCTGCTGGTCATGACTCTAGCCTCTTGACCACAGAACCCCCCCATCAATCAGACACTTATCCCAGATCCAGTGGGTAGACAATAGTTGTCAATGGTTTCAGAAGCACTATTATTAACTTCTTTATGTGAATTATAATAATCTTAGTCTTTGTGTAGAATATTTGCCAAATTCAAAATTGAAGATACATTGGAGTCTGTTTGAAATAGATGAGCCTGACAGTGAATTTCCCAGCATTCCTTATGTCATAGTTGGCAAAAGAGTTCTCAACTATCATCTAGGAAAAGATTAGTCCATTTCCAAGACCCATAAACATGAAAAAAAAAAAAACATTCCGAGAGGACAGGTAAAAGCTTATAGTGGATTTATGTAACATGCTACCATTTTAAACCCACAACTTTTTTATCTACTAAACTGCATTTGCATATGACTGCAATGCTTTTGTACTGGAACGCTTTGTGTTATCTTTTTAGATGTATGTGGATATCCTGCTGTAGTATTCTGCCTTAGGTATCAGAGGCGTAACTAGAATTCAGAGGGCCCTATAGCAAAATGATGAGATAGACCCCACCACCAAATGACAATAAATTAAAAACAGCAGCATAAGAAGCAATAATTAAAGATATAAATATGGAACCCACATAGTGCTGGAGAGCAGAAAAACACTAGTTGTTCCCGACAAGAAAGAGCAATGTTATTTTACATGAGTGGGGCCCCTCAACCTCTGGGCAACATAGTCACTACTGCTATAGTTACACACTATGGATGATATGGCATTTGCACATACATAATCTGTTTAGTTATGTAACAAGATTGTTAATTTTAACGCCCAGGTCTTTATTGCTACAGCTGTAATCACGTTACACTGTAACAAAAGTGATGTTCATGCATCTCTATTATCTTAAAACGCTACATTTATTTTGCAATATAATTTGTGATGTGCCATTGCTCATGTTGGCATGTAGTCCAGGCCTAATGCTCATCTAATTGTTATATTAAAGGGTTATTCACATCTTAGACAATGGGGGCATATCGCTAGGATATGACCCCATTGTCTGATAGGTGCGGGTCCCACACCTATATCGAGAACAGAGCGGGGAGCGCCATGCCTGGAGGACCTCCGAGGTCTGGCCACCACCAGGCAAGGGCCCCCATTGAAATGAATGGGAGCGCATTCATTTCTGTGGAGCTGACGGAAATAGCCAAGCCCCAAAGAAATGAAAGGAGGGCGGTTGCACATGCGCAGTTCATTTACACGCTCCGTTCTCGATATCAGACAATGGGGGCATATCCTAGCAATATTCCCCCATTGTCTAAGATGGGAATAACCCTTTTATCCCTTCGCGCCCAGCGCCATAATAGTATGGCACTGGGCGCGTGTTTAACCCCTTCAGCCCCGGGCCTGTTTTCACCTTCCTGCCCAGGCCATTTTTTGCAAATCTGACATGTGTCACTTTATGTGGTAATAACTTTGGAACGCTTTTACTTATCCAGGCCATTCTGAGATTGTTTTCTCGTCACATATTGTGCTTCACGACAGTAGTAAATTTTTGGCAAAATATTTCATTTTTATTTATAAAAAAATACCAAATTTACCAAAAATTTGGAAAAAATTCCAAATTTCCAAATTTCAATTTCTCTACTTTCAAAATACACCGTAATACCTCCAAAAATAGTCATTATTTTACATTCCCCATATGTCTACTTTATGTTGGCATCATTTTATAAATGTCATTTTACTTTTTCAGGACGTTAGAGGGCTTTGAAGTTTAGAAGCCATTTTTCAAATTTTCACCACATTTTCCAAAACCATTTTTTTAAGCACCAATTCAGATATAAAGTGATTTTGAGGGGCTTACATAATGAAACCCCCCATGAATGACCCCATTTTAGAAACTACACCCCTCCAATTTTAAAAAACTGCTGTTACAAACTTTGTTAACCCTTGAGGTGTTCCACAAGAATTAGTGGAAAATGGAGGTGAATTTTCAAAATTTCACTTTTTTGGTAGATTACTCATGTTAATAATTTTTTTCTTGCAACACAGTAAGGGTTAACAGCAAACTAAACCTCAATATACATTGCTCTGATCCTGCAGTTTACAGAAATACCCCATATGTGGTGGTAAACGTCTCTATGGGTTTGTGGCAGTGGTCAAAAGGAAAGGAGCGCCATATGGATTTTGGAGGCAGATTTTGCTAGAATAGTTTTTAGGCACCATTTTGTAATTGAGAGACCCTGACGTACCCCTACAGTGGAAACCCTCAAAAAGTGACCCCATTTTGGAAACTACACCCTTCAACGAATATATTAAGGGGGTACTGGCCACTTTGACCCCCTAAGTGTTTTACGGAATTTGGAAACACTTGGCTGTGAAAATGAAAAATTTTATTTCTTCCAATAAAATGTTGCTTTAGCCCCAAATTTTTTGTATTTTCATAAGGGGTAACAGGAGAAAAGCACCCCATAATTAGTTACCCATTTTCTCCTGATTGTGGAAACACCCCATATGTGGTGGTAAACTGCTGTGGGGGCACATGGCAGGACTCAAAACAGAAGGAGCGCCATATGAATTTTACAACACAGATTTTGTTGGAATGGTTTGTGGGAGCCACGGTTTTTTTTTTATTTAGAGTTATTGTCTTATGTGGGGGCTCATTTTTTGCGGGATGAGCTGATGTTTTCATTGGTACCATTTTGGGGTACATAACACTTTTTGATCACTTGGTATTACACTTTTTGTGAGTCAAGGTGAAAAAAAATAGCTGTTTTGGCATGGTTTTTAAAAAATTTTTTTTACTGCATTCACCAAGGGGGGCAAATCATGTGATATTTTTATACAGCAGGTTGTTACGGAAGCGGAGATACCCAATAGGTCTAACATTTTTATTTTTGGAAAGTTTTACACATTGGATTTACTTTTGTACAGAATAAAATCTTTTTTTGTGTTGCCATTTTCAGAGAGCCATATTTTTTTCAGTTTTCAGGCGATTGTCTCAGGTAGGGTATTGTTTTTGCGGGACAAGATGACGGTTTGATTGGTACCATTTTGGGGTAAATACGCCTTTTTGATCGCCTGCTATTACACTTTTTGTGAGGCAAGAGGGAAAAAAATGGTTGTTTTGGCATAGGGTTTTTTTTTTTTTTTGCAGCATTCACCTGGGGGGCCATCTCATGTAATATTTTTATAGAGCAGGTTGTTACGGACGTGGGGATACCAAATATGTCTAACTTTTTTATTTTTGGATAGTTTTACACATTGGATTTATTTTTTGAACAGAATAAAATCATTATTTTGTGTTTTGTGTTGCCATTTTCAAAGAGCCATATTTTTTTCAGTTTTCGGGCGATTGTCTCAGGTAGGGTATCGTTTTTGCGGGACAAGATGACGGTTTGATTGGTACCATTTTGGGGTAAATACGCCTTTTTGATCGCCTGCTATTACACTTTTTGTGAGGCAAGAGGGAAAAAAAATGGTTGTTTTGGCATAGGTTTTTTTTTTTTTTTTTGCAGCATTCACCTGGGGGGCCATCTCATGTAATATTTTTATAGAGCAGGTTGTTACGGACGTGGGGATACCAAATATGTCTAACTTTTTTATTTTTGGATAGTTTTACACATTGGATTTATTTTTTGAACAGAATAAAATCATTATTTTGTGTTGCCATTTTCAAAGAGCCATATTTTTTTCAGTTTTCGGGCGATTGTCTCAAGTAGGGTATCATTTTTGCGGGGCAAGATGACGGTTTGATTGGTACCATTTTGGGGTAAATACGCCTTTTTGATCGCGTAATATTACACTTTTTATGGGGGGATGTGACCAAAAAATGGCTGTTTTGGCACTGTTTTTATTTTTTATTTTTTACTGTGTTCACCTGGCGGGATGGATTATGTGATATTTTTATAGAGCCGGTCGATACGGACGCGGCAATACCTAATATGTCTACTTTTTCTTTTTTTTCTTTTTTTAACAATTTTTTTTTTACTTTATTGGGGGGAAAATGGTGTTTTTCTTTTTTTTACTTGAAACTTTTATTATTATTTTTTTAACTTTATTTTTTAACATTTTTTTCAACTTTTTACACTTTTTTTTAACTTTTGGGGGTTCTGATCCCCTTCACAATGCATTACAATACTTTGTATTGTAATGCATTGGCTGTAAGTGTATTACTCACAGTAATACACTTACAGCCTGCTTCCTGTGCGATCCAGGGGGCTGCCATCCAAGCCATCGGGTCCCCGTCACAGCAGCGCGGGGACCCGATGGCCCCCCCGCTCGGCATCCTGAACATGCGGCACACCTCATGTGCCGCGGTCAGCGCTGACCGCGGCACATGAAGGGTTAATGCGCCGGCATCGGTGTTTTCACCGATGCTGGTGCATTCCCCAGGGGTCCGGCACCTGGGCACTGCCAGACCCCCGCCGCTGATCCGGCGGGCGCAACTCCTGCACCCGCCCAATCAGCACGCCGTACATGTACGGCGCTGGGCGGTAAGTCACGTCCCGTTGCGCCGTACATGTACGGCGCTGGGCGGGAAGGGGTTAAACATGGTGTCCACTCCTGAGCAGGGCGGGCGTCATGGCCACGGGTAAACTGCTGCCTGTAATAGGGCTCCATAGGAAAGTAGTAAAATCTTCATAGATTCCAATGCAAGTGCATTGGAGTCTATGATATGAGCAATCAGATGATTGCTTGTAATAGTTCCCTATGGGTACTATAAAAAAGTGTAAAAAAAAAATTAAAGTTTAAAAAAAAAAATAATTAAAAAACATAAAAATTCAAATCACCCCCTTTCCCCCCAAAAAAAATAAAATACACATCATGGGTATCGCCATGTGCAAAAACGCCCATATTATAAAGAAATAAAAATTTCTTTCCCATACAGTAAACAGTGAAACAGGAAAAAAAGCGTCAAAACGCAAGAAAAACTAAACATATTAGATATCGCTGGATTCGTACTGACCTGTAGAATGAAAGTAACTGGTCAGTTTCAACGCACATCGAACGCCGTAAATAAAAAAAAAACAACATAAAACTGTGGCGGAATTGCGTTTTTTTTTCGCAATTTCACCCAGTTTGGAATTTTTTTCCCGCTTCCCACTACATCATATGCAATATTAAATGGTGGCGTTGGAAAGTACAACTTGTCCCGCAAAAAACAAGCCCTCATATGGCTATGTGAACATAAAAATAAAAAAGTTATGGCTTTGTGTAGGCAGGGAGCTCAAAACAAAAAAGGGGGAAAAACCCTCCGGGGCTGAAAGGGTTAAAGAACCTACAGTATTAGCTCATTATCAAAATACAAAGGTTTTGATTTATCTGTCTAAGTCTTAGTACTAGTATTTTCAATTTTAAGGCAGAGGATCATTCCTTCATTTAAAAAGAACCATAATACAGAATACTTAAAAAAAGGGACTGTCCAGCAAAAATTTTCATGAAGACTAGACATGTTATGTAAATTAAAATAAAATTCTATTATTACAGTAAAATAAATTTGCAGCATTATGTTATATTATTAGCTTTAAACAAAAAAAAAATAATGGAGGGAAGCAGAACTGATTTGCTTTGTTTGTGAATTTTAAATATAACATGTCTACTTTTTGTAATTTTTTAATTTCTTTAATTTGAAGGTTTCTAAAAACACTGAAAAAAGGTGAAAGATGGCTTTAAAAAAAAAAAGTTCGATAGATAACAGATATGAGCGACTTATTCACAGATATACTGTCCTATTATCAGATACAACAACTCATCTAAATCGTGCAACAAGTGGAGAGGTACACTATGCTCATTATAAGTATAAACATTCTAACTGCACATAGTATATACATATTGGCTTTTGATTGTATTTTCTTTTGCTAATTTTCTTGTTATTTGATTCCTAACCTCAGAGAAAAGGTTGATTAAAGGGTTGGCCCCAAAAAATTATTGCTCTGTAAAGAAGTAGATTATGGACAGTTCACGGCATTATGAGACTTATAAATGCATTTATATCAAAAGAGTTGTTTGATGATGGCGATATGCCAGAAATATCACATGGAAGAAATCATCCCACAAGCAATATAATTGGAAAATTAAAACAAGAGGGACATAATTCACTACTGGACCAAGAGGATATTGTAAAGTTGATACATCAGTGGGAAAAAGACTTTCCACAAGATACTTTTTTTTCAGTGCAAAAACCGGTATTGATGAACAACCTGATCGGCAAACTTTTTTATTTTGTTACCAAGCTCACTGGCAGATGAAAATGTTATCTGTATGGCAACGTAGTTCTCCTAGATGCAACCTACCACACGACTCGATATGCACTGCCACTTTACTTTCTCTGTGTGGTAGGTGCATTTGTTACACAAGAAGAAACATCAGAAGCTATTGAAGAAGCATTGCTAATATTCCAGACCTGGAAACCTAATTGGAAGCCAGCCAGCTTTATGGTTGACCTTTGCTTGGAGGAGCTCAAGGCCTTGTCAAAAATATTTCTAGGTAAGTAAAAAAAAATAAAAAAATCCAATCATAATGCTTCAGTTGTCTATACAATAGCTAACATGTGACACTAATCACATTCTGTTCTGTATATCGATAGGTGTAGTAGGATATGTAAAACAATGAAATGCAACACTTTAATTGACAATTAACAAAACTAAAAATCGTCAGGTTACATCGCGATCTGCCGGCTAACTGTAGATCGCTGTGACCACGCTGTCACTAGACAGCTGTGGTCATAGGGAGAAGTGCCTTGACCAGCTGGAGCTGTCTGGCTGTGATAGGTGCTTGCAGCAGGGTGCTGCAAGCACCTATCAGTTTAAAATATAAAAGCCGGCAGGGAGCACTTTTTCTTATGGGGAATTCTAACCATTTTTTTCAGGCAGGTATGGAAGGTGTATGTGATGGGAGCTGGATATAGTGACATTTCACTTTAAAAAATATATTTTTTTATTTTCATAAACTCCTGGTATGTTCTACAATAATGTTTGTGTTTTCATATAATGCAAACTTGTGTACCTATGTGTACTGTGAAGGTGTCTGATTGCAAATTCAAATAACTATGTTTATGACTAGAGTTGAGCGAACGTAACGAGCACTGTAGAGCTTGGGTCCCCTGCGCTCGCATGGCCACAGGCATCCGGATCCATCCTCACCTGACTAAGTCAATGGGGGCGGATCCGTTTGGTAGGATATATATGATATCATACCAAACGGATCCGTCCCCACTGACTTGCAATAATATTCCTATTTAGTGGCACTCTGCTTCAGGCTGTCATAGGGTTCCCACCCCGTGTCAATGAATCAGAATAATGGCAGCCATTTTGTTTTGGAAAAGGGTTTTATTTTATGGCAACAACCGTGTTAACGTTTTCGGCCTGTCCAGGCCTTCATCAGACACTTTGCCACAGTTCTTGTAGGGAAAAGAAGAAGAATATGGGCGCTGTAGGTAAATGGTAAGCATAAGAGGAAGGCGCCTCATGGTTGTTGCCGCCGTAAAATAAAACCCTTTTTCAAAACAAAGTGGCTGCCATTATTCTGACCCACTGACTTGCAGTCGGGTGAGGAGGATGGATCCGGATGGCTGCGCCCATGCGAGCGCAGGGGATGCAAGCTCTATAGTGCTCGTTAAGAGCACGTTCGCTCAACTCTATTTATGACTGATTTTTTTTCTCTCTAGATGACTGCATAATTGATTACTAGACGTTGAAGACTACACAAACTTGGAGAGAGAGTTGCTCTGGATTTAAAATGTATGTATTTTATGAAATTGAATGATTTTAGAATTTAGAAATATGTATAATAAATGGACGTCTTTATTTAAATGAACATTGAATTGATGGCCCCGTATTTACTCCTTTCATGTTTGAAAACTAAACGTTGGCCAAACTAATCAATCGCATCATATTTTCAACAAAACAGGTGATAAGTACATTACACTTCATGTACATAATACAAAAAGCATAGGTAACACATACATACAGAGTAATACAAGTATTTTGTCATTTTTGACCTATATTTTTATTTAACTAAGAGGATAAAACGTATCACAATTCCAACCAAAACACCCTCCCAACCCTCCTTCAACCCCACACCTCGGAGGCAGTGGGGCACATAGGCAGTGGCACACAAGTAAGGGCCCCATAGCAAGGATCAAACCAAGCCCCCCACACAGGACAGAAGGGTTTCTGCCTAGACCCCTTTGAATGACCCTTGGGCCATTTTTTCCACTGCCTCGATTGCTAAAAGTTGTTCCTATAGAGTGTAGAGTCCTGACCAAGTTTTTACCCCCAGTAGAAGAGGAAATCATCCCAACTACGACTGGGCCCCCTCTTGCCCTGGGCCCCATAGCAGTCGCATGGTCTGCCGCTATGGTAGTTACGCCCCTGCTCGGAGGAACAGACCAGAAAGATCAGAGGATAGAGAAAATACATGACCAGTTATGTTGGACCTTTTAAGTTTTGCATCCTAAATAGTATATCCATACAGCAACAGGACAGGAAGTGGCTGAACAAACACAACGGGGGGTCATTTATCAAACAGAAATATGCCTAAAGTAGGCATATTTTTGGCATAGATTGAAGCGCAATGGATTGGAAGGGGCTCATTTACCATTTTCTATGCCTGTTTTAGGCATAGAAAATGGTCTAAATTTAAGCCAGCAAGGAAGCTATCTCACATTTATAGGTGGCAGAGGATCCAGTGACAACCAGCGCCTTTCCATAACTTAGGGGGATCTACCACCAGATATAGGAGTAACTAAGACTGGCATTTTAATAATTGTGCCCCACTGTCTATAAATAAAAGCATAATGTGAGTAAATGTATGTGTGCTCAGATTAACCAGTCTTTATAGAAGAATTTAACACCACCGTCTCTTAATCTGTAGAAATGTGACATGGATAGGAGCAATACATTCATTTTTGTGGCACAGTGAGTCTGCTCCATAGCCGGCAGGTGAAAGCTGTTAATTATAGCTGACACCTATTGCTAAAAGCAGGGAATGGAGACTGATCTGATCCCTGCTGTTTAACCCTTTAGACCCTGTGGTAATCATGGCCATGACTTATAAATGAATGAAAAACAGTGCTGTTGTAAATACACTGGACTAGTTGTCAGACATTACACTAGACACTACAAGTACTACAAGGGAGACCAAAAGAGTAGATATGCTTAATATTTCATCATATGAACTGGATAAAGCACAAATCAGTGTATTAAAATTAGGACTTTCGTTTTCCCCCGACAGACATTTCAATGTGTTTTCGACTTTGAAGGACATTAATAAATTCATACGAACTTTAACTGTAAAATGCCACTTTTTCACAGAAAATGAAACCGTTGATATTATATCTGCCCAACCAATAGTCAATAAGTATGGAGGTTTGATTTTCTCAGAAAAGTGGCATTGGTTGCTTTAAATGGATTGCGTTCTAGTTCTAATGTGAACGAATGTCTGGGATCGGTTCATACATCTAGTGGCTTTACTACAAGCAATCCCCATTTCTATCCTATAGGATCTAGAGCTGAATGCATGGATAGATTCCAGTCATGTGTGGAAAGAGATTTGAAAAAACTATACAATGGTATTAGCCACCACTGTGCCTCCAATCTATCATGGCCCCAAAAGAAAGCGTTGGAGGAGTTGAAAAATAATGATGACATCGTAATTAGAATGGCAGATAAGGGAGGCACAGTGGTGGTTATGGATAAAAATATGTATTTGTCACAGGTCACTAATATTGTATCAGATGATAGGGTTTACCATAAATTAAGCAGTGACCCCACTGCCACAATTCGGAGTAAACTTGTTGGCCTATTGGAGGAGGGTGAAAGGCTAGGGATTTTAACAACCAAAGAAAAAGAGTATATGATAATTGAGGAGCCAATTGTCCCTATTATATATGCACTTCCGAAAATGCATAAAGGCATTCGCCCTCCTCCAATGAGGCCAATAGTTTCAGGTATTGGTTCGGTTTGTGAGAGAGCAGGAGAATGGCTAGACAGTCTGTTGCAGGAATTAGTACAACAAACCCCGGGATTTTTACGAGATACCAAAGATGTATTGGTTAATTTGAAAGACATAGAATGGACATCCAATTCAGTGTGGCTAAGCTTGGATGTAATAGGGTTGTACCCTTCAATTCCCTAGCTAGTAGCTTTGAGAGCCTTGGAATACCACCTAAAGAATCATAGCAACTACACGGTAGAATTGCAGGAATACATCATGGACATGACCTCTTTTCTCATTACACATAACTATTTTCAGTTTGCACAAAGTTTTTATTTACATATACAAGGCGTCCCAATGGGAGCAAAATATTCTACATGTGTTGATAGGTAAACCAAGTGGCAGCCACCTATATATGACACTCTACTAAATCAAGCAATAAATGGCCCATGGAAAATGGGAGAGTGTAAGCTATACATAAAACTTAACATTTAATGTGAATCATAATAAAAGTGATCTATTAGAGACCATAAATAAAAATGCCAAAGGCATCAAAATAGTTCATCAGTTGACACCGTTGCTGCTTGGTAGATCTTGATAGAAACTACAAGGTCAGAAGAGGATAACAACATATGTGGCCACCTCTCTCGGGCTTGAAGGTATCCAGATTGCAGGGGTATAGCTGAGTGGACTGTATTGATTAACGATGTAGGGGGCACGAGTCCCTAAAAAAATCCCTGATATCTTGCCAGGGAGGGATCTATAGTGCCCCTACCTACCTATACAGAGCACTTGCCCCGCAAGGAGCGACCCCGTCCGGATACCTGACCCTATTATGGGCCCTAGCCCTAGGATATAAATATATACTCGTGCCCACCCCCGACGTGGCACGTTTCTGTCCAATCAAGACTTCCTCAGGGGAGTGAAATAGAAAGGCTAGGGTATAAACAGAAGAGCAAAATATAGAGAGCAAAATATTCACCTTCTCTGGCAAATTTAGTTATGGCGTTTGGGAGTTAAAATTTATTTACAGTGTACATAATCCTTTTGGTCAGATGATACGGTGGTATGGCAGATACATAGATGATCTCCTCCTCATTTGGGGGGCAGATGTGTTTGCCATAACACCGTTCATCGATTATGTCAACATCAATGGGGACAATTTGCAGTTCACCCACCAATGGGACTACAAACAAATAACATTTTTGGATTTAACTTTAATGGGCACAGTGAATGGTGAAATACATAGTCAAACATTCAGAAAAAGCATGGCAGGTAATACAATTTTACATGCTAAATCGATGCATCCACAGCACACTATTAAGGGAATCCTTGTAGGAGAGACCATTAGAAGCAATCGTAATTGTAGCAAAACATTTGGCATTTTGGATATACCAGTTAGATACCAGGGTGCCTCATAGTCTAAACCTCAGACATGACATTAGGTTCCGTTATTAAATGAGTGACATGTTCTGCTAATGTTATTTTGTTTTTATATATGTCTTGATAAATGGGATATATATTGTTTTGTGATTTATAGTGTATAATCATATTGCTTTTCCATGTACATATGTATATAGTTGTGTCCTATGTAATGATCTGTCTTGAAGGTTGCTGCCACAAGATTTATGGGTGTGGTACATATCATTGGATAGATGTGGATGGTATAAGGCCTAATTCACACTGGGTGGTATCACTGCTTCAAGTAGACCATATGCTATATTAGAAAAATAGACTGTTATGTTGTTGTATTATGTGGCATACGTGTTATCATTATGGGTTATATGAAGGAGGGTAGTTTAAATACCATATGCTCTGTTTTTTAAAATATATTGTGGTTTAAACTCCATTTAGATATAATGTAGCTTTAAGAATGGGAGTTCCATCAACGGGTCCAGGTGTGGGATCCACTCCCAAGGAATGCTGGGGATTTAAATGTTAGAGAAAACTCAGAGTGTATAGACCATGACTAAGACCTTGTATGGTTGAAACATGTTGGTTTTTATGCATGATGGAGAAAAGTCTGCTGTATGGATTTTTTAACTTGACCAAATAAAAGTAAGTTTTATCTTAAAAAGGAGGTTGGCTCGCGGATAGCTATTTTTTTTTAGACCAAAAGAGTCTAGTATCTCTAATTAGCTATAAGCAAGAGAGTACAAATAAATATAATACCTAAATATAATAATAAACAGTGTAAAAAGGCAAAACGTGTGGGGGGGGGGGGGGGGGGCGACAGCAGAACAGAATTATGTGCTTAATGAGGGAATTTTAGCAAGAGGAAGAGAAATGACATGATTATATTAAAACATGAAGTGGCTGAATGACTAACAATAGGACTGATGCCCAAGGTACAAAATATAGTGTAGTATAGAGGCTTGTGTCTCAGGTTTGAGAGAACCTTCAAAAACTACACTATTTTCTCTAATGAATGGGACGATTACATGCTAGTATGTGCCAGGGGTATTCTTGAAAGATTACAAAATAAACGCAAAGCCCTTTGTGACACGCTTAAAAGCCAAATGGATGAACAGCTACTGTTTCTGTCACTATATGCAACACATGGAGAATTTACTAAATATGACCGCCTAATTATAGGCAGGGTTCTCCAGTTTGAACAGGAAACAGTAAAGAAAAAAAATGGCAAACAATCGTGACAGGTCAGATTTTCTTACCGCTAATATTAAACATTGGCTTAAAGAGGCTCTGTCACTAGGTTTTAACCTATGTATTTAAATACATAGGTTAAAACCCCTTAACTTGTACATTTATAACATACCTTTATTGCAGAGTACAGCGCAGCGGTTGTGCTGAAAAACGAACTTAAAACGGTATGCTAATGAGCCTTCGGAGCACCGGGGGGCGGGCTCTTTCTTCCTGAGCACCGCTTCTTCACCGCCCCCCGGGGCCCAAGGCTCTCCCCCATGCCGACGTCCACGCCCCTCTGGAAATAGATTGACAGCGCTAGACCGTTTGGCCTAGCGCTGAAATCCAGCGCCTGCGCAGTCCGATCGCGCCGGCGCATGCGCAGAAGCGCTTGCAGTGCCGAACATGGCAAGCGCTTCCATCCTTGTGCGCACACAGAGCCTCTTTAATAAACCTGAAAAACCTCTCATACTGAACAAGTCTTTTACCCCGCCCTCCCCATCCCACCCTTTCACCACCATCAATAACGGCAATTCCACTTACCAACACTCCAATATTAATCAAGAGAGTGTTCATTATCCCTGGGTCCACAAAAACAGGAACCACCATCTATCTCCAAAACCTAGTCATAGAGGTCAGGTCAGGAATCGTCATTCCTATAAGAATGTTTTCCTTTATAGTAACAGACACAACATCCCTAAAGATAAATTAGAGCCTTTACCAGATAATTTAAGGTCATCCCTGATTAACCATCCCCCTCCTCCTTCTATTCAACCAGACATTCAGGTTATTCCTACAGCTCAGGGACCCAATCATTCTGCCATTTGGTTTACACCACCGACCCGACCTCCCCTTGTTACTGCACATAAAGACATATCCACTATACTCGACCTCAGGATTTCTAAAAGAGATTATCCGTGTCTTTTTTACCCCTCCCCGGGGCCCTGACCCCAGAAGCTACATATGCCCTCAGGCAGCTGTCAGGGACCACAATAATCACAGACTATTTCAGACCGGTACTTTCAAGGGGCCTCAAACGAAGAAAAAACTCAGCAGAGGAAGTAAAATTCTCCAAGGGAACAAAGCCCACCGTGAAAAAGGACGCCAATCGGATGAGTCCAGAAAGGAACAGGGCGGTTCGCTAGTACGAATTTTTAATCTTTCTACACGTACTCAATAAGGCAGAAACTAGCCCCTTACAAAAAGTCCTTTCTTTCTGCCCTACAGGTAAATTTAATGAATTAAACTATTTGCTGATCTCAACTCTTTCATCCATAAAAATTTTATTAACCCAGTCTGACGTCATTCCCCCCAATCAATGAACAGGGAACTATTTAAAGTTGCCAGATCTAGTAAAAAGTCTGCTAACCACTGAAGAAGGGGTATTCCATTGTGGACTGTAGAATCTGGTGTATATATATATATATATATATATATATATATATATATATATATATATAACATTGGACTTATCCTATATTTAATAAAACTGTTGGATCCACTACACACTGGACCAATAAGCAACATGGAACTACCACTGCCCACCCCCCCAGCCTATACACTGAAGGAGTCTCCTCCGCTCTACAGATATGGCAGCGTACCTATTGGGCCAGCGAGCGTTCTTAGGCGCCAAATTGAAAACGTGGAATGGGCTTGACAGAATGCCACAACACAGCACATAGCTGAGGAGACAACCCAGAGAGGGGGTAACGTACTCTAAACAACTGACATCCACTAACTGAGATTTTATGTACCTGAACAACAGGAATAATAATATTTCACCATCCAAAACCTGAGAGATTTATTTCTATTTAAATAACAGGAACAACAGCACTTTACTATCTATTACTCAACAACTGTGAATACCGACGATTGTATGCACTATAAGGACAATAAGAGACAAATCCATCTTAATATATGCTATTAATCCATTTATTTATTATTATTCCTTTACAATCACTGATATCTCATAGATTGGTCACCAAACTGATTTTTGTCCTCCATCGACTGCATATTGTTTTTTAACAAACACCGCTATGTTTATTAAGTTTTTATATTTAGTTCTTAGTGTTGGTCCTAATACCAACCCAGCGCTGGCTTTTTTGCTACTTATTGATATTGTAATATAGTAACATTGGACTTATGAAATCATTTTCTTTTATTTTTTGTCTACTTTGGTGAATCTATTACCCTTTTTTAACCCCTTCACGCTATATGACGAGTATACTCGTCATGGAGCACTGCTATTTAATGCTCCATGACGAGTATACTCGTCATTACATTAAACTGTCACCATGTCTGCTGACATGGTGACATTGCTGAGACCCCGGCTGTTACTTACAGC
The DNA here is from genome assembly GCA_900303285.1 of Rhinella marina. NCBI lineage: Eukaryota > Metazoa > Chordata > Amphibia > Anura > Bufonidae > Rhinella > Rhinella marina. Next base: position 283,835 of record ONZH01028089.1, read on the forward strand.
CAGGGGTCTCAGCTTACCAGCCCGGGACCAATGTGGGCGGTCCCGGGCTAGCGATCGCTGTGATTGGCTAGTCTATACAGACTAGCCAATCACAGCGATGCAATGCTTTTTAATGTAAAAAAAAAAAAAAATAAATAATTTTTTCACAATGTATATATTATATACACCCCCCCCCCCAGATCGCTATTTTTAGCCATTTTTCAGTGGGGGTGTGGGGGGGGTGTAATGTGCGGCAGGCGGGTGGTATGGCGGCGGCATCGCCTCCGCATTGATTTTCAGGATGGCGAGCGGGTGAAGCAGAGTATCAGCATACAGCTGATACTCTGCTTCAAACTGCTGACATCGGTGCTGGCGCCGATGTCAGCAGTTTAACCCCTTCCATGCCACGGTCCGTAGGGACCGCGGCATGGAAAGGGTTAACAGGGAGGGAGCTCCCTCCCTCTCCCATCGGCGCTGCGGTGTGCTGGCAGCGCCGATGGTGTGGGCTGAAGAGGGGGAGGAAGCTCCCTCCCCCTTCCATCGGGACGCTGTTCTGCTCTGGTTACCATGGCAACCAGACGCTTTCAGAAGCGTCTGCTTGCCATGGTGTAAGCTAAGCCTCATCAGGCTCCTGCTAAAGGCAGGAGCCTGACAAGGCTTAGCAAGAATGAAAATACACTGCAGTACACTATACAGTGTACTGTAGTGTATTATAGAACAATCAGACCCACTGGTTCTTCAAGAACCAAGTGGGTCTGAGTCTAAAAAAGTGTAAAAAAAAAAAAAGTTAAAGTTAAAAAAAAGTTTAAAAAAAAATCCTATTTTTCCCCCTAAAACTCAAATTTAAAATTAGTAAAAAAAGAAAAAAAATACCCCAATCATGTTAGGTATCACCACGTTCGTAACAACCTGCTCTGACCCCTCAGGTGAACACCGTAAAAAAAATAAAATAAAAACAGTGTCAAAAAAGCCATTTTTTGTCACTTAACATCACAAAAAGTGCAATACCACGCGATCAAAAAGGCGTATGCCCCTTAAAATAGTACCAATCTAACCGTTACCTCTTCCCGCAAAAAATGAGCCCCTACCTGAGACAATTGCCCAAAAAATAAGAAAACTACAGCTCTCACACTATGGAGAGACTAAAACATGATTTTTTTGTTTAAAAAATGATATTATCGTGTAAAACAAATAAATAAAAAAAACTATACGTTAGGTATCACCACATCCGTAACAATCTGCTCTACAAAAATATCACATGAGTTAACCCCTCAGGTGAACACAGTAAAAAAAATAAAATAAAAACGGTAAAAAAAGCCATTTTTGTCACTTTACGTCACAAAAATTTTAATAGCAAGCGATCAAAAAGGCGTATGCCCCTCAAAATAGTACCAATCTAACCGTCACCTCTTCCCGCATAAAATGAGCCCCTACCTGAGACAATTGCCCAAAAAATAAAAAAACTACAGCTCTCAGACATTGGACAGATTAAAACATGATTTTTTTGTTACAAAAATGATATTATTGTGTAAAACTTAAATAAATAAAAAAAACTATACATGTTAGGTATCGCCACGTCCATAACAACCTGCTCTACAAAAATATCACAGGAGTTAACCCCTCAGGTGAACACAGTAAAAAAATAAAAACTGAGCCAGAACATCCATTTTTGGTTACCTTGCCTAACAAAAAGTGTAATATAAAGCGATCAAAAATCATATGTAACCCAAAATAATATCAATAACACTGTCACCTTATCCCTTAGTTTCCAAAATATGGGCACTTTTTGGTTGTTTCTACTGTAGGGGTGCATCAGGGGGGCCTCAAATGGGACATGGAGTCTGAAAACCAGTCCAGCAAAATTTGCCCTCCAAAAACCATTTGGCGCACCTTTCCTTCTGCGCCCTGCTGTGCGCCCATACAGTAGTTTACAATCACATGTGGGGTGTTTCTGTAAATCGCAGAATCAGGGTAATAGTTTTTGAGTTTTGTTTGGCTATTAACCCTTGATGTGTTACAGGAAAAAATGGATTAAAATGGAAAATCTGCCAAAAAAGTGAAATTTAGAAATGTCATCTCCATTTTCCTTTAAATCTTGTGGAAGACATAAAGGGTTAACAAAGTTAGTAAAATTAGTTTTGAAAACCTTGAGGGGTGTAGTTTCTAAAATGGGGTCATTTATGGTGGTTTCTATTATGTTAACCCCACAAAGTGACTTCAGAACTGAACTGGTGCTTAAAAAAATGGTTTTGGAAAATTTCTTAAAAATTTTAAGAATTACTTCTAAAATTCTAAGCCTTCTAACGTCCCCAAAAAATAAAATTATATCTACAAAATGATGGTAACATAAAGTAGACATATGGGAAATGTAAAGTAATAACTATTTTGTGAGAAATCACAATGTGCCTTAAAAGCAGAGAAATTCAAAGTTTGAAAATTACAATTTTTCCCAAATTTTCTGTAAATTTAGAATTTTTAATAAATAAAGGTGATTTATATTGACTCAAATTTACCACTGTCATGGAGTACAACGTGTCACGAGAAAACAATCTCAGAACGGCTTGGATAAGTAAAAGTGTTTCAAAGCTATTACCACATAAAGTGACACATGTCATATTTCCAAAATTTGGCCTGGTCCTTAAGGTGAAAAATGGCTATGTCATGAAGGGGTTAATAATAAATATACTTAATACTGTACATTTACCTATCCAGATGAGTGTGACTATCAAATTTGTTTATTCAATTCTCTGTTCTTAATTAACGGCTAGGGGTAAGCGGTTGATAGAGCACCTCACTTTCCATTCTTACCAGGTGGTGAGCCACTATTCCTACTATTTTTCACTATCAAATTTTGACTATAAATCCATTGAAAGAGGATATAAAAGAGTTGCAAGCCTTACTGAAAGATGCTGAAGAAAAACACATCTTAACCAAAAAAGCGAGAGATTATATAACAGTAGACCGAATTTAGCATTATTTTATCACCTACCTAAAATACATAAAGCTCTCCATAACCCCCCGGGAAAACCAATTATCTCCGGGATATCCTCACTCATGTGCAACCTCTCTCATTATGTGGATATTCTGTTACTGAAACATATGACCAAGCTACCATCCTACCTGAAAGATTCATCAAGCCTTATCTCTGCACTTAAATTAAATGGCAAAATTCATATGTTTGGGTCACTCTAGATGTCTTGGCCCTCTACTCCAATATTCCACATGATCCGGGAATCCAGGCAGTACAATATTCTCTATCAGCGGATAAAACTATGCCTACTGCACAAAGTCTATTCATACTAAAAGCAATAGATTTCATACTAAATCACAATACCTTTACCTTCGAGAATAAGATTTACAGACAAGTGACAGGAACCGCTATGGGCAAGCGTTTCGCGCCAAGCTTCGCGAATTTATGCATGGGGCAGTTCAAGGAGTAGTACATTTATGGCACACACTCTTGGTTGGAAAATATAATCTTCTACAGGCAATATATAGATGATTTACTATTGATATGGAATGGAAACATTGATGAGGCAGCAAACATCGCAAAACACCTCAACAATAACACCTTCAGCCTTTCCTTCACAGCTAATTACTCCAATACCTGTATTGAATACCTGGATCTTATACTCTTCTCTCAAGCAGAGTCTATAGAAACAAACATTTTTTTTAAAAAAAGTAGATGGAAACAGCTATCTAGACTATAAGAGTTCACACCACAAGAAGTGGAGAAATAACATACCCTTCAGACAATTCAAGCGTATCCAAGCAAAGTGCACCATTGACAAAGGCTTCATAACAAGCCAGATCCTCAAAGCAGATTCTTCAATAATTCCGAATAACATCATTGAGGCAGCATTTAAGAGATCAAAGAAATTTACTCAACAGGAATGCCTACTACCAAAGAAAAGGGAACCAGTGGCCTCTCAAAGAGTGGAAGGCTTTAAATCTACATTCATTGCAACCTATAACATCAAAAAACTTTATGGGACATTCTGACTAAACATTGGCCAATCCTTCAGGCAGATCCCGTCTTGAAGAAAATATTAAATCAAAATCACAACTAAGTTTTAGAAGGGCCCAAACCCTCAAAAATTTTCTAGCACCCAGCCGATTGCGTAAGAAAAAGAAAAACACGTTATCAACCACACTCTTCCCCAATCTCTATGGCAGCTATAGATGTGGCCACAGATTATGCAACTGCTGCTTGAATATAACCTCACGCAAGCTCCGTTTCACTAGTAACGTCACAGGTGACCATTTCGACATAAAAACATTTTTAAACTGCACCTCTTCTTTTGTTGTCTATTTATTGGAATGCACCTGTGGGTTCCAATATATAGGCCACACCACTCTCAGTTTGAGAGAATGAGTGAACAAACATTGATGGAACATTATCAACGGTTACACGAAACACTGAGTCTCCAGGCACTTTCTTCAATTTCATATCAAAGACCCCTCTTAGCTAAGCATAATTCCTATTGAACAGATACCCGATACTTCCTCTAACCATTTTCAATCCCTCAGAATGAAGGAAATGTTCTGGATCTTCAAGCTATAGACATTGAAATCGTGTGGCCACAACGAATCTCTAGAAAGTAATTGCTTTTAATTACTTGTTCTTCTTTCTGATACATACCTTCCGGGGTTTTTGTTTTTTTTCCCTCTTTTACCATCTATTACTCATTATTTGTTAATTCATTAATTAATTAATTAATTATTCCCTTTCTAGCATTATTTGATCATTTTGCTAATTTCCAGCTCCATATATACTTCTCAACTTAAATCTTTACTTTACACATTATGCCCCATCGGCTCTGTTCTCTCCAACCTATCAATCACCATTGCCACCTCCCATTTACTACACTAATTGGCGTGTTTTTACTCAGCACGCTGTCCGAGCTGACAGTGCAAGAAGCGCTTCTGTGTCTTTATACTCTGGCGTTCGGCACTCAGGTAATCTTTCTATCAATGTTTTCCTCTTTTTTTATATCGCATCACTCTTTACAATCTGCGATTTACTGCTTTAATGCGACCCACAGCGCTTCATATCTCTAATCGATTCACCTCCTATTAGCCAACATTTACACTATATTTTGTACCTTGGGCATCAGTCCTATTGTTAGTCATTCAGCCACTTCATGTTTCAATATAATCATGTCATTTCTCATCCTCTTGCTAAAATTCCCCGATTAAGCACATAATTCTGTCCTTTCTCCCCCCCCCCCCCCATGTTTTGTTCTTTTACACTGTTTATTATTATCTTTAGGTCTGATTCTTACTCTCTTGCTTATAACTAATTAGCAATACTAGACTCTTTTGGTCTCCCATGTAGTACTTTAGTGTCTAGTGTAATGTCTGACAACTAGTTCAGTGTATTTACATATACATTGATTTCTCTATACATTTTATCTATTTATGCCACCAACCTATTATCCAACGTTATTTAATAATTTATTTACTGATTTATTTATCAACTATCTATGGACTGACAACAATGTAAAACCTATTTCTGTGTCCCATGATCAATTGGCCATATCAATTGTTCCTAATGATTATTAGTGTTAATATTTAATATTACGTTAGATCAAATGATCCTAATCAATACATATCTTTTTATTTTTATTCTATTTAATGTTAATCTTTATACCCATCATTAGTTTTATACAATTCCTATTATATATACACATACCCTTTTACTATTTATTATTTTTTATGGCATGCTATATATAGATGTATGCATATGTATATATATATATATATTTATTTTTTTTTTATATTATACTGTATTCGTGTACATGTTTTTTAGACTTGAAAAAGGAGCTTGAAAGCTCCGAAACGCGTTGTCACTTGTTGAAAATAAATAGAAGTTTCACTCCACATCTGTTGGTTGTTCAGTTGTGCCAACAAAGTGTCTCAACTGATCGGACCTCTACGTGTGTCTTTCCAGCTCCTAGCATTCCATATTCCCCCTAGGGGAGGCAACCCCTTGAGTGAGGATTAAACGACACTGGCAGCACCAACCTTTTGCTACTATCCATGTACACTAGAGTTGTGCCTACGTTCGCACAACCCCACAAGGTGAGCCTAATCATCCTAAATAGCCACTCCCTACTTATACATACCACCCTATGAGCGCCTCTCCCTCTCTTCTTGCCCTCATATTGATGTGTCCCTAAAAGGGACCAATAAAAAGTACACCACAGGCCTATAAAAACATGCAGAAAGTCACTAAATCAGTAATCCATTACTTATGTGACTTATTTATGAGTTAGTAACAGGCATTGTATCCACAATCAATGTATATGTTATTTTATGATGCCTAAAATCCACACTTATGCTGGCTCCTGTATTATTCCCATTCAATAAGGCCCCATTCACATGACCATATTATTGTGGGTCCTCAAAAATGCAGACCTGCAATACTATGGGTGCCGCCCGGCGTGTGTTCCACAACACTGCGGAACACACGGCCAGGCTCCCCATTGAAAATGTCTATACTTGTCCGTTCTTGCACACAAGTATAGGACATGTTTTATTTTTTTTTGCGGGAGAACTTCCGTGAGAAAAGGAAGCAGAATGCACACGATGTGCATTCCGCATTTTTTTTCTCCTATGGAAAGTGAATGGGTCTGCATCTTATCCACAAAATTGCGGATAAGATGCGGAAATGTACATACGGTTGTGTGAATGGGCCCTAAGGATAATACGAGAACTAGTCTAGGCATTGCATTTATGTTTTATAATCCCAGTGCATTTTCAGTTAGAAAATAAAACAGTTTGAACTTACTTAGGCATGGCAGACCAGAGGATCTTTGTTAGATGTCCAGCTGTTATGAAAGCCTATTGTAAGTAATGGGTTAAAAGAGGGAGAGGCCAACTTATTTAAAACCAAATTGGAGCCATGTTCAGTATTAACCACAACACTTTATGGGTTAAACATCCACAATCTCTCATGATTCACATCATGTGTTTTATGTTACTGCTGACATCTGGTATGGATGGCATATACAACACTCCTGAGGCCATGGCATGCGTCCGCCATAATACTATGGTATGGCACATGCTCCTAGGTAATATTAGCTAACACAAATTTCCGTTTACATTCTCAAATATAGATATTCTGAATAAACACAAACAATGGATTAGAGAGGCAACATGAAATTTTGAAACATACCTACTTGTGTGGTTACAGGAACTGTGGGCAATTCCTTGTTAATATGCCTGCTTTACTGAAGTCAGTGTACTGATTGATTGTCTAGTATTTTCTCAGTTAAATGTAGTATGGTATTATAGGTATAGAACCCTGCTGGGGCTACTTCCCTATACAAGTGATTTACACCTTCATGTAAAGACTAGCTTGATGAATACAGTTATCCCTCAAGATACTGCACAATGGTCTCAGGATACAATATTTTCAACATACAATGGCCTTTTCTGATCCATCGTAAGTTGAAACCAGACTCAACATACAATGTCTCAGATCCAACTAATCAAATGACTAAGTTATGACTAAGAATGTAAAGACATCCGAAACGTCAGTACAACTAAATGGAGCGATGTGTCCACAAGTGTATTTGAAATTTTGAATAAAGGCTCTTGGATTTTACTGAACTGTGCTGGATCCATTGCAAGGATCTCGAAGCAGTGTTGATCTGAACCTGTCTGGGCACAGCTATGCCTTGCTCCAGGTGAGCTGGAGAGTGCTTTTCTTGTGTCCAACTAATCAAGGCCACTTCTCTGGTAAAAGATCTGTATTAGTTGCTAGTTCCCAGACTGTTATATGTAAGTACATGTTTAATTTGTCTTAGTTATCTGCTTATTTTTCTTAAATCTTCGTTTTCTCTTACCTTGGATGACATCTTGGGGCTTTGGAACCAATTACTCAACTTACAATGGTTTCAACATACAATGGTCCTCCTGGAACCAATTAATATTGTAACTTGAGGGACCACTATATTACTTATGTTCTTTTTATGCCAATTTATTCATTTTTATTTCATTTTACAGTCATGGCCAAAAGTTTTGAGAATGACACAAATATTATATTTTCACATGATCTGCTGCCCTCTGGTTTTTATGTGTGTTTGTCAGATGTTTTTATCACATACAGAAATATAATTGCAATCATATTATGAGTAACAAAAGCTTATATTGACAGTTAGAATGAGTTAATGCAGCAAGTCAATATTTGCAGTGTTGACCCTTCTTCTTCAGGACCTCTGCAATTCTCCCTGGCATGCTCTCAATCAACTTCTGGACCAAATCCTGACTGATAGCAGTCCATTCTTGCACAATCAATGCTTGCATTTTGTCAGAATTTGTAGGTTTTTGTTTGTCCACCCGTCTCTTGATGATTGACCACAAGTTCTCAATGGGATTAAGATCTGGGGAGTTTCCAGGCCATGGACCCAAAATCTCTATGTTTTGTTCCCTGAGCCATTTAGTTATCACCTTTGCTTTATGGCAAGGTGCTCCATCATGCTGGAAAAGGCATTGTTGATCGCCAAACTGCTCTTGGACGGTTGGGAGAAGTTGCTCTCGGAGGACATTCTGGTACCATTCTTTATTCATGGCTGTGTTTTTAGGCAAGACTGTGAGAGAGCCGATTCCCTTGGCTGAGAAGCAACCCCACACATGAATGGTTTCAGGATGCTTTACAGTTGGCATGAGACAAGACTGGTGGTAGCGCTCACCTCGTCTTCTCCGAATAAGCTGTTTTCCAGATGTCCCAAACAATCGAAAAGGGGATTCATCAGAGAAAATGACTTTACCCCAGTCCTCAGCAGTCCACTCCCTGTACCTTTTGCAGAATATCAGTCTGTCCCTGATGTTTTTTCTGGAGAGAAGTGGCTTCTTTGCTGCCCTCCTTGAGACCAGGCCTTGCTCCAAGAGTGTCCGCCTCACAGTGCGTGCAGATGCACACACCTGCCTGCTGCTATTCCTGAGCAAGCTCTGCACTGCTGGTAGCCCGATCCCGCAGCTGAAACACTTTTAAGAGACGGTCCTGGCGCTTGCTGGTCTTTCTTGGGCGCCCTGGAGCCTTTTTGGCAACAATGGAACCTCTCTCCTTGAAGTTCTTGATGATGTGATAGATTGTTGACTGAGGTGCAATCTTTCTAGCTGCGATACTCTTCCCTGTTAGGCCATTTTTGTGCAGTGCAATGATGACTGCACGTATTTCTTTAGAGATAACCATGGTTAACAGAAGAGAAACAATGATGCCAAGCACCAGCCTCCTTTTAAAGTGTCCAGTGGTGTCATTCTTACTTAATCATGACAGATTGATCTCCAGCCCTGTCCTCATCAACACCCACACCTGTGTTAATGGAGCAATCACTGAAACTATGTTAGCTGGTCCTTTTAAGGCAGGGCTGCAATGATGTTGAAATGTGCTTTGGGGGATAAAGTTCATTTTCTAGGCAAATATTGACTTTGCAAGTAATTGCTGTTAAGCTGATCACTCTTTATAACATTCTGGAGTATATGCAAATTGCCATTATAAAAACTGAAGCAGTAGACTTTGTAAAAATTAATATTTGTATCATTCTCAAAACTTTTGGCCATGACTGTACATCAGCGCTCACAACCATTTCCAAATGGTGATCTAAATAGAGGCACGTGGCTGTTATGGTCAATTTGCGGAAGTGACCAGCTCTGAGCAGTGTGTAAGTAGAGGAATGTGATCACTGCAGGCAATCATAGGTTGCAAAGGTGACTTCCACGTTAGAAAGTGACAGCATGTCAAGAGAAGACTGTGGAGATGTGCCACTGGAACTGGGGGCTGGAGGAAGGGAGTATAATTGTTTCTGCTCAGAATCTGCTCCTTTCATTAAGACCTATTGTTAATATAATGTAAATATATTTAAAACAAAATATGATTAACTCAAACTACTCAATGTACAATGTAAAATTTATAGGCGCAAGACCTAATCTGTGTCTGCCTCATACAGCAAAGTCATTTTTTCCCTAGTGGCAGTAGTGTATAACCCAGGTTCTTCCCCAGTGACAGAGGGAGATGGCAGAAAAAAATTGTAGACAATTTGACCCCATAGTGCTTTGCTTACAAAGTAGTATGCTAAGATGTAAAAATATTCTTTAAAAATTATTATATGGTTTTGAAAACTTTTACTGTCCTATTTAATTTATCTATTGTCTAACCAGTTTTTTCCATTATAGGTATGTTCAACTTAATGTTCAGGGATCAGAACATTATAGAAAATTTAGAGAGGAAATTCCTTCTTTTCTAAGAAACAGACCTCTTGAATTCGTGGTTCATATTTTGAAAAGATGGACAAGCATATTAGATGATAAAAATGTTTCCTGTTTAAATGAGGATAGTGGCATTTTCTCTGTTAACAGTGAATCTGATGAATTAAAGAATTACACTATTATTTTAGGAGGAAAATCTTGTACACATGTAGACTGGAAGAAATTCATATTGCCACGTGTGCCGTTTTGCATTGCTCACTGTAGCAGTGGGAAAAAATTCATCCAAACTACACAAAAAAATGCTATGTTTATTTTGGACAGTGACTATATTTCAACGAGCGTTGATTTGTACACTGAGGAATTCGCTAATGACAAACAGGAAGCAGGCCATAGTCCTGTTACATTAATAACATCCTTACTACCATGCTGAAGGAATCAAAGAACGCAGATAGGAAAATGTGTCTAAAAATGTAAAAAAAAGTTAGACAAAGTTATTGAGTCTCACTGAGTTACAATCCACCACAAAAGAATTGTCAAAAAAAAGCAAATTCATATGTGCAAAAGGTCATGGAAAACCCGTTATTCCATCACCTACTGAACCTAGAAAAAATTAGACATTAAACCACTCCCAAAACAAAGGTATGGAAAGCCAAAACAGCCTGGTGCACACAGATTCGGTGTAAAGGCTGAGGCTAAAAAAAACGGATGTTTGGGAAACTGTAGTGACATTTTGGGACACAAACTACTTCACCATGGATTACCATGAAAAGGATTATTTTATCTCATACACATAGAAAAGAGATCAGTGATGGTATGTGGTTGGATGACAATATCAATGTGTGCCAAAATCTCCTTTCTGTGCAGTATCCCACACTAGGTGCTTTAGTGGACACTGTAATTCTCTCTCAGAGTACTACCAACGTTGTTCCAATGCAGAATATGATTCTGATACACCACATTGGCTTATGTCTGAAGCTAACGGTGAAAAGATCACGGACTCCCTACCCTTTTCTTTGCAGAGAGTCTTCAAGAAAATGTATGCTCTACTATTTACAGGGATAAATAAGTGACTATTAATTACATCTGCAGCCAAAAACAGGACGGTGGAAATGACTGTGGTTTAGTTGCTATTGAAGATTGTTTGGCATTGGCAAATAAACTGGACCCAAAGTAAAATTTGCTGTTTACAAGACGAGGCAACGTTTGTTTTTTTTTGCCTATATCAAAAAAAGCTATAACTCTTTCCATTCATGCCATCTGAACAAAAAACTAAAACAAAGTCTGTTGACAATGTTCTGCACTTGTCACCTGTATTCTAAGGAAGCAATGATATAGTGTGACAACTGTCAGATGTGGCTTCATTTTTCATGTGCAGGCATATCACTGACACACACAATGAATTAACAGCAAAAAGATTTTTTTTTGTAACAAATGCGAATCAGATAAAAAAAAATGGAATATAATAAAGTTGAGAATATTCAGAACAAATACACTACAACCAAAATAAAACATGTGCAAGACCCATAGAAATATGCCGTGAATCACTACTGCAGCGTTTTTTTGGCTACTAGTGGTGAATATTGACTTTGCTGCATTTTATTGTCAATTCTGATTTATGTAATTCTTTTTTTTATTAATTTAGGATATATGGACATTATGTATATATATAGGAATATATATTTTTTTCTTATTAATTGCACTTTGTAATTGATATAGGTATATATTATGTCTAAATATGCACTATAAATGTATTTGAATTAATAGATAAGAGTTTTTCCACTGCTGGTGCCCACTTCATTCTTTGTTACATCGTATTTTTTAATCATGTAATAATAAAATGTGTTATTATCTTATTAAATGCAAAACATAATTCGCGTTTTTTTTTTCCATTTGTATAAGACAATTACCTAAGCGATGAGTTAAAGGGGTTGTCCGGTTAATTTTTATTTTTTTGTTAAATGTGTTATAATGTGTATATAAACTTTATTACTGTGTGTAGTGTATGTTTTTAGTGTTTAAACGGGTTTGTCAGTAAGAGATGAAGTTCTATTCATAACGTAATTCCTTACTGGAGAGTGTAGCAGGGCTGGCAGCCTGCAGAATATCACGCATGTGCGATTCTATGTGCGATACTACAGTGCAGCTGGCAGGAGTACTCTGCATAGTGTGACGTTTTGTTTGGGGGGGGGGGCTGCGTGTTATATACATATTATAGCACATACTCGTTACATTTTAAATTAAAAAAAAAAATGAACTAGACAACCACTTTGAAGGGGATTATCTCACTGTGATGTTTCACAGAGCCACAGCCAGCTTCAGACTCACGCTTCCCGGTCAGGCGGTGGGTGGGTCTATAGCAGTGATTAGCTCTGTATTCCTAGCTGTGCTGACATAAGTGCAGGATTTAAAGGGAGTCTGTCACCTCCCAGGCCCCTATAAAGCACTAAAATAGCCCCATAGCACATGCTCTAATAAATGCAACGTTACCTTTTGCGGCTTCTTTTGACCTTCAGAAACGCCAAAAACGCACTTTTAATGGTATGCAAATGAGGTATCGGAAGAGCCCGGAGGCGGGGTTCACCGGGCTCGAGCCCGGGATCCTGTCCTTATTTGAATGAATTCCCCGCCCCAGCTACTTGCCGCACCCGCCCTCCACGTATCTCGGGTCCTCCCTTCCTTCCATACAAATCCCGCGCCTGCGCAGCCTTCTGCCGGGACGGCGCATGCGCACTGTGATGCCCACTTTGGGCACGGCATCGCCGTACCTAGTGCGCATGCGCCATCCCGGCAGAAGGCTGCGCAGGCGCGGGATTTGTATGGAAGGAAGGGAGGACCCGAGATACGTGGAGGGCGGGTGCGGCAAGTAGCTGGGGCGGGGAATTCATTCAAATAAGGACAGGAGCCCGGGCTCGAGCCCGGTGAACCCCGCCTCCGGGCTCTTCCGATACCTCATTTGCATACCATTAAAAGTGCGTTTTTGGCGTTTCTGAAGGTCAAAAGAAGCCGCAAAAGGTAACGTTGCATTTATTAGAGCATGTGCTATGGGGCTATTTTAGTGCTTTATAGGGGCCTGGGAGGTGACAGACTCCCTTTAATCTATAGTCCACAAGACTACAGAGCTCTAGGGGTGAAAAATCTCCTTTGTTTGTTAGAGATTAGGCTCTGCACTCAAGCTGCTGTCCAAGGGTCAGGCCATCATGAGGTCCATGGGCATAGCTGCAGGGGAAACAGCGACTTTGGGGCCTGAACTCAGAAGGGGCCCACCTAGGAGGACTAAAAGATCTTATTGTCAGGGCCCCTCAACACTATCATAAAATTACATTATATACAGAGACACTATAAGAAATGGACGGAGCGTCTGTCGGATCACGTCTGAGAGAATGATCTTAACTAGCCACAGGAGTGGTGGTTGCACAGGAGGAGGGGGTTGCGAAGAAGTTGTTGAGGGGCCCAGTCATTTCTAGCTACGCCACTAATGATGTCACTCGCTACTCTCTGTCTAATCAGGAGGAGAGATATGGACAGTATCCAAGAGACACTTGTGTGCACTCACAGCATCTCCTGACCAAAAAACAGGAATGTATTTAGTAAAAGTCTTCTTTTACCAGTCCCTACTTGTTGAAAGCTAATCTTTGTAGTGAGAAAACCCTTTTAGGCGGTAAGATACTGTACACTCCAAAAAATGAAATTACAAATGTACTGGTTCTCTTTATTGTTTAAAAATGTTTGGTATGTCACTCTAGTACAATTAAGAATCCTTGCTTATGCTGTATTTTCTTGTCAAAGTGTTTTCTGAGAAATAAGGGTTTGTAGTGTTGATTTACAGTTGGACCAGCAGATCCAAGTGAGAAAAAAGACTATTGAATGTTATTTTCCTATTTATTTTATATACTGGTAAGCTAAGGGATGTAATATCTGTCTTCTAGAATGTAGGCCCTTGTAGATTTATGAGGTTCTATGGTTCCAAGATAACTTGAGCTGATTTATATCAGACAGAGGGACCGAGTGCTTTAGAACAATATCATTCTTAAAGAAAACTTAGAAGTTAGGCTGTATAGACCTGCACGGTGCCCGGGCATCTATACCTAATAAAGGGGGCACTTTCACTGCTTTTTTGCCTCTGGAACATAATCTCTCCCTACTTCAACTCTGTAGATAGGTGGTACACTATACTCTGTGCTTCAGAATCACAGTACTTCAAGTTCTATACTTGCAAGAGCCATCAACAACTATCATTACAGACTGTCACTTCTCTATACAAGCAGTATAACTCTTGCATATCAGTCAGCACTATTCTATGATATAAGAAACACGTCTTCATAGTGTTTAAATGTGGGAGCCGTTATTGTTCGGTAACAAGAGCTCTTACCCCATGCAGCTAATTTATTACTATAGCGCTGGTATATGCAGTTTGAGCATCCCTGAGGTAGACAAATGATACCTGCTGAGGGAGTGGAAGATGTAGGGAGGAAAGATGATACATAGGAATTAAAGGGTTAAAAAAAATGATGATAGGAGGTCGAGGTGACAATGCAATGTCATATTCCTATATTAACCGTTTCCCACCACAGTGGGTTTTTTTGGGTGGTCGTGTTTGTTTTTACACCCCGACTTCCCAAAGGCATCCATTTTTTTAATCAACAGAGTCATAGAACTAACTTTCGGTACCAGTACGGCGCTGGAGCGATGTAGGGACATGACGCCCGCTCTCGTGTGCAGTGGGCGTCATGGCAGGCAAGTCTCTGCTGTTTTAAACAGCAGAAACCTGCTGCTACTTACCACAACCGGCAATAATGCCGATCGCGGTAAATAAAGGCATTAGATGCCGTGATCAAGCGAGATCACCGCATCTAATAGCGCTACAACCCGGAAGCGGGCGCTCTCACATGCAGCGGGCGTCATGGCCGGCAAGTCTCTTGCTGTTTTAAACAGCAGAAACCTGCCGCTATGTACCGCAACCGGCAATAATGCCGATCGCGGTAAAGAAAGGCATTAGATGCCGTGATCAAGCGAGATCCCCGCATCTAATAGCGCTACAACCCGGAAGCGGGCGCTCTCACATGCAGCAGGCGTCATGGCCGGCAAGTCTCTGCTGTTTTAAACAGCAGAGACCTGCCGCTACTTACCGCAACCGGCAATAATGCCGATCGCGGTAAATAAAGGCATTAGATGCCGTGATCAAGCGAGATCACCGAATCTAATAGCGCTACAACCCGGAAGCACTCGCTTCCGGGTGTTGTGCAAACGCCCCGTGTGGTCAATCGGGGTGTCTGCACTCGATGTGAAAGCTGTAAACCTCGCTGATGAGGTTTATAGCTTTCAATCTGCAATTCTTATTTTGGCCACCAGATGGCCATGATAAGAAATGAGCAAAAGTGACTTAAAATGCAGTCTTAAAAATCCCTGATTGTTTAAAATTACAAAAACATTGTCTATATGCTCATATGCTTATTTAAAATAAAAACAAAAAATAAAAAAAAATAAAAAAAATATATATATTATATATATATATATAATAAAATATAAAAGTTTAAATCACCCCCCTTTCCGTATAATTAAAAAATAAATACACCGCGACCAAAAACGCCCATACTTTTAAAATATCAAAAAAAAATTTCCAATATGGCAAATTGCGTGACAGAAAAAAGGGTCAAAATGGCCGATTTGCCATTTTTTCACTACTTCTCTTACACAAAAAAAATGTAATAAAATGTGATCAAAAAGTCACGCGTACTCCAAAATGGTATCAATAAAAACTATGGATTGTCCCGCAAAAAATTAGCCCCTAAACAGCTCAGTGGATGTAACAAAAAAAAAAAAAAAAAAAAGTTATGGGGGTCGGAATGTAACGAAGTTATATTTTTTTTTCAAAGTTTAAATTTATTTTTACACATAACAAACCTACACATATGGGGTATCGTTGTAATCGTACTGACCCAGAGAACAAAGGCCATGGGCCAGATTTGCCGCAAACGGAACGTCGTGGGAACAAAACCCGTAAAACAATGGAGTAATTGCGTTTTTTTTTCCAATTCCCCCCATTTGGAATTTTTTACCGCTTCCCACTACATTTTATGCCATAATTAATGGCGGCAATAGAAAGTACAACTTGTCCCGCAATAAATAAGCCCTCATACAGCTATGTGAACAAAAATATAAAAAAGTTAGGGCTCACAGAAAATAGGGAAGAAAAATGAAAACACAAAACTGAAAAACCTCCGGTACTGAAAGGGTTAAATATGGTTTATTTATTTTTTTAATAAAAGCTTGACCGAGCATTTGTACACCCTTATCCATTATATAGATAATGCAGAAGTGTGTACCAAGATGACTCTCCTATTACTTCCTGACATAGAAAGTAATAGGAGCAGCAACATGGCAACTAAGGAGCCTTTATTAGGCTTTCTTCTGCCATGGCAACTCGGCACCCCGCAATCTTGTTGTGGCGATCAGGAAGATTCATTTAGACACCGATGCCACGGTGTATAACGGGTTATAAAACAAGGATCAGAGCCAGCTCAGATCCCTGCTGTGAGCAGATGATGTCATCGAGTGAGCACACTCCATACTCCCTTAATGGCATTATGACGTACTCAGAAATCAAATGTCATTAAACAGTTAAACAAGCTTCATTCTAGAGGGTGGAAAGCAATCATTTTTTGGCCCACTAGGATATAGCATTCTTATATACTGCAGGCTATTTCCTGCTATATGCTATTTTTTGCAGGTTGTACCAGACCCAGCCTTCCCGAGTTACGACCGTAGACAGAAAAACGCACTCACATGGTAAGAACCTATGCTGGTAAGTGCCCTACAACATGAAGGGCGTAGCCTAACTGTTGCATCACAAGGAGATGTGGCATAAGTGGGCATTACAAGGAGGCATGGCCTAAGTGACACATCACCAGGGGGCGTGACCTAGGCAGAGCATCACGGGGAGCACAGCCTGGCAGCACGTCTGACACAGCGCTGCAGAGCCCAAGCCCCAGACCACGGTGCTGGAGCTCAGACAGGTAAGTTGGTGACAGCCTGACTCCATCCTGCTGGGACAGAATAGACGCTTCAAAGCAGTGAGCCATTTGGTGAATGAACCTCCTCTTCAGCAGAAATCACACCATAAGAAATGAGGTGGTTTAGCGGCCCAAACTTTTATGTGTGTCACACTCTGGTGGTGGGGGAATATTCCACACCAAGCGCAAAAGGAAGAGGGGGGAAAGGAAATGGGATTAGGCCTGGAACTATTGAAGGCAGATGGACACCTCCTATTGAAACCCTGACTGCAGTCCTGGCTAACTAACAGTATGAACATGCCTAGAAGGTAGGCGAGTTCATACGCTGGAAACCTGGTACCCTAACTGTCCCTGAAGAACCCTGAAGCCAGTGACTGGAATGAGACAAACTGTTCCTCCACCAACCTGGACGAACAGTAGTCTCCCCTCAGGCCCAAACACCAAAACACACGGAAGATATACACAAATAAAGGAAAGGGAAAGACGACACTTAACTGTCCTGAATATAATGGCAGCAAAGGAATCTCCACAGAGAAACATACACCAGCAGACCATAGACATCACAGAAAGTATAAACCGCACAGCATGGTGGGAGAAGCAACACTAAATAGACAAAGATAATTGATAAAACACCTACACCTGAAGGGGGAGGGTGTGGTGAATGCCAGCAACAAAACAACCAAATAAGAACCTGTCAGTTTAACCCACGGGTTGCCAATCTGACAGACCTGATACCTGTCGCAGGAATGTCCGTGACAATTTGTTGGGCTACCAAAATAATTTTACTGTTTTCTCCCCAAGGCCGACAGTCAACAAGTTCCTGCTAGATTGCAGGGGCATTAATCTTGTGCTGCACATATACGGTGCTCTGTATTAAAGCCAAGCACCAAGTGCCATACATGTATAGCACTTGGTCATTATCAGGTTAAATGGGTATGGCAGGAAGTGCCCACCCACAATTACAGTTGGAGCCTGCTGTGGGTGACAACTGCTGAAAATGCAAGATACGGATGTAATTAAAGCCAGGAATACTTCAAGTACACACAGTGTAAGCCTGGGGTACCTAGTGCCCAGGGGTAAAATCCAATCATGGGGCTGTAAAGCTACATGAATATACCACCTTCCCACAGAGTGGCAGGAGCAGCAAGACACTACAAGATAATTGATTATGGGTGCCTCTGCAATGACTTCATGAGGGCAGGTCCCTGGAGAATGAGGATACAGGTTAGACTCTGTACCTAAAAAAAAAAAATAAAAAAAAAAATCACAGAACCCACACCACTAAAAGTAACTTGTATTAGATAGATCACTTAAACACACATGGCCCCCAGTTTGTGTATAAGTTAAGCAGGGCACAACTGTCCCTAGATTTCCCTATACTAGAAGGGCCCTGCCTAATAAAGGAATAGCTGCCTGTGACAGGAACCTCCTATTGTCCCTGGGTAAGTATCTGACACAGAATGAAACCACCACCAAAAATAGGAGTCCATTACTATGCTGTCGGTGTTTACATAGTCCAACAAATAGCTATATTCATTAATTTGCAAAGATATCCAAAATAATAAAATATATTAGTTATCCTTTTGCCAATATCCTGTGATGTTATTACAGATATATAATGACTAATTTATAAGGTATAAACTCACGTCCCTATGCATTTTCCTATGTTATGCCATAGTTCATCAGGGGACCAAAAGCGAGTATGTCATTTCCATAAAATTATAGTTTCCCCAGGATAATAGACAATCATATCTTAGAACATATGAAAACACATCCCTCCGTGCCGCGGCTCCGTAAGAAAATATAGCGGACAATAGGCATTTTGAACGGGCGGCTAGCCGTGTGTTCCGCAAACTGCGGAACACATGCTGGGGTGGCATGCGTGATATTGCGGATCCGCATTTTTGCGTATCTGCAATACTATGGCCGTCTGAATGGCCCCTAAATCTAATGGATACAATAGTGACAACAAGTTCTCCTACTGGTCTGAGGAACAATTTGGTCTCACCCCGTTTCTATATTTTTAAACCTTACATATATTTCCATCTTTACTCTGGAATGTCTTGGTAATGAGACCTAACGGCCACTCATTTTTTTGGGACTGGCAATCTTTCATTAGCACCACATCACCAGGCCGGAGGTTAGGCTTGCCCTTTCTCCTCAGTTGTAGAGTATGAATGTATTACTTTTGTTTAGGAGAGGTAGAGCTGATGTAGACATAAAAGAGTCTAGCTTCGTTACAGATGTATCCTTGTACTATCTTGCTGTCAGTATAAAATTTGGTGTCTTTAATCTCCACGTTAATTTCTGTAGTGATGAGGTTGGCTAACTCCACTGCTAACTCGGCAGCACATAGTTCCAGGCGAGATATTGTGTGTTCGTGGAGTGGTGTTAGTTTTGCTTTGCTCATGACAAACCCTACATGTCATTGTCCACTGGTATCTATCGTCTTCAACTAAGCTATGACAGCAATTGCTTTGACTGAAATGTCACAGAAAACACAAAGTCTTTGTGTCTAGATCTTGGTAGTTTGTACGGAAACATATGAGTGTGGTATGTGAAGACCAGACAAGGCCATGAAGGAATTTTTCCAGGCCATTCCTTCATGGGAAGGAGTGCTGCAGTTCGACACTTCTCTAGTGAAGTCTCTTAAAGGAGTTATCCAACCCCTATAATGCCCCCATAGCTGACGCTAGGGAGGCTCGTTCCCGTCATGGCCTGCTATTGGCTAAGGCTCCCCCTCCCCTTTATGTTTTGATCCACACAACGTGGAGATGCAGGGGCGGCCACGCAGGCATAAAAAGAGATGTGGGTGCCGGGGAGCAGGGCAAGTATGACCAGTATGAGGGGTCCAGGCATTTTGGGGGGCATTATAGGGGTTGGATAACATAGCTTTACCTTTGATTATTATAGGAGCTACAAATCCCAACGGATCATATAAACTGCCTATGGCCGACAGTACTCCTCTGCTAGTATAGGGTTTTTCTTCTCTGCTAACCAGGAAAGTGAAGGTATCAGCTTTTATGTCCCACAGTAGGCCAAGGCTCCATTGCATGGGAGGGGAGTCGAAGCCTAGATCTAAATCCTTTAAGTCATTTGAATAGTCCTGAGAAGGAAAGGCGTCCATCAATTTCTGGCTGTTAGAAGCGATCTTGTGTAACCTCAGGTTAGATAGGGCATTGATTTTAAACAGTCGTCCACATAGAAATACTTCTGTACCAAGAGTCTGAAATCTGCTCTGTACTTCTTTTCGACTTCCTGAGCCGCACGTCTCACCCCATAGATGGCAACTGCAGGAGAAGGACCATTACTGAAGATGTGTACCTTCATACGATACCCTGTAACGTCTTTAGAGGGATCCTTATCATTGTACCATAGGAACCTCAATTCATTTCTGTGTTCTTTTTTAACAAGGAAGCAATGAGTCTCTGCGAAAACAGAGAAGCATTCCTAAGGCTATGTTCACACTTGTGTTGTTGTTTTCCAGTTTTGAAATTCTGAATAGAAAGAGATCCGTTCAGGATGCATCAGGATGTCTTCTGTTTCGGCAGCATTCCATTTTGTGACTGGACACAAAACCGCTGCAAGCTACGGTTATGTCCGGTCTTAAAAACGAAAGAAAACTGATCTGGCACAGAAAACAATGTAAGTCAATGTTGACGGATCAGTTTTTTTTTATGAGCCTAAAAAAAAACCAGGTCACCCATTGAACTATGGGATTCACACCTCTTGCAGTGTCAAGGAATGACAATCCCACCAGTGGAATCGCTTCCCAGCCATTTTACCAGGAGATCCAGTCCCTCACTACATGATAGACCTATGTGTCTGGTAGCATTTTGGAAGGAAGCTCACCAAGCTCTGTAGTTCTCAGCACGATCGCTGAACTTTACAAGTCCCTTGGTGACCAGCTCACATTGAACAAGGAACCTGGCAAAGTCCATTGTGGCTTGAGTAGCACTGGAACTGGTTGGTGGTGTGTTGTCAGAGTAAATGTGTGGTGTGCAGCCATACCTGTGGAAGTCTCTGGTTTAGTCCAATCTGAAGCAAAGAGCATCTCTATAAGCTGGGGCAGGTTTCTGATTCTCTGTTCTGAAGAAGTTGTTGTAGCCGGTTTCACTCTGATGTGTCCAAAAAAGCAGGTTGGCTTGGCTTATCGCTTTGTATTAAGCTGTGGATCCGATTTCTCGCCTGACTTGGAATATTGATAGACATATTGTAAGGTACGCTGTTCTGGATCTTGGTGTTAAAGGGTTATTCTGATTTTAGACAATGGGGGCATATCGCTAGGATATGCCCCCATTGTCTTATAGGTGCGGGTCCCACCGCTGGGACCCGCACCTATTTCCAGAACGGAGCCCCCGAACTGAATGAGGGTGCACTGCGCATGCGCAGCCGCCCTCCATTCATTTCTATGGGGCCGCCGAAAATAGCCGAGAGCTGGCTTGGCTACTTCCGTCGGCTCCATAGAAATGAATGGGAGCGCACCGCGCATGCACGGCCCGGCTCCCATTCATTTCTATGAGCGGCGCGGGGAGCTAAGCCTGGTGGTGGCCAGACCCCCGGAAACCTGGGGTCCTCCAGGCGCAACGCTCCCCGCTCCGTTCTGGATAGCGGTGGGACCCGCACCTATAAGACAATGGGGGCATATCCTAGCGATATGCCCCCATTGTCTAAGATGAGAATACCCCTTTAAAGGTCTGGAGAACATTCTGCTTCTGCTATGGCGGCTTTCATCTCTTTCTTAGCGGCAAGTTTTTCTAGCGTTACTTCAAGGTGCGCCTTCTCTATACTCCGGGAAGCTTATCTTAGCTTTATCTGTATTTCTTGTCCTATGAAGCTGGATTTAGCTTTTGCGCAGGCAATGGCGTCAGCTTCTATGATCGATGTCCTGTTAGAGCCACTTATCAGGGACCTTCTCTTGATTGAAGATTCTATGATACTATAAGACATGGTGTGACCATTAGGAGACTGCTACAATATTCGTAAGTAGGCTCTGCATGGATAATGATGGGCTCCATATAGTCTGATATTCGGGGCGACTCTTGCGAGGCTGCTGCGATATCCATATGTAAGGTCTGCATGGATACTAATGGGCTCCATATAGTTTGATCTTCTTCTCAGCAGTCGTTTCACTATAATGCCTCATACACGTTAGCAAAGTGTGTAATCTGACATGTAGCTAAACCCCCTGTCTTCATAAGAAAAAGGATGTGAAGTTGTAACCTTCTCTTTTATTGCTAGTAGATTGTGACAGGAAAGGTGAAACTATAGGATAAAAATAACAGTAGTATTTTAGAATATATATCAGATGTACAGTGCATAGGATACAAATTATCTGCTATACATGCAGTAACATGAGGTAATAATGCAAGCTGACAATGCACTAATAATCTAATGCAGCAAACATACAGTGAATTACATTATAATGACACATGGCTAGTGCTCTTACCGACTATGTTTGAAACAGGCTGTAGACACTGAACATGGAGCAGAAAGCAAGTGAGAGTGTGGCTCCTCACACAGACATAAGATGGCTGCTGATCTACCACTGCAAACAGGAACAAGACTACAATGCACCAGGAACTTCCCACAATGCATAGAAACTTCAGGGTAGAAGAAATGCACTAAATCACCAGTAGATGGTGCTATTACCATGCAATATAATACAGATGGCATTCAAACTCAGGGAACTGCAATGTGTGAACTAGTATACACACAGATGACTAGATTTGCAGCTGAGGACAGAACAGTATCTATAGCCCCTAGACCAGGGGTCAGGAACCTTTTTGGCTAAGAGAGCCGTAAACGCCACATATTTTGAAATATAATTCCGCGAGAGCCGTACAAAATGTTTAAAGGGCCATTGACAGATCAATCGCTCCAATGTTCACTTAGTACAGCAAGGAATGCTCCTCCCTGCTGTATAAAGCCACAACTGGACTGAAACAATGGTAATTAGCAGTAAAAAAATTAAATAAATAACTTACATTGTGAGCTTCTGCCACCTATATTTCATGCTTGGGGGCTTTTAAATCATCTCTTGGGGGTATAAGAAACTGATTTAAAGCCCCCCAAGAGTGAACTAGCAGCGATCGGTACCTGCCGAATATGTAGTTATATTCGTTGTGCTCTGCAGCTCCGACTACCGGGTTGATCCCTGCATCTTACGTCACGCTGCTCCCTCTCTCTCCATAGAGGTAAATGGAATCTGCTGGCAGCGTATGCGCACCAGTGGCAGCACGACGTAAGATGCACGGTTCAACGCGGAAGTAAGAGCTGCGGAGCACAACGAATATAAATGGAGGGGGTTATGAAGCTCATGTCTCCTCGGTTCAGCAAGCGCCGAGGAGGCAGAGCCGGCGGCGCATGCGTGCTAGAGTGAAAGTATGTGCAGCGATCCCACACAGATACGTCATCGGGTGGAATCGCTGCATTATGGGAGAAAGTAAAAACAGGGGCTAGCGCCCCAATAACATATAGCACGGGCGCCGTTCCTGAGCGCTTTATTACAGCTCTGGGAGACCTCCAGAGCTGTAAAGAAGCGCTCAGAACAGATTTTTGCCCTGATAGTGGTCCTTTAAATCAGTTTCTTATGCCCACAAGAGATTAATTTAAAGCCCACAAGAGTGTAATATGGGTGGCAGATGTTTTTTAAGGCCATATTTTTATTTTTTTTTTTTGGGGGGGGCTATATAATGGATTATGTGTGATTATTTTCAGGGGTGAAGTGGGAAGGGGGGGTTGGTGGGACACACTGTATTACACAGCCCCTTTATTGATGCAGCTCACTGCTGCTGACCATGAGGCTGTGTAACAATTTCCATGTTATAATGTTCACCTTCAAAGCAGCAGCACAGCCAGGGGTTTCTGGAACGTCCAAGGGAGACACAAGGGAGGAGGCAGATGCCGCTTCACTAGGGGACGCAGGTGCGTGCTTGCAGACGGCGCGGCTATGCAGGGAGTTATGGGAAATGTAGTCCATGCTCCCTGCCGCTCACCACTGCCGCCAATGCTTATCAGGCCATCAAAGAACTACCAATATCAGCGTGCACCGCGGCCTGATGGAGCGCGGTGCATGCATCCTTCCCATAGACAGGTAGGAGCCCTGTCTGCGAGCCAGATACGGCCATCAAAAGAGCCATATCTGGCTCGCGAGCCATAGGTTCCCGACCCCTGCCCTAGACTTAGGGTGACCAGATCTGAGTTTCCTAAAAGGAGGACACCTTTTTTTCGGGGGGGTTGATCATTACATATACCCCAGGGAATGGGGACCCGATCTTCCCTTTATTATTTTCCGTTATAACAGAAAATAATAGTTAAAGTGGCCTTTAGGGGTTAAAAATAATTTAAAGAAAAACTCACCTTGCTGATATATACCACTTAGATAAACATAAAAAAAAAAACTCTTTTGGCCTCTGTCATGTGAATGGGGCCTGTAGATAGGCTTAATGTAACATACACCAGCTTTTTACAGAGATACACAGTTTACAGTTACACCATAAAGCGTCATGCACACATTTTTCATTTCCATGTCCATTCAGTTTTTTTTGTGGATCGGTTGCAGACCCATTCATTTCAATTGGTCTGCAAAATCATGTTCTGTCCATATCCATATGTCCGTTCTGTAGCTTTGCAAAAAAGATAGAACATGTCCAATTCTTCTCCGTTTTGTGGACGTCATCCATATACAGTTGTGTGAATGTAACCTTACTTTATTTTCACTATTACTATAGTCCATGGCCCACCAGCCTGACCTGGTCCACTTCCCCTGGCTATTTTCTTAATTTGCTATATAAGGCTAGGGCTACACGACGACAGTTGTCGCGCGACATTGTGTCGCACCAGTGTCACGCGACAATTTTTATAATGGAAGTCTTAGGTGTCGCAATGCAACATGCGACTTGCTGCGACTGCGACACGACAGTCGCAGAAAAGTCCATCCAGTATGGGTTTTTCTGCGACTGTCGTATCGCAGTCGCAGCGCGACACCATAGACTTCCATTATAAAAATTGTCAAGCGACATTGGTGCGACACAATGTCACACCAATAGTTGTGCACTATGTGTCGCGCAGCCCTAGCCTAACAGTTGTTGTTAGCATCTTGGAGTTTTTGCTATAGATAACCCACACTATGGACAAAGGTATTTTAAAATTTTGACATGCTGGAACTATTAGTTTTTCCACCAGTTTGATTATCTTCGAGGCAAATACCAAGTCATAGTTTCATAGTTGGCACAGTATGTTAGGTAGCCCAGATACATTTTAAGGGGGTTATATTAACCCCTTGGTGCAAATGGATTGCATGTAACATACAGCTATGTCTGAAATCCTAACTGGGGCTGTGACACTATAAAGTCTCACAGCCCTAGAGTCTCTGCTCTCACAGAGAGCAGCTGACCGCTCTGATTGTTTTGTGCAGACTAACCAATCGGAGCATAGGCAGTGTAAAAATGCTGCCCACTATACCCCTGATGCCCTCTGTGCCCTACATGCTCCCTGTAGCCTGCCCCACATGCCACCTGCAGCCTTCTGCGGCATTGTATGCAGAGCCGCAGCCATCAGCAGCCAGTGTCAGCTATAACATGCAACGGCCAAGATCGGTGCTGCCACTGATCCCGGTTGTTTAACCGCTTAGATGCCATGGTGAGTCGCCATCCATGGCATCCATGGGTTTAATAAAGGGAGAGGGCTTCCTCTCTCCCCCATCAGGCAGCCACACTGCGATGGCAGTGGCCCAATTGTTGCCATGGCAACTTGACACCTTAAAAGGTATCCAGGATTGCCATGTATCTAAGCCTGACGTCTGATCAGGCTTAGTGTCAGTGTAAAACTGACAGTACTATACTCTGCCATAGAAGAGTATAGCAGAGTATAGTACAGCAATCAGCCATCTTCAAGATTCAAGTGGGACTTGATAAAAAGTGTAAAAATAAAAAAAAGTTAAGAAAAAATTAAATAAAAATGTTAATAAAAAATTTCCTTTTTCAATATCAACTCATTTATCATTGCTTCAATAATGTAAAAATTTAAATAAACTACACATAATTGGTATCGTCACGTCGAGAATGACCTGATCATGTTACTCGTGGTGAACACCGTAAAAAAAAATAAAAATGAAACTGCTGTTTTAGTCACCTCACCCATATGTATCCCAAAATACCAATAAAAACTTAAATCTGTTCTGCAAAAAACAAATCCCCACACAGTTACATTGATAAAAACATAAAATAAAAATGTTAGTATATGGCAATGCAAAATATAATTTATTTTTAATACAAATCGCCATAACCGTATCAACCCACAGAATAGTTATCATATATGCAGAAAATAGAGCTCCGTAAAAAATAAAAATAAAGAACTATTTGACTTGCAATTTTTGCACACCTCACCTCCCAAAAAATGTTATAAAAAGCAATCAAAAAGTCATATGTACCCCAATGGTACCAATGAAAACTACACCTTGTCCCACAAAAAACAAGCCCCCATAAAGTTACATTGGTAAGAAATTAAAAATGTTATGGATGTTAGTATATGGTGATGCAAAATATAACCTATTTTTAATAAAACAGTAATGTTATGCTGCAAAAGTAGTAAAAAAAAACTATATAAATTTGATATCAGCATAACCGTATCACAGAACAAACTTATCATATCATATATCCTACATGGCGAACCCCATAAAAAATAAAAAAAACTCCAGAGGTGGGATCTCAAGCTCCGGGTGCGACTGTTCCGGGAGAGATGCACTGTCAACAACATCTTTAGCAACAGGATGCAATGCTCTATTTCTGCCCACAGCAGGCGTGTGCTGGAGGAGACTAGCAGTGGGCTGATTGCTCAGCTGCTTTATTCCTGTGTGCTAGTGTTCTGGCTAATGGAGCGTTGAGTCATGGACCTAACAGGTTCTGATCCTGGGACTCGGTGCTCTATTTAAACCCCTTCCTGCCATATTCCAGTGCCAGTGATAGTCTTGTTTGGACTCACTAACTAGGTTGCTGGTTCTTGGATTTGATTGGATTGTTTGTGCTTTTGACCTCGGCTTGTCTTTTGACCACCTCCTGTCTCAAAGGATTGGCACTGTGCATTCTGTCTGTTATCTGATCTCAGCTGATCACTCTCTGCCTCTTGTTGTCCTCCTGGTTCTGACCCATTTTCACATGACTATGCCTTTGAGTTGTTTTTGTCTCTTGGTGTTTGTCTGTCTCTCCACCTTAGTAGCATAGGGACTGTCGACCAGTTTCAGTCTTGCCACCTAGAGCTTGAACTGCAAGTAGCTAGGGAAATTGGGCCGAGATCAAGGTTAGGGCTCACCGTCCATTTCTGTCCCTGTCTACAAGGATTACAAACGCTGACAGAATTGCAATTTTTGAAAACCTCACCTCCCAAAAAATGGCATAAAAAGAAATCAAAATTCATATGGTACCAATTAAAACTATATGTTTTCCTGAAACAAAAAATAACTCACATACCTAATGGAAAAAAAATATTTTATGAGGAATCACTCTATCAATTCAAATTTTCCACTAACATGAAGTACAATGTGTCACGAGAAAACAATGTCAGAATGGCTTATATTAGTAAAAGTATCCCAAAGTTATTACTACATAAAGTGATAGGTCAGATTTGAAAAATAAGGCTTGGTCATTAAAGCCAAAACAGTCTGCAGAGGTAAAGAGTTAACACATAGCTGAAATAACCCAACATAAACATTGGTGTTGAGACTAAGATGTATTCTATGAAGTTCATTTGGTATTTACACAATAATTCGGTATATTCCCTGTAGAAGATGTTAAAAAGAACTTCCTCTTTGTTTTTGTCATTATGGTATTTATAGTAAAACTTACAATTTGAGTCATCCTTCTGCATTTATAATGGCTGTTTGGAGAAACATTTCCATGCTTGGGTTATTTTTCTTTTTATGTTTCACTTATGTGCAGAATCAAAAGTATATATTTTTATAATACAGTTGGAAAGGGTTGAAAGTTTTGAAAAAGGTGAAAACCAGGGGACTACCAGGATAATGCCCTTAGGTATGGGCCAAAGCCAAGAAGGTTAGTTGGCACAGTGGTTCAATACCCACTGTTACTTATTGCTTACTAAATTGTAATATTAATTATATTATATACAGTATAATACATGATATAGATATATATATATCAAAATAATTTTGGAGGATTGTGGTATGACATTTCTATGATGCCCACAGGAGAAGTTATCTTAGTGGACAGATTGTGAACCAAGAACTTACCTCATGAAACTTGGTCATAAATGACGATTAGCATATACCCTAGCATCAGTCATTGCATTACAGGTAGGGGGTTGGCGGGTTCTGCAGACTTTTTTAAAGGAGTTATCCATTCCCTATAATGCCCCTCATCAGGAGTGATGCAGGTGCCGGGATGCTGGGTAAGTATAACCTGTATGAAGTGTCCGGGCATTTTGGGGGGCATTCTAGGGGTTGGATAACCCCTTTAACGTGTATGTGTCACTGTAGCAATTGGTCATTTCTTTGGGGATCTACTAGCTTTTTTTTATCCCTTTTATTTTCAAACTGTTCTTTTGCATTATATATATATGTCTGTATATTTTATGTTGTATTTTCTTATGATAATCACATTTTTTGTACACACTGTCCTTCTTGATATTAAAACTTCACTTTAATAAGAGCCTTTTTGTGTTCTAACAAAGCTATGACCTTAGAAGAAGCGTTACCAATATTGGTCTACTGACCCTGGGAATGCTAGGGACCATAGTGAGTCTTAGAGTGTACTTATGGGTGTCTCATCAGCCTGATATGATGACTGATGGCAGCTAAAGTCGCTTAGATTTGGATGACAGAGAGCTCATAGAGGAAGGCCTAGCATAACCCTGCAAGTTCCCATCCTGAGTCTAAGTCATGATCTTGACAGAATTGGTGGCAAGCGATGGGATAAATTAATTTTTATTAAAACATTAATGGGCACATTTAAAATGTATAAAACGCCTGTCTTAATAAAGCCCCATAGCTGGCGGAGGGTCTGCTAAAGTTATGAAGAGGCGCAGGCCCCTCCATAACTTCAGTGCATCCAGCGCCAGTCTAAATGTAAGACAGCTTTCTTGCTGTCTTACATTTAGACCATTTTCTATGCCTAAAACAAGCACCTGCCAAGATGGTAGATGCATACCGGAGTCAAAAGGAAGCTGAGTTACTCAGCCTATGTGAGCTCAAAGGGTTTGAGGGACCAAACTGAACAAAAGAGGAGCTGATCCAAGCACTGGTGGAAAATGATGCCCAGCAGTCTGTGGTAACCACACCACCAGTGGATCCAGAAGAGAGTCCTATTCGAGAACTGACTGGACTCAGAAGTGGTCTGGATTCTCCTCTACCTCTGATTCTCCAACAGATGGGTGGGTGTGACCTGAACCTGCAAATGTAGTTTACATTAAAGGAACGCCAGACTGAGAGAGAATTTGCAGAATGGAAGGCAGTGACAAAATTTGCAGTGTCAGGAAGCGATAGAGTGTGCAGAGCACTAGTTCGAGAGAGAGCACCAGCTGGCGCTAGCACAAATCCTAGTTCTACACCACAGAACTGTAAGAAGAGTGAGACATTGACCTTTAAACCCAGTTTGGAGCACTTTCCTGTGATGGAGAAGGTTGGGACCTGGACACCTTTCTCAGAGGATTTGAAAAAAATTGCCAACAGTACCAGCTGCCTTGTGAGCAATGGGCACTGTACTTAAAGGGTTTCTGTCATCAGAATTTAGCCTACAAAACCGAGTGTCATTTGCAAATCGCAAATGACACCTGATGACAGAAAGCCTTCTTTTATAGAAAACTGTATGGTAGTTTTTGTTAAAATAGCGTTTTTATAATATGCTAATTAGGCCCCCTAGGTGCAGTAGGCGTGAACCCTGCACCTAGGAGCGGCCGTAATAACGCCCCTTACCCCTCCTCCCTTGCGTTGATTGACAGGGCCGGGCAGCCATCTCTTTCGTCTCCCGGCCCTGTACGATCGCGAACTCCCGCGCCTGCGCATTGCGATAAGCAATCCGCGCATGCGCATTGATGAAGCCGGGACCCGGGCGGCCGCCGGCTCTCAACGCGCGTGCGCAGATTGCTTATCGCAATGCGCAGGCGCGGGAGTTCGCGATCGTACAGGGCCGGGAGACGAAAGAGATGGCTGCCCGGCCCTGTCAATCAACGCAAGGGAGGAGGGGTAAGGGGCGTTATTACGGCCGCTCCTAGGTGCAGGGTTCACGCCTACTGCACCTAGGGGGCCTAATTAGCATATTATAAAAACGCTATTTTAACAAAAACTACCATACAGTTTTCTATAAAAGAAGGCTTTCTGTCATCAGCTGTCATTTGCGATTTGCAAATGACACTCGGTTTTGTAGGCTAAATTCTGATGACAGAAACCCTTTAACACTAGGGCTCTTCCCTGAGACAAAGGTGGGGATTATGAGGCCATTAGGCAGGCATTAATCTAGAAGCATAACATCACCCCAGAGGTGTATCACAAAAGATTTCGGACTCTCCAGCATGGACCCCATGGTAGCTGCTCTGATGAAGTAGATAGACCAAGAACCACTTTCCAGCAGTGGATCCAAGGGTGCAGCTGAAGTGGTTGCAGAGTTAGTAATGCAGAAGAGTAAAATGCAGTGCCTACGCTAAAAATGATGATGTGGAGTTGTCCAGAATGTGTTGTGGTGACAATTATGTGACAGTGTTGATGGAATAGTCAAACTGAGGATGTAGCAGAGCTAGCTATGTGCTGGCGCTGATGATGTAACTGGTGGTATACCAGAAAAATGTCTGAAGATAGCACCAATGTCCTTTTTAACAACAATTATAAATAAGATGCAAGGTCACCGGTGGTCAGGCTCTTACCCGCTCCAAACTGCAAAGAACAAAACGAGAAAGGCTTGGTATAAGCCGAAACGTTGCTTTGCATAGTTAGCATATGCATGCTAATAGTGCAGCTGTGGGAGTGGGAAGCCTGCTGACAGCCATGTTCCCCATAGAGAGGACAAGGACAGTTTTTACCATCCCTGTTTTCTCCATTGCTCATTGCCCACTGTGTACAGAGATCATGAAGTGGCAATGCTGCTGCTTCCTGCTCCAGTCCTAGTGATTGGGTGTCTGCATGACTTTCTGGGTTCTTGCAGACCTGGATCATTTCTATAGTGAGGCTTTTCAGCATTGTAAAGCCTCCAAGGGCTGCATTTCCATTATAACTGTACCTAATATGTTAGTCCAAGTTACATGAGACATCTGTATTAGGCTTATTTCAGGCGCAGATGGTGGTGCAACGCTTACGCCAGGTCTAAAATTGTCGGCGTGGCGAGGGCCTGTTTTAGGCATAAAAATGGCCTACACCTCTTCATAACTTTAGCGGATCCTGCACCAGCTATGGGGCTTAATTAAGACTGGCGATCAAAATGCCGGTCTTAATAAATATGCCCCATTGTGTTTAAATGCTTTGTACACTGTCTTGTATGACCCTATGGGGGAACAAAGTGTAAATCAAAAAAATGAAAATAATTCCAGCGTACATCACACCGCAGCTTCTAGACCGAAGGTGGCAGACTAAACTGATTATTTTTTCTGAAGTACGAAGTAGAAGCATGGACAGACGGGAGGCTGTGGCTATAATGTTCTTGGGCTTTACAAATGTATACTGTCCCTCATAGACACTCAAATGGATTTCCCACTAATTAAAAAAAAAATTTCCTCAGATATTTGTAGAACTTTCTCCATTTCTGTAGGTGGGCAACAGCTCATCAAGCACCTCCATCTCCCAGGGAGCAATGCAATTAGTTTGTGTTAACTCCTTCCTCCACTGGATAGAGGATAGTCCCTCACATACAGTATAGAGATACATTTTGTATGTGATACCCCACAGTTTCCTTCCTCAATGTCTAGTGAGAAATATATAAAAAGAAGTAAGCAGGCAGCACTCTACAGATAAAAAGTAAGAAATTTTGTGGTCTTTATTACCCCATGTGGGAACGCAACGTTTCGGCTCAGACTGAGCCTTTCTCAAGCTTGTTTTTATGTATCTAGATCATGGTCTGAGCTTAGGCGTGCACCTCAATTTCTCTTAATCCAGTGCTGCCAATTAGTCTTTTTTTACTTAGTGAGAAATATAGCTATATATTTCTATCAATTTAGAAGTAGGTATGAAAGAATGAAAAGTACCTGGGCTGCTTCACTATGTGATCACTATGCTAGAACTAAGGGGAGGAACAGGAAAGCTACTGAGCATATTAGTCCATCTCTGAATCCAGGAGAGGTGGACCAGAAGGATAAACATCAAAGGTAAAACGTAAACGTAAAAAAACTAACAGTATTTTATTTTGTGTAGGTAAGTTGCAATAATATTTCATTGCACAGTAATATTTACCAATATAAGTTTATTAACCATGGGCCCTGATAAGCAAAGTCCATGCTTGTGATTAGATTACATTACAAATACATAATTGCATCATAGTAGTTTTGCAATATTAACTAGGAAAGTGAACTTTCTTGGAGAAGTCATTTGTTTCCACCTTGTGGCTATGCATTGAATTTGCTGCAATAAAGATTATAGTGTCTATGTGAGCACTGTGAAGTATTTATCTTCGACATAAGACAGAAAAGTTTGCCACATGTCATGTTTAACCCTTTCTGATGCAGCCATTTTTCACTTTTCTAAAACAGCCTATTTTTTGCAAATCTGACTTGTGTCAATTCATGTGTTAATAACTTTAGAATACTATGACTTATCCAAGCGATTCTGAGAACATTTTCTCATCACACATGTACTTCATGTTAGCGGTCAATTCAATATGTTTTACCTTTACTTATAAAAGAAAATTCATAATTTAGCGAAAAGTTGGAAACATTTGCTATTTTTATATTTTAATTTCACTGCTTTTAAGACAAATAATGACACCTCACAAAATAGTTATTAATTAATATTAATCACTAGCAGAGGGACCCGGCTTTGCCTGGGTATATTTCATCTATTTCATTTAATGTTTGTGAGTGTCGTTGCAGAGAAAAAGTCAATGCAGCTGACAGAAGTTGATTTTCACCTTCATTTTTTCAATCTCCATTGGCTGCGGAGTGGGAGGGGGCGTGACCTGACCGGGTCAGGGGTGTGGTTTAGCGGAACATTGGGGGGGGAGGGGGTTTAAGTCCTTCTTTTGAGGGTGGCCTGAATTACAGGTAAATGCCATGGTAATTTATGAGGAAACACAGTGGGTAGCAGTGGAAGAAAACATCACTTCACATGGCTATATTTAATCTATTTCATTTAATGTTTCTGTGTGTCATTGCAGAGAGAAAGTCACCCTCCCTCCCACCCCTGCAGCTGACAGAAATTGATTTTTACTGTCAATTTTTCAATCCCCGTTGGCTGTGGAGTGTGAGGGGGCGTGGCCTGACTGAGTTGGGGGCGTGGCTTAGCAAGACCTGGGTCGGGGTTTTAAGTCCTTCTTTTGAGGGTGGCCTGAATTACAGGTCGATGCCATGGTAATTTATGAGGACACGCAATGGGTAGCAGTGGAAGAAAACATCTTTTATTACTACTGAACGGGCGTAGTCTAAAATTAGTCTATTTCATCAAATGTTTCTGTGTGTCGTTGCAGAGAGAAATTCACCCTCCCATCCCTGCAGCTGACAGAAGTAAACTTTCTTTTTGTTAATCCCCATTGGCTGCGGAGTGGGAGGGGGCGTGGCCTGACAGTCGGAGCGTGGTTTAGCGAGACCTGGGGCGGGGGTTTTAAGTCCTTCTTTTGAGGGTGGCGTGAATACAGGTCGATGTCATGGTAATTTATGAGGACACGCAATGGGTAGCAGTGGAAGAAAACATCGCTTCGCACGGGTGTATTTAATACCCTCCCACCCATGCAGCTGACAGAAGTTGATTTGTACCTTTATTTTTTCAATCCCTGTTGGCTGCGGAGTGGGCGTGGCCTGAATCGCCATACTTCCTACATAACTACAAGTTATATTTATGGTAACCGGAATACCCCTTTAACAGTTTCATCCACAGCGCTCTGCCCCTTTAAAGCAGTGAATAGAAATGGCTGGGTTGTTAGTTAACTGAGCTCCTCGGCTGGCTGCTAATTACCTGGCTGTGTTGTTATGAAAACCTGCCCTCCCTGTGTGTGTCTGTGCAGAGAATGGCAGTTGGGGTTTAAAACCAAAGCTCCCAGGCTAATATTGGCTAATGCAGGTCAAATTTTGGGAATATCTCAGGAACGGTATGTCCTAGAGAGCTGAGACCTGGTCTTAAACCTTCCCGGACACCTGATGTACATGTGTGCCGAATTTGGTGAAAATCAGTCCAGTAGTTTGGTCGCGCATAGAGAACAGACAGACAGAAACTCATTTTTATAATATTAAGAGATATGTCTACTTTATTATGGCATCATTTTGTAAATGACATTTTATTAGGACGTTAGAAGGCTTAGAATTTTAGAATCAAATTTTCAAGAAAATTTCCAACTTCCAATTCATTCATTCAAATACATTTTTTTTGCAGATTTTCCATTTTAATCCATTTTATGTGTAACATAGCAATAGTTAACAGCAAACAAACCTCAATATTTATTACCCTGATTCTGCAGTTTAGGAAACACCCCATAAGTGGTCATAAACTGCTGCATAACCACACCACAGGGCTCAGAAGGGAAGGAGCATCAGATGGTTTTTGGAGGGCATATTTTGTTGGTTTTTGGGTCCCTGAGGCACCCCATACAGTGAAAACCCGCAAAAAGTCATCTCATTTTGGAAACTACAACACCTAAGGGAGCACTTTGACCCAACAGGTGTTTTAAAGAATTTAGAAACACTTGCTCTTACATTTTTATTACAATAAAATGTCAAAATGTTGCTTGAGACCCAAATTTATTTTGATAACGGTTAACATGAGAAAATGCACCTCAAAATTTGTTACCCATTTTCTCCTAAACACGGCAACACTGCATATGTGCTCGTAAAGTGCTATATGGGAATACAGTCGGGTTCAGAATGGAAGGAGCACCAGATGGGTTTTTTGAGAGACGATTTTGTGGGAATGGATTTTAGGCACTATCTCACATTTGAAGAGACCCTGAAGTTCCCTACAGTGGAAACCCCTATAAAATCACCCTATTTTGGAAACTTCATCCCCCAAAGAACTATTCAAGCAGTGTAGTGAGCATTATGACCCCACTGAAACACTTGGCTGTGAAAATTAAAAATTATATTTTTAACAATAAAATGCTGTTTGTGGCCCAAACGTTAGATTTCCACAAGGAGTAACAGGAAAAAAAGGTCTCCACAATTTGTTACTGCTGTATGGGCACACAGCAGGAGTGCCATATGGATTTTGGCAGGCAAATTTAGCTGAAATTGTTTTCAGGTGCCATGTCACATTTGAAGAAACACTAAGTTACCCTTACAATGAAAACCTTCAAGAAGTGAAATTACATCCCTCAGGGAATTTTTCTAGGGTTGTAGTCAACATTCTGACACCACAGGTGGTTTCCAGGAATGAATGTTTAGTGCATAGTGAAAAGTGAATATGTAAGCTGTGCAGAGCACAAGGTTTATAAGGGATAAAATTAATATCTCATGGATGAGTGTGTAATACCCCAGATAGGATATCTGCAATTGTTTATTATATATTGTTATGTTATGTGCATGTGGTATGCTTCAAGACTGATAAAGGTTAGTTGGCATTAGCAATGCAACTTACCATTCCATTCCTCTCCCTTGGTACGAGTGCGCTGGTCCTACTTCCTGCCAGGAGGGGGAGTTCTAGACAGTTTCAGAGATAGCAAGCAAGCCTGGATTGAGGGAGCATGAACATCTGCTCCCGCTCCAAGGGCCCTGTGACTATGAAAACAGCTCATCTCTGAGGACCACTACTGCAGGAAGTCTGTAGGGTCTCAGGCCACCAGATGAACTGCAAGCACTCAGTAAAGCAAATTTTTTGTTGTTCTTCTATGTCTGCCTGATCCTTTCACATTACCTTTTCACTGCATCAGACCAAAGGGACACTTTCATCCTCTGCGCTGGTTCCTCAGGGGCTTGCTGCAAGTTGTACACTTTAAAGCAATGCTTTATGCAAAGGCCAGTTTTTAGTGCACGTTTCACAGTGATAAGTGGTGTCCTTTGGTATCCCCCTTTAGAACACACTCGCCATCTTTTTTGAGCCCAGCCCTTCCTTGCTGTTTGCAGGACTTCACCGGGAAAATGTTGTCTTGGTACAACATGGTCACGATCACTTCTAGACATAAAATGTGATCAGTAATGGATTGTACTGTTCAGCTCTCAGCAGGTGCAGGACACGCAACGAGATGCTACATGTATGCGTGCAAAAACTGCAGTATAAAAATTTGCTAAAGCAACAAAGATCTGAACACTAGCTACAAATTAACATCTGTTTATCTTGATATCTAAAACCCCCTAACTACTATTTCTTGCTGTTTACAAAAAAAGACCATGCCATAAACCAAGTACAGATGATAAAAAAAACTTCTGCGCAAAAAACTGAGCATTGATGCTGATCGGTGATGTACACACTGATCAGCGCTTGGCAGTTACAGATCGCACACAGAAAAACAGAGTCAACCAACTTCTGGCACCTCTGAACAGGTTTTCCAGTCCACGATGATTGGACTACATTCCACAGTTCTTCTGCATTTTTAGGTTTTACCTCCTAAACCACAAGTTCTCTATGGAATTGGTCAGGAGTTTGGGCTGGTCACTGCATTTCCTCAAACCTGTAACCAAGATGTTGTTCGCCTACTACTGTGTTTTGGGTCATTGTTGTTTAAAGGGCATTTCTTCATTAGTATAGGGCACCATGATCTCCTCAAGTATTTTGATATATTCAAACTGATCCAAGAACCCTCATATGCGATAAATAGACCCAACACCATGGTATGAGAAACATTCCAATATCAGGATTTTTGCACCATCGTGCTTGTCTTCACAATATACTGTGGCTTGAATTCAGTGTTCGGGCGTCATCTGACATACTACCGTATCTGCAGCCACTAGATGCAAAAAACAATTTTGTGCCATTCTCACTGGTGACTTCAGATCTACTTTTAGTATTTAGTAGTGATCACTGGATTAGCCTTTGCAAATTTGGCTATTGTTCGATCCATTCGAACAGTAGTTCCCTTTGTCTTTCAGGTTTTGGTTGTAATTTGAGATAATTTTAGCCGAGCAGCCTATAATTTGCAGCACTTTTGTATAGGTTTTCACTCTCCAATCAACTTTTTAACCAAAGTATGTTCTTCATCAGAACAATGTCCAATTTTTCAACCCAATTCCCTTATATTTTAGAAGGACATGCACTATAACCAACGTGCAACATTTGTCACACTCCTACATTAAATATGGGCCAAAATTGATACGTTTTTGGAAACAGAATGAACAACTTCACCAATTTAACTCCTCACTGCTATTTTTTTAGCACACCCTTTCAATTAATGATTTAATTACTCAGAGTGAGCGGCATTCATGTCCTAATTGTTGGGTCTATTTTTTCCTTAAGCCTCATTCACACGTCAGTGTTTCACGGACATGTGCTGTACGTGTTCTCCACGGACAGCACACGTCCCCATTCATTTTAATGTGAGTATTCAGACATCAGTCACGGTCCGTGGGTCAGTGTTTTTAGCACGGATGCATGTCCTATCTTGATCCGTGTTCCCGGATACTTCACGCCCATTATAGTCAATGAGTCCGTGAAAAACACGGATCCCATCCGTGTTGCATCCGTGTTTCACAAATCATTAAGAAGAGATGCTTTGAAAATTATTTTTCAGCTGTTCAGTGTCAGTGAAACACGGATGCAACACGGATGGCAAAACACGGACCCACGGATCCTTCACGGACAGCTTCACGGATGCCTCACTGACCACCTGCTCACGGATTTGAGCACGGACATGTGAATAAGGCTTTACTCTGGTACTGTTACAAGTAAATATCACTTCTACCAAAAACAGTAATTTATCAAGCTAACCACTTCATTACCAAGCAATTTTACTGTATTTGCATTTTCATTTTCAAATCCCCACTGTTCCTGAGCCATAGCATTTTTATTTTTCTGTTTATGTAGCTGCATGAATGCAGGATTAGTTTTACTTTGCAGAATAAGTTTTACTTTGTAATGCCACCATTTAAAGAGAGTCTTTCACCTGTTTTTCACCTATATAACTAAGAGTACTGCCCCACAGAAGATTGCATACACCCCCCAAATATACCTGTGTGTACTGTGTGTCTGTGTTCCATGTCCAGGAAAAGCACTTTTATTCTGCTGGAAAACAGCTTCCAAGTGCCCAGCTCTGCTGCTGCAAGTGTTCATATCTTGGGATTGGTAGCAGATAGAAAAAAACTTCTTTGAAAGCTGACATTCCAAGCTTTCAAATGATACCAAAAATCACAGCATTATATCCAGTATATCAGAAGATATTGCTGGTAGAAATTTTAGTTTTACTTTCAGCTGGGCACTTGGGAGCTGTTTGATATGATGAAGTGAGAAGCTGGAAAATATTCTAAAGGGGGTGGAATTAGGGAAAAAATGCAATTATTACACAGTTTTATGGGTTTCATTTTTAAGGCCTTCCCTATTTGTTAACAATGACCTGTTACCTTCATTCTATGGATCAGTACAAGTACAGCAATACCACATTCATATATTTTTTCTTGTGCTTTAATACTTCGAAAAAAGAAAATTCAAAAGAACTAATTTTTTTCTTTGCATTAACATATTCTGATCCCCCATAACTTTTTATGTTTATGTGTACAGAGCTGTGTAAGGGCTCTTCTTTTTGTGGGGTGATCTGTAATGTGTATTTTGTAGTATGTATGATTTTTTTTCAATTTCCTTGGAAAGTGAATTGATGAAAAAACTATGAATCAGCCATATTGATTTTTTTTCTTTACTCCATTCATTGTATGGGATAAATATTTTTATATTTTTATAGTACAGGCAATTTCAGACATGGCAATGTCTATAAAAAATTTTTATTGGTTATTTATTTTAATTTTGGGAAAGATGAAGGTTTTAATTTTTATATATGTATTTTTTTAACTTTTTTTTAGGCCCCCAAGGGTCCATCAACATGCAATCATCAAATTATCATTTCTATTCAGTACTGGAATCTATTTGATTAGAAAATTATGTATATTACAATGTAATGGTGGTACAGCCCCGGGAGCACGCACACTGGGGTGTTTAGCTCTCAGTTGCCATGTTTACATTTGTCCATGGCATCTGGGGGTTTAATGTCTGTGATTAGCATTATCGCCAATTGAAGACATTAGCCCCAATGTCTGCTGTGTGAAACACTCTGGAGCGGACACAATCTTTAAAGACCCTAGCGCAGAGGTATATATACACCTTTCAGCATGGATGTGATGCCCTCTGGAGTGACAGACAAACTGATTTCAGCGATGTGTCAGTAGAGATGAATTGCTTAAAATTTGATTCGGGATTGATTCAGCCGTATTGGTGAACCGATCAGATTCATGTATGAATCGTTTTGTAACCAAATTGAAAGTGCCCGAATTTGGCAGAAAATTTGTGTATGACACATTTTTGTTATAATATATTTTTCTCTCTCCAAATTTGAAGAGAAGCACCATGAAACTTAGTTTATTAGTTGCAAAGTGATTTCAGGGTTCCAAACTAGGAGTCTGGCATATTCTTGAGCTCTTGCCTACCTGCTGATAAGTTACGGCTTTAACCTTTAGACCTATGAAGTGTGTGATCCCTTTTGATAGAATATGTTTCTCAGCTTGTATACTGTTGCTCACGAGCAACTGATAGAACTACACTGCTACTCAGCAAATATTTGTGTAGTGTCTCACTAAAAATGTTAATGTAATTGTATTTTATACACTGTATCTCATAGACTGTATCGAGAGAGAGCAGTGGGTTCTAGTTACTATTGCTAGGCATGGACTGCTAGGCATGGACTGGCACCAACCCTTCTGTATGAAGTGAGGTCAGTCTGAAAAATATAGGTTGACCTACTGTCACGCGAGGTCGGCGTCGCGCTCCCTCTGCACGACATCGCCGGACCTCTCCGCCCCCCTAGAGACGAGCAATAGGGAATTGAAGTGCTGGTCTTGTCAGCCAGCACTTCATGAGTTAATTCTCTGTTTGGGTTTAGCCATGTGGTGCTGATCACACCACATGGCTACTTTACATATTGTTTGGACAGCTTGCTCCGCCTCAGGTCATGTGATGCTGGCCACATCACATGATCCTGGGCGGGCTATTTAAAGATGGCAACTGCCTCACTCAGATGCCTGTGATTTGCTTACACCATTGATCAGTGCTTGTGCGTTCTCAGTTTGGATTGTTTACTTGGATTTGGATTTCGGACTTTGGACTTTTGACTTCCCTCTGCTTGACCCCTCGGTATTTACGTGACCTCCTGTGTTTTGACCCTGCTAGCTGACCATTCTATATTGTGTTTTGTTACGTCTGTGTTTTGTCTGTCCCTGTGTACCCTCTCCCTTCCTGCGCACTTATACAGTGTTGGGACCGCCTTCGTGGTTGTCCGCGGCTACCTAGGGCCATTTGAGGCAAGTAGGCAGGGAGAGAAGGAGGGGTTAGCTCAGGGCACACTACCCTTGTCTACCCCCTCGTGACAGAATCACAGGCCCAACTTATGGATCAGTTGCGGGCCCTCACGGAGCAGGTCCAGGGTATGGCTCAAGCTCTGCAGGGCCTGGCTGATAGGCTCCAACATCAGGAGCAGCTACTATCCTCCTCAGTAGTGGCCCCTTCCACTTCCAATCCTAGTGTGGAACCTCATATTAAGCTGCCGGATCGGTTTTCTGGAGATCGAAAATTTTTTAATTTCTTTAAGGAGAGTGTCAAGCTCTATTTTGATCTACGTCCTCATTCCTCGGGCACCGAGCAGCAGCGGGTCAAAATAATTATTTCTCTGCTGCAGGGTGATCCGCAGGAGTGGGCATTTGCGTTACCCCCAGACTCCCCTAGCCGTCAGACGGTGGACGCCTTTTTCAGGGCTCTTGGGTTACTGTATGAGGAGCCTGACTTGACGGCTGTTGCTGAAGCCCAGCTCAGGGACATTCGGCAGGGTAACCGTCCTGTGGAGGATTATTGTGCGGAGTTTAGGAGGTGGTGTGTTTCTTCTGGTTGGAATGACCCGGCTTTAAGAAGCCAGTTTAGGGCAGGGCTTTCTGACCAACTGAAGGACCTTCTCGTGGGCTATCCTACTCCTGACTCCTTAGAAGCGACCATGACCCTAGCAGTCAGGTTGGACCGTCGGGTGAGAGAGAGACGGAAGGAACGGTCAAGCACTCCTCCTGTGGCCATCCTGCCTGAGAATCCTATGCCAGGTCCATCTTCCACCAGGGTTCCGGAGGAGCCCATGCAGTTAGGAGGAACCTTAAGGGAACAGAGACGTCTGAAGGGAGCCTGCTTTTACTGCGGTGAGATGAACCATTGGCTCCAGCAGTGTCCCAAGCTTCCGCCCTCTAGGAGATCCCCAGCGGGGAGTAAGGTAACTCCAGCGGTGGTAAGGAGGAAAATTTTACTACCTATCTCTGTTACCTATGACCAACTTAAGGGGGTTGGTCAAGCATTTGTTGATTGTGGTTCCGCTGCTAATTTTTATTAATTTCGATTTTGTACAATCAGTGGGTATACCGATAGTCCCTCTAAGGGAGATTATTCAAATTGTGGCCCTCGACTCCACCCCATTGCGCAATGGGAGAGTGGAGTTTTGTACTCCTGACGTCACCCTAACTGTGGGAATCTCCCATTCTGAGACTTGTTCCTTTCTGGTTTTAAAGGATTTACCTGCTGACCTCGTGTTAGGGCTGCCATGGTTACAGGCTCACAACCCTGTGATCAACTGGCCAGCAGGTGAATTAGAAAAATGGGGACATGATTGTGTCAATTGTTGCAAATCTGTACTGCAGCTAGGAGGTACCGCGGAGTCTCTCGTCCTACCCGAATTTATCAGAGAATTTTCGGATGTCTTCTCCATGTCGGAGACTGATTTCCTTCCTCCTCACCGGCAGTACGATTGTGCCATTGACATAATGGAGGGATCCAAGTATCCCAAGGGCCGCATTTATAATCTCTCCACTCCTGAGCGACAATGTATGAGGGATTATCTTAAGGAGAGCCTGGCCAAGGGTCACATTCGGCCTTCAGTCTCTCCAATGGGGGCAGGTTTCTTCTTTGTTGGCAAGAAGGATGGAGGATTGAGGCCCTGTATTGATTACCGGGAACTAAACAAGATCACGGTTAAGAACAGGTACCCGCTGCCCCTTATCCCTGATTTACTGAATCAGGTTCAGGGTGCCTGCTGGTTCTCTAAATTAGATTTGAAGGGGGCATACAACCTGATCAGAGTCAGAGAGGGAGACGAATGGAAGACGGCATTCAACACCCCTGAAGGTCATTATGAGTACTTAGTAATGCCCTTTGGGTTGAGTAATGCACCCGCCGTCTTCCAAAATTTTGTTAATGATATTTTCAGAGCATTTATTGGGAGATTTATGATTGTTTATATTGACGATATTCTTATTTTCTCTGCTGATTGGGAATCCCACGTCTCCCACACCAGACAGGTACTGAAGGTTTTGCGTGAAAATAAGCTTTTTGTCAAAGGGGAGAAATGTATCTTCGGTGTTCAGGAGGTGGCCTTTTTAGGATACATTTTGACCCCTTTCTCGTTCAAAATGGATCCTGTCAAGGTGCAGGCC
This sequence comes from Rhinella marina, assembly GCA_900303285.1. Classification (NCBI taxonomy): domain Eukaryota; kingdom Metazoa; phylum Chordata; class Amphibia; order Anura; family Bufonidae; genus Rhinella; species Rhinella marina. Next base: position 326,767 of record ONZH01028089.1, read on the forward strand.
ATCCTTGATTGGGTGCGACCGTCCTCCCTGAAGGCGCTCCAACGATTTTTGGGATTTGCGAACTTTTATCGCAAATTTATTAAAAATTTTTCATTGGTGGTCAAGCCAATTACTGATCTTACCCGCAAGGGAACCGATCTGGGTAATTGGCCTCCTGCAGCTATTGAGTCCTTTGAAAGGTTAAAGTGGTGTTTTACTAATGCTCCTGTGCTAATCCAGCCGGATCAGAGTAGGCCTTTTGTGGTTGAGGTGGACGCATCTGAGGACGGTGTGGGGGCTGTACTGTCCCAGGGATCTTCCACCTTAACTAATCTTAAGCCATGCGCCTTCTTTTCCCGCAAGTTCTCGCCTGCTGAGAGGAACTATGATATCGGTAATAGGGAGTTATTGGCAATTAAGTGGGCATTTGAGGAATGGCGTCATTTTTTAGAAGGGGCATTACACCGTGTCACGGTCCTCACGGATCATAAGAATTTATTGTTTCTGGAGTCCGCTAAACGTTTGAACCCTAGGCAGGCGAGGTGGGCTTTGTTCTTCACCCGGTTTGATTTTTCTGTTACCTTCAGACCCGGAAGCAAGAACGTTAAAGCGGACGCCTTATCCCGAAGTTTCCAGGCGTATCAACCTCCTGACGCCCCTCCAGAACCCATCCTTCCAGCTGAGATCTTTGTGGCCGCCACCGCACCTGACCTCGCTTCTGAGATCTCGGCAGGACAGCATCTCGCTCCTACTGGTACCCCCAATGACAAATTATTTGTGCCGGCTCATTTGCGTTTACGACTGCTGGGTGAGTGTCATAATTCTGTTTTATGTGGACACCCTGGTATCCATGCCACTAAGGAGTTGATTTCGAGGCAGTATTGGTGGCCATCGATTTCCAGGGATATTCAAGCTTTTGTAACTGCGTGTAACACTTGTGCCAGGTCCAAGAATTCTAAGAGACGACCTATGGGTGAGTTACATCCCTTACCCATACCTAGTAGACCTTGGTCACATTTGTCCATGGACTTTATCACGGATTTGCCATGCTCGGACGGTAAGACTGTGATTTTTGTGGTAGTTGACAGGTTCAGTAAAATGTGTCATTTTATTCCTTTGTGTAAATTACCCTCTGCTAAGGTCTTGGCATCTATATTCATGGATAATATTGTTAAACTGCATGGTGTTCCTGAGAATATCGTTTCTGATAGAGGGGTACAGTTTGTGTCTAGGTTCTGGAGGGCGTTCTGTAATAAGATTAACATTTCTTTGTCCTTTTCATCAGCCTTTCATCCAGAGACTAATGGTCAGACTGAACGTCTCAATCAATCTGTTGAACAATATCTTAGATGTTATGTGGCAGACAACCAACATGTGTGGGTCAGATTCCTGTCTCTGGCTGAGTTTGCCATTAATAACCGTGTCAATTCGTCCTCTGGAGTGTCGCCGTTCTTTTGTAACATGGGTTTCCATCCACGTTTTGGCTCCTTTTTCCCATCTACATCGGTTGTCCCAGAGGTTAATGATTTCTCCCAGGAACTGTGCACAGTTTGGGCACAGGTTCAATCGAACCTGGAAAAGGCCCAAGAGGTTCAAAGGGTTAAAGCTGATAGAAAGAGGTCTAAGGCTGTGAATTTTATGGTTGGGGATAAGGTGTGGTTATCCACTAAGAATCTTAATATGAAGGTTCCATCTTACAAGTTTGCACCGCGTTATATTGGTCCTTACAGGATCACCAAGGTGATCAATCCGGTTTCGTTTGAGTTAGGCTTGCCCGACTCCCTTCGTGTCCATAATGTGTTTCATGTGTCCTTGCTTAAACCTTACGTTGCTCCTGTTGGTCCTGAGGAACAGCCTCCACCTCCGGTTGAGGTAGCGGGACGGGTAGAACACGAGATTACCAGAATCTTGGATGTGAGGAGGGTCCGTAATTCCTTCCAGTACCTCGTACACTGGAGGGGATTTGGACCGGAGGACAGATCTTGGGTGCCGTTGACTAGGATGCATGCCGACTCTCTCATTCGGAATTTCCATCTGCAGCATCCCGATAAGCCTGCTCCCGCTGGTAAGGGTCCGGTGGCCCCTCGTGAAGGGGGGGGTACTGTCACGCCGAGGTCGGCGTCGCGCTCCCTCTGCACGACATCGCCGGACCTCTCCGCCCCCCTAGAGACGAGCAATAGGGAATTGAAGTGCTGGTCTTGTCAGCCAGCACTTCATGAGTTAATTCTCTGTTTGGGTTTAGCCATGTGGTGCTGATCACACCACATGGCTACTTTACATATTGTTTGGACAGCTTGCTCCGCCTCAGGTCATGTGATGCTGGCCACATCACATGATCCTGGGCGGGCTATTTAAAGATGGCAACTGCCTCACTCAGATGCCTGTGATTTGCTTACACCATTGATCAGTGCTTGTGCGTTCTCAGTTTGGATTGTTTACTTGGATTTGGATTTCGGACTTTGGACTTTTGACTTCCCTCTGCTTGACCCCTCGGTATTTACGTGACCTCCTGTGTTTTGACCCTGCTAGCTGACCATTCTATATTGTGTTTTGTTACGTCTGTGTTTTGTCTGTCCCTGTGTACCCTCTCCCTTCCTGCGCACTTATACAGTGTTGGGACCGCCTTCGTGGTTGTCCGCGGCTACCTAGGGCCGTTTGAGGCAAGTAGGCAGGGAGAGAAGGAGGGGTTAGCTCAGGGCACACTACCCTTGTCTACCCCCTCGTGACACCTACCCTCTGTGACACTCATAGGGCATTTGAAAAAGGACTGTGTTTAAGACAACTCATTTAAAGTGCTTCTGTCAGCAGATTTGTACTTATGAAACTGGCTGATCTGTTGCATGTGCACTTGGCAGCTTAAGGCATCTGTGTTGGTCCCATGTTCATATGTGTCTGCATTGCTGAGAAAAATGTTTTATTATATGCAAATGAGCCTTTAGGAGCAATGGAGGCATTGCCATTGTAGAGAGAGCTGAGACCATTGTTCCTAGAGGCTCATTTGCATATAATAAAACTTCATTTTTCTCAGCAATGTGGGTACATATGAACATGGGACCGACACAGATGTCTTTAGCTGCCAAGTGCACATGTAACAGGTCAGCCAGTTTCATAGGTACAAATCTGCTGACAGATGCCCTTTAATGACAATTATAATAATAATAACTACATCTCTAAAACAGAAAAAATATTTGTCACAATTCCTTTATTGATATGTATGGCTAATAAATGGGTGTATTGCACAGCTATAATGTATGTGAGGTAAAGCAATAACAGTACAGTTATATGAAGCATGTAAAAATTGATAGAAAAAGAATAAACAAAGCATGCCTTAAAGGGATTAGCCAGCATTTTTTTTTAATTTGCCTCCCCAGTCAGCTGTACCTGTGGAGAAAACTCACCTGCTTCCTGCAACTCTATTCTGGCTCCTTGGCTCTCTTCACTGATATTCTCGGTCCTGTCAGTCAACTTCCACAGGGACACATCACCACTGAAGCCAGTAATTGGCTGAAGCGGTGCATGTGACCCTGCTTGTGTGGAAGTTGACAGAGGGGGGACCAGAAGTGAAGGGAGACATAGAACTGGAATTGAAAGATGGAGAGCGGATGAGTATGGATTTTCCTCAGGTACAGCTAACTGGAGGGCAAATTAAATAAAATTTTAAAAAAAAGGAAAGATGGAAAACCCCCTTAAGATGTGCACATTCTTTTGATGCTGATACAGTGTTTCATATCTGTATATAATTATTCATAACAGGATTCAGAATTTAGAGGAACTTTCCTCATGATTATCTTTCCATCATATTTGAAGGGAACGTCACTTGTGTAGCACTTGTTTCTATCATAGGTGTAGCAAGAATCCTCATCAGAGTTACTGCAACTTCCCTGAGAAACAAGAACTGGCTCACCACCGATTTCAATTTCCACAGGGTCACATTTTTGGTAACTAAAAGGGAAAAAAATACAATATTTATGTAATACTAATATACTGCTTAGTATATCAGAGAACAAATATAAAATCTTTAGTCATGGTGCTGAATGCTTCCTTCCCTTTAGACTTTAATCACATAAACAGCTAAAAAGTAAAATAATGAGCAGAGTGCAGATCTCCACTTTATTCAGAGGCTATGTTATATGGCTGAGGGGGAGAGTTCAGTGCTAAGACGGGGCAAGATCCTATTTTGGGCACTAAATATAATGTTCAGAGCTGTGGGATGACCTTCCGCATAAAGTTAGAGGCCTCTTTGGTTTTCTTGTGACTGCCGCGGCGATCCCATTCATCTCTATAGGATCCCCGCTACTCAGGGATCCTGGCTGCGATGGGTGTCGCGCGACAACTGTCGCCGTGTAGCCCTAGCCTTAGCTTAAATGGGTGAGAGACCAAGTCAGAGTCCCGGGGATATTTCTCTTTATGGAGTAAGCCTAGTAGGCGCAAGCAGTCTTATAGACCAGGCAATGCTCCTTTCATAAAAAGGTATGCAAATTAGCTTTCTTTTCAAAAAGAAATCTGAGCCTCTAGCGCAACCAGATGTAAGGTAGTTACCATATAAGTCATATTCCAAATATAACACCTGAACTCCCCGCAATTATACTGAACTTAGACAGCTTGTGTTGATTTCATGTTTATGGCCTCCATTTTACATATGCCTTAAGGCTCATTCACACGACAGTATGTATTTTGCGGTCCGCAAAAAACGGATCCGCAAGAAATACGGATGCATTCCGTATTTTGCAGAACGGAACACCTGACCCCTAATAGAACAGTATTATCCTTGTCCGTGATGCGGCAATAATAGGACAAGACTCATAATCTTGCTGAACGGAAACGGAATGCACACAGAAGACCTTCCGTTTTTTTTGCAGACCCATTGAAATGAATGGTTCCGCATACGGTCCGCAAAAAAACGGAACAGACACGGAAAGAAAAATACGGTCGTGTCAACAAGCCCTTAGGCCCCATTCACACGGGAATAGATGCGGCCCCATTCACCTCTATGGGGCTGGGAGCTTTGCACGGACAAGTATAGGCATTTTCAATGGGGCCGCACGGCGTGTGTTCCGAGCGCTGCGGAACATGCGCCGGGCGGCCCCCGTATACTACTATGAAGTGGCACCGTAATGCAAAACAACAGGACATAAACCACTACATTCAAAATCCTTATTGATTACAACTCGTGTTACAAGTATTATAGCTTACAGTTTAGCAAGATTATAGACAAACTCAGTTCTTAATGGAGAAGTCGGATCTGAAATGTTCATTCTGCTCTTCAGGGGAATCCTGTGGGAAGAATATAGAAAAATAAGTTGAACAATTTCATTTTTATTTATTTTCATTACTATTATCATTGTTGTTACCCTGTCCTGCAACAAATTTAGAGCTGAAGTATGCAAAGAGTAATATAATAGGCAAAGAGATAGCAACGGCAGAGAATGAAACAAAATAGAAATGGTCTAATTGTGGTAGATGTAACGTAGAAACAATGTCAACATTCAATTATACTGGTTACAGTTTGTCTGATCGTCTACAACAGGCATGCTCAAATGCTCAACCTGCGGCCCTCCAGCTGTTGCAAAACTGCAACTCCCAGCATTCCTGGACAGCCTTCAGCTATCAGCAAGGCATGGTGGGAGTTGTAGTTTTACAACAGCTGGAGGGCCGCAGGTTGAGCATCCCTGGTCTACAACATCCAGAATAATAAGACACAACCCTCTTATAGTTAAAGAGAATCTGTTGGCTCTTGATTCGCCTTCTATGTAAATACTTGCATTCCAAATAAAATCACAATTCTGGAGGATCTGCATTGTGCCATTCCTTGGTTATTTCCACCGGAAATGCATACATAAATTGACTGTTCTTCTTGTCATTGGAGCTTGTCCCTAAATAGTCAGACAATGTCCAAGTCACCCCCCGGACGAAGGTACGCCGAAATGCGCGTCGGGGTAATGCCATCCCTGGCCCTTCACTTGTTCTCCACTACGTTTGGTGAGCAGTCTTTACTTGTATTATTTGAGGTTTTGTATTTTTTTGTACTGACCTCTCCTAGATTAGCAGTAGCGCTTGATATTGATAAGTTCCACATTGTTGGATTTATGTACCTATCAAGTTTGGCTACATGTGATCTCTTGGTAACACAATATGGGTCAGCTATAGTTTCTGACGCTGTTATTTACACATATATATGTCTGTCCCGATGATCTATTGCTTGGTCCCGTTTCTTCTATATTTGATTGGAGCTCACCTTTATATTATTGTCTAGCATACTGGTATGGTTTTCTATATATGGGCTAGGGATGGTGTTTTCATGCACTGTCACCCTCCCTTTATAACATGAATTTTTTAATCTATTTTATGTGATGTAATAAAGAGTTTCATATTTTCATAGTACTTCAGTGGCTCCATTCGTCTTTTTATAGACACTAGTTGTGGAATATCCAAGTCACTGTTTATGTGACCACACTGTGCCATGCAGCAAATTAACTGCAAAATGGATTTGCTCCTCCAGCCTTTGACTTTTGTAGGCTTTGTAGATGAATCAGATCTGTGTTTTTGCTGGATCCGTCATGGATCAGCAAAAACACTTCCGTTAGGATAATACAGTTGTCTGCATCCATTATGAACACATCCGGTTATTTAATCTCTAAAATAGCCATGACAAATCTGGCACTAAAACCATAGTAAGTCAATGGTGCTGGATCCGGCATGAAACACAATGTAAGTCAATGGTGCCGGATTCGGCATGAAACACAATGTAAGTCAATGGTGCCGGATCCAGCATGAAACAAAATGTAAGTCAATGGTGCCGGATCCGGCATACAATGACTTAAAATAGTTTTAGTGCCAGATTTCTCATGGCTATTTTAGAGATAATACATTCGCATCCTGCACCATTGACTTTCATGCCGGATCCGTCTTGCTGTGCATCCCAGGATGCACTGAAAAACGCTGATTGCAGCGTTTTTCTGTCCGCCATGGGAATTCAACCAAATGGAGCAGAATGCATTATGTAATGCAATGAATGGGGACAAAACTAAAGTGTTTTTCTCCCGTATGGACATCCTATGACGGATCTCAATACCAGATGTGAAAGTAGCCTAACTGTAATAGCTTTAAAAATAAGCATCCGACTGTAGAACTAATAATCCCAGTGAAACACACACAAGTAGTACATTCTATGCAAAATGTCCACTCACTTGATTCATATTCAGGACTAATCAATAATCCACTATATGCTCACCCAGGATAGTATTAAAAGGGTTGTATCACAATGTATTGTACATTTTTCAATCCAGCACCTGGATCTGAATACTTTTGTAATTGCATGTAAAGATTTAGTGTAGCTAGTGAGCTATTCAATAAAATGTATCTGTATAGCGCTACCTGCTGTTTGCTCTTTTTCTTTTTTTTTGTCCTTCTCACTGAGCTGGTCAGACGTGCTCAATTTAAATCTTCAACTGCCAACAGCCATATGTTGTTAGAAGCTGTGGCAGAAAGGACACGTCCCCTGAGCTATCAGGCTGAAGATAATCTAGTAGAGCAATTGGAGCAGTGAATGTGGAGATCTCTGGATCCAGTTCTAACTTTGTTAGAAAGAGATTGTCATGTACTATATAAAGTCTGGTTTTCATTTTTTTACATCAATCATGGAATAACCTCTTTAAAGGGGTATTTGGGGTGTGAGAAGTTATATTCTATCTTCTATTAGATTGGTGGTGGTCCAATTGATGGGACCCTTATCGACCCAGTAACCCTTGGGCAAATGAAAAGAGTGGCAGGTTGGGCATGTGCACTGACACTCCATTTATCTCTATGGGAGTTCTGGAAAATAACTTCCATAGAGATGAATGGAGGGGCAGTACTTTTGGGGGGAGCCAGAGGGCTATGGGATAGCCATTCTCTTGATCAGTAGAGGCCCCAACAGTAGGACCCCAATATTTTTTTTTTTTTACAAATCAAAATGATTCTTTACACTCACGTTATTTGAATATTTCTTTCTAGAATTTCTACATTTGGGTCTTCTTTTGATGGTACAAATCTAGAGGTCACCTTGATACATTTGCACTTGTTGTCCACCAAAACACGTTCTTGGCCACCGTAATACTGACCTGAAAATTAATTTCTTATTAGTCATTTGTTAACAAAAATAGAATACTATAATTTTAAAAAATCCTTGTAACATGTACATGAAATAGTAATATTTAATGCATATACTGACATAAGCTATATAGTGTAGAAGTTGCACTCAGCAAGAGCCTTTGGTGCCATAGGATAGCAACAGGGTCCTCTGACCTCTGGAGGTCCTATCAGTGATTGACGGAGATAGCTGTCAATCACTGATAGGACCGCCTCCTTGACTGCAAAGCCCCAAATGAGCATGGATATAAATAAGTAATTTACATTTTTTACTGAATCTTTTCCTATAAACCTATATATCAACCTGCTCAGTTCATCCTCCTCTATAACATGCTGCCCTGATCTCAGACACCACATTCAATGTGACAGGTTCTCTTTAACAAAAATATTGGGGCAGATATATTAAGATTAATGGAGGTTCTCTGGGAATTAATACAATAAAATTACTGAAAATACGTAAATATTACTTTATTATAAATATATTCCCAAATACCTTTCATTAGTTATAACCGCTCGTTTTGTCTAGGGAACAATCATCAGGAGAAATAAAATGCCCGCTGTCCTATAAGTACACACAAAACCTGTCCTAATCACACAGGAGGACAAGTTACTTCACAACACTGAGGTAAAGAGCTGCCTCATCCTCCTCTCTGCTCTGCTTGTCAGGGATTATGACCCTGAATATTGCTGATAAGATATTCAGCTGAATCTCTGTAGGAATGAAGCCCCTGAGGAGACATGAAGGACAGAGAGGAGGGTGAGGGAGATGTGACTGATGAGCAGCCCCACATTACCACATTCTGTCCTGTCCGTCCTCTCTGTACTTCATGTCTTCTCATGAACTCCATTCCTACAGAGATTCAGCTGAAGATCTTATCTGTATTCAGGATCATAATCCCTGACAAGCAGAGCAGAGAGGAGGATGAGAAGTTCTTTAGCTCAGTGTTCTGAAGTAACTTGTCCTGCTATATGATTAGGACAGTTTTTTTTCAAGTAATGATTGCTCCCTAAACAAAATAAGCCATTATAACTAATGAAAGGTATTTGGGAATATGTTTATAGTGATATTTAAGTATTTTCATTTTCTTAATTCCTGGAGAACAACTTTAGGGTTTATTTTGCACCAAAATATTGTGCTTTCGCCATTTTTAATTGGCGCCAAATTTATGATGAATTAAATGAGTTAAATGTGCCTAAATCTGTGAAGTTGTTTTATAAAGTGTTGAAGGGAAGATGTAACACAATGCTCACAATAATCCCTATTTGGAACACAATGTGCCACAGGGCTTCATACCATAAAAATGTACTTTTTGGAGCTGCTTTTTGTCCAAAACATGCGCCAAAAACTGTCTAAGACTGTGACAAGAAAAGGTGCAAAGTAGGTGAGACAAAATGTAACACAAAAGTATTTTTTTTTTTTTTAAATGTGTCTAGCATGCCATAAAGGAAAGAAAATTGTGGCACATGCACGTTATATTTGGTACAATAAGTGTGTGCCACACATTCTGGCACAAATCAAGACACAATAGCTGATATGGTACTGAATGATCTAACATAGCAGTATTATTAAATGCAGAATGAATTGAAGTAAAAAAATATATTTTAACAATTAAGGGTATATATACACAGATGTTTTACAGACATTTCTGTGTGTGTCCCATTGATCTGAATGGAGCTTGCAGAAAACCATCCATATGGTAAAACAACCAGGTCACATTAAAGAATATCTTTTTCAGTCAAAGAAACTGAAAAGACTATGTTGTATGTGAACATACCCTTATATTGCTTTATAATGAATTGCATAAGCTAAGAATTGTTTCATTGCTCTCTATAGAAACACCTACCTGTTACATATACAGCAAAGAGTAGTAAAACTGCTGCCCGCAATACACTGAACTTCTCCATTCTTTCTCTCCTTCTTCTAATGAAGATATCCAAGACAGATTAAACTATAAGACAGGGGGGTGAGGGCACTTTCTGAAACTGTCGGCTACTTAAAAATAACATCTTGGTTTCAGTATTAAAACCAGATGTTAATTTCATAGACTGTAACAAGTCTTCTGCAGAAATACCATGCTAAGCAAGGAAGAGTCGGATTCTAATAGATGTTACTACATACTAGAATGATTACAAAATTGCAGTATATATATATATATATATATATATATATAGTGAGAGGCAGATGAGTTCACAAGTATTTGAATTATCCGATACAAGGATTTGTATTTGCTTTTGTTTAATACTAGTTTATGAATATGTTCTAGGTGTTTCACTAAATGGATTTATTTACTACAGGTTCCAGATTGTAGGTTATATTGGCCCTCATACACAGGGTTCATGTAGTCCAAGTACAGCCAAGCCATAGACACTTTACTATTTACTATATTTTTTATACTATTTAATTTACTATATTATTTATATATTTATACTATTTAATTTACTATGTTATTTACTTTAATTTAATTTACTACTAAAAATGTGCCAGCTGTTTGGTGCATTTGTGCCAAAAAACTAAGGTGCATGCTTTGACCACATTTACCAACTGTTTTACACAGTTTTCTAAGCTTTTTATGCCTTGACAAAGGGACGTGGCTTTGTGGGAAAGCGGCATGGCCTAACTGTGGTATATGTGCCAAAAATACTCCACAATTTGGGCACATTTTTTGAATTAAACCTACACCAACTTATAGGTGGCATAACTTAGAATAGCCAGTGATGCACAGAATTTTTGACCCACAGACAAAATTCTAGTCCACAATTTTTTGGCCACTAACAGGATTCTAATGTAAATCTGGCACATGATTTACAATACTCAAAATGTATTAAGGTCCATATGCCAGAATAGTAGATTTGTTTAACATTAAGACTGTCATTTGCATTCTTAGACAGGAAAAAAGAACACTGCTATTAGTAAATCAGCTGCCATATATTGCACTGTGTAGCGACATACAAGTGTATATGGGCACGTCAAATTAAATAACCATTGAGAAATTGTTAGAGAATTTGTTTTCTTGATTTTTTTCGGTATATTACCTTGGCAGAGGTCTAGAACTTAGAAATACAAAGGAAAGATGGAGGCAGCCAAGTAACACATTGGTAGGCCCAATATAAAGGTTTTATGAGACCCCGCTTTCTTCTTAACATTGTTAATTCATTCAACACTATAAAAACGTGTGAACATATAAATGTATTGATATTTATGATACTGTATTTATTACCCCCTGGTTTAACACGTGGGTTGTCAGTGTTTGACTAGTTTCCTGGTTTTAAAAAAAGTCACAGTAATAAAACTGGTGAAAAGTCGCAACATTTTTGTGCAAGTGACCCCAAAAAGTCACAAAAGCTCTATTTTGCGACTTTTTAAATCATGAATTCTGAAGTGCATGGTGTGATAAATTCCCTCCAAAGTGAGCAAAAGTAAATTAGCTGTTCAGTTTATAGGTTGATAAAATTTTAAGTGTGTATAAATTAATAATTGCCCAATGCAGACATAACTTACAAGAAATAAGCACAGGTTGCTTTGTGAAATCTAGTTTCGGTCAGACAATTTACATAGTAGGTTTCTGTCAAGTTTCTGTATGATTGTGCATTTTGACTTTGTCCACTTTATATCTATGCTTCACAGCTTTATAAAAAAAACCTCACATCTTTACAAGTACAGTATATATTTAATGACATTTTTTAACCTTACTTTCCTTGTATATAAATGTGTTATACATGTTAATAAAACAATTATGCTCTTTAAATCCATATTTTAGTATATTTTAGAAGGAGAAATATACATAAAATGGCAAACATATTGCAGCTAAAACAAAATATAGTAAGGGTGTTTCCCATTAAATGAAGTGATGGCCAACTGCTGGGATATGCCATCAGTTACTGATCAGTGGAGGTCTGACTGCTGGGACCTGCATTGATGCTCAGAAGGACCAATGCAATAGATAAGAGTAGCTCTTGCCTGGATTTCTCCTACACAGGAGTGCTTTTGGCAATTTTCTGTGCAGCAGGCGGCAGTGACCACCACTGTGCATAAGGAATGTCGAGGGAACCCCAGTCTATTCATTTTCTGGATCAGTGGGGGTCCTGAAGGTTGTCTCCCCCCCACTCCCAATCCTGAATGCTAAGGCATATCTTAGAGATACATTGTGTCATAACATTTCAAGATGGGCTCCTTTAACACTTTCACACTTGCTCAGAGTCTACATAGATAAAATTATAAGCGAAAGACTCAAATTACAAAATTTGCATCATAACTGCAATGTCTCAAAATGGCCTTAACCCCTTGATGCCACAAGACGAGTACATTCGTCATGGAACACTGTTCAGACGGCCGTGGTATTGCAGATCAGCAAAAAAATTGCAATACCACGGAATCCGACCGGTGTGTATTGCGCAATTTGCGGAACACACGGCCCGGCACCCCATTCAAAATGCCTATTCTTGTCCACTAGTGCCCGCTCTCATTGAAGTGAACGAGGCCGCATCTATTCCGAAAAATTGTGGAATAGATGCGGACCAGTTTACACGGTCGTGTGAACGGGCCCTTACTTAGTGCTCCATGACAAATGTACTTGTTATGGCCCTAAACTGTCACTTTGTCTATACACATGGTGACAGTGCTGAGTTTGCAGATGTTACACACAGCCAGTGATCTCAGCTAACCAGTCCAGGACCAATGAGGGCAGTCCTGAGCCGGCAATTGCTCTGATTGGCTATTCTGTACAGACTAACCAATCAGAGGATAGTAATGCAGTTACAGGTTCTGATCCCCACAGTTCATGACTGTGGGAATTAGAACCTGGTGATATAGATGCCCCCTCTGCCCCAATCGTGCCCATGCCCGCCCTCCACTATCAGGATGGCCACACAGTCTCAGCAGTGAATGTCAGCTATAATATACAGCTGAGACTTTGCAGCAACGGTGGACATCAGTGCTGGCACCTACCCAGCCGTTTAACCCCTTCCATGCCTCGGTCCCTAGAGACCACTGCATGGAAGGGGTTAACAGAGGGAGGGACCTGCCCCATGAGGCTGCTGTGCTGCCATGGCAGCATCCCCATGGTTACCATGGCAACTGGAGGCCTTACTAAAGCCTCATGGCTTGCCATGTACCCTAAGCCTGAGAGGCCCTGGAAGCTGTCCCACAAAAAACAAGCCCTAAGACAACTACATTGGCAGAAAAATAAAAGTTTTATGGATGTTAGTATGTGGTGATGAAAAATATAACTTATTTTTAATAAATGTGGTATCGCCATAACCGTATTGACCCACAGCATAAAGTTATGCTATCATATATACCGCATGGAGAACTCCATAAAAAATAGCAATTAAAAACTCTGACAGTATTGCAATTTTTGCCCACCTCACCTTCCAATATATATTATAAAAGTGATCAAAACAGTCACATATACCCCAAAATGGTACAAAAAACAAACCCTCACATAGCTCAGTCAACAAAAAAATATAGAGAATTTGTCTTTCCTGTAATTATACTTTCCACGAGTCTGAAGACAGCACACAGCAGATATTCTGCCCTCTAGTATCCAACCTAGGACAAGCCCACCTAGCATACTAAATTAAGAATTAGCAGAATTAATTGCTGGTGCTATATGAACCCTCTGTCACAGCTCACTCATGTGTTAAAAAATAGACAAATAGCTGTAAAATTATTGGGAGGGTAGGTATGTGCTGCCTTCGGACTCGAGGAAAGTAAAATTACAGGTAAGACAAAGTTTCTATTTCCTCATTTCCCACAGGCAGCACAGAGTAGGATGTGGATAGCAAAAAAGAAAGGGAAGGTAAATTTTGCAGAATGACAAGAGAAACGGGTCCCTCTCTGCCCCAGGGGTGGAAGGTGAATGGGCAGATCAGGCCCTTTATATAAACTGAAGAAGAAAAAAAAAACAAATAGAGGGTTATATTTCGATTCGTTTGAGAAATATCATTCTCAAAATATGAAATATAACATTATAGGAGTTGGCGCCAGGGGAAAAAAATAGGATGAAGTAATCTCAGTTCACTCAGGGTGTATATATAAAAGCATATCAAAATTATAAATGTATAGTCGGACTCGAGGTTTGAATATAAAGAAACTAATGTAGGCCCAAAAAATCAATACGGCTGCTCAGTTACTTGGAAATGTCCAAGTGAATATAATACATGATTCTGTGGTTTGGTTTCAAAGGAAAAAGAGTTTTCCCTAGACAGCTCAACCAGAGTGAAGAGAAAAACAAGGAGCCCCAAATTCATATAGGTCCACAGAATGAAGATGCAAAGTGTATAAGTTATGAAATATATAGGTTGCATTGATTGTTAGTAATAATGATGATAATAGTAGTATTCAAAAGGGGTATAATAATGGCAGATGTCAGTTTCTTATTTCATATAAATAAAATAGGATTTAGAAATCTAAAATAATTGCGCAATTTTCTTAAAAAACGTTCCTGTGCACTTACTTCACTAGGGAGGGGCCTGAGGGATAAGCTCAAGACACTGACAGGTCCACCTCCCCCGCCGAGATCGCTTGTAGATTCTTAGAAATTGATGTCAAAAGTAAACAAAAGTAAAATAAAAGAACATGCAACGCAAGTGACTCTGTCTCTATAAATAATGATGAATTCCCACCCAAATTAGAATGTACTGTCGGATCTGAGGTGGCACGTTCCACTCTGGAATGCATCTCACTTCTAGTGAGATTCATTATAAAAACTAGTGAGTCCACTGGCAAGATTAAATAATTATCATTGCTGGCCATGGGAAGAGGCTTTAATCCAAATATGATTCGCATTGGTAGGAGAAAATGTGAGGCAAAAGTAAATAATCCAAAGGCGGGAATCAGCTGTGGAACGTATATGCGTTCCACCCCGCACCCCGGCAAGTCTGTAGGCGTTAGTAGAAAAATGGGATTTGAAGGTCTGCCCTGGGTCTCTACGTGGAACAGAATGTGATTTACCCGTAATATCATCCAGAATGTATCATGAACTTGAGACACCCCAGGAATTTGTGACCATCCAGAATATACAGGTCGATACTTGGAACAATACCCACAATAAAACAGATGAGTCAATTCAGAATACCCATAATGGACAATCTTTGTTTAAACTTACGAAAAATCTTATTCAGAATGAAATAGATGTGTTTTTTCTCAGTCTTTATATCCGTCTTGGGATGATACCCAGAGGTTTACGTCTTTCCTTAAAACCCACTTATTTAAATGATGCACTTTGTTCTGAAAGATGGCTGAATATTAGCGATGTGAATGCTCAAAGAATTTCCCAGAAATTCTGATAAATCAATACATATTTTCCTCCATTTTTTTAACAACTTATATAAAGAATATTTTGTATAGTACAGAAGGAGCTTCTTCATCTTCTAAAGGTCACAGAACGGACCCTCTCTTTCAGAAAAGGGAGGCCCTCAGGGTACATGAATATAATGTGGTGAGAAAGAAATCTCAGAAGCTTAAACAGGGTATATCAGACTACAAAAATAAGGAAATCAGATCCTGGGAAAGACATATAGGTAGGACTATTCCAGTCCCAAATAAACCACAACACCTTGAGACCGGCCCTAAATTCAGTTCCATGACCGGATAGATTGACATTAGATCCAAACAGCCCAGAACCAGATTCCCACACATCAATTTTTTTCAAAACAGTAGAATCTTCTAGAATAGGAGACTTAGTCCCTGAGAAAACTAAGGGCAACAACCCTGACGCATACTTTGAAACATGGCTGAGCCAGACATTTGGAGCGGATGTTCTCTCAAATCTGTTTGCAGTGGAACGGGCCCATAGGGTCCCCACTAGACCAGGACCACCAGGCAGACCGCCCAGACCAGTGCTGATCAAGATTCTCCATTACAAAGATAGGGATGTCATTCTGCGGAAAGCCAGAGAAAGACCAAATCTGGAGATTAATGGATCTCAGGTGTCACTGTATCCGGATTACTCAGTAGAAGTACAGAAAAGGAGAGCCTCCTTCATGGATGTCAAAAGAAGGCTGAGACAGCTCCAAGTTCCATATTCCATGATATATCCCGTAAATTGAGGGTCGTAGCACTGGGCTCCACTACTTTTTTGGAATCACCAAAAGAAGCTCTAAGATGGTTGGATGTCCACGAGAGGCGGCTACGACAAGCAGTTCCAGACTGAGTCGGGAGAAGTGGTGATTATATGTGTTGAGACCTGTCAGGTTGTAATATGTAACTGTGTGCCTTATAATTGCTGTGACTATAATACTCCCTCACACGTTCTTCCTCTTCACTTAGCAATTATACTGTTTTATTTACAGAGTTGTATTCGGTTTCAATGTTTCTGGTCGAGGCAAGATTGCTTTTTATATGTTTGTTCGCTTTATTGAACTGCAGGTATAGGTTTAGCCTTACTCTGATTGCGGTGGGTGTCATTTGAAAGGTTATCAATCAAAACTCGCCCCTTAGGCAGAGTCATTTAAGAGGAAAGGTTTCCTTCCCTCATGTCCTTGTTTGAGATTTTGCACTATGCCATTGTGATGTGCCTGTTCTATCTTATGTCAGTTTGCTGGGTGCGGTTTAATTGCCTCACCTCTCAGCAGAGAGTTGGAATTCACTGTTTACTTTTTTCTTTCTTGGTTATTGCTAGTTTAAGGGGTGGGGGGTGGGAGGGTCTCTCCGTGTGGTTTGGTGTCGGTGCTGCTGAAACGTGAACTGGAGAGTGGTATATCTTGGCCTTGAACAGGAGATTTCTATGTACTCGTCATGGGGACTGTAAACTTACTTTCATGGAATGTCAGGGACCTCAGAGATCCTACTAAACGCACAGCGGTATTTGATAAATTAAAAATGCTGCCGCCTTCTATAGTGGGTCTACAAGAAACCCATATGACTAGAGAAACCCTGCACTCATTGAATAGGCGATGGATCAGTTGGGCTTATCATTCTGTGCACTCATCATACTCGAGAAGTGTTAGTATTCTCATACATAGGGCTATACCCTTTCAACTAATTTCTTCCCATACTGATGGGGAAGGACGATATATGGGACTCCGCTGCACCCTGTTTCACGCAGAATGTGTTATCGTTCTATATGTACCCCCGTCGTTCTCTAGTACAGTTTTCACCCAGGCATTAGCATTTGCAGAGTCTATGCCACACCTGCCTCGACTGATACCAGGGGACTTTAATAATTTTGTGAATTATGCTATGGATAAATTCCCTGTTAAACAACCTATTCGGGTGGACCCTAGGACCCCCTTTGGGAGATTGGTGAATGAACTAGGGTTAATAGATATCTGGAGAGTTAGAAACCCACTAGTACGTGAGTGAGTGTTCATGCACATCTTCTCTCTCTCGCATTGACATGGCTCTAGGTAACAGTGCAATACTGCCATGGGTAAAGAATACATCTTAT
Source organism: Rhinella marina (assembly GCA_900303285.1). NCBI lineage: Eukaryota > Metazoa > Chordata > Amphibia > Anura > Bufonidae > Rhinella > Rhinella marina. The sequence goes on from ONZH01028089.1 coordinate 344,262, forward strand.
GCCTCTAGAGTGTTGTCGGATCATTCCATGTTGTCTGTTGAGTTATGTGTGGGAGAGCTGCAGAAACGAGGGTGCGGCAGGTGGAAAATTAATCCATTCTGGATTAAATTAATTAATATGAGAGAGGTGAGGGAACAAATTAAAGAATACTTTGAGATTAATAAGGGTACTGTGGAAACGGGAATACTTTGGGATGCCATGAATGCAATTTTCCGAGGAGTGTTTGTCACACAGATATCTAGAGTTAAATCTAAAAGTAGAGCTTTAGGAATAGAACTCAGAAATAAGTTAATAGAAATGGAGAGGATTCATGTAACAGATCCTTCTGGGTCCTCCCTAACACGGTGGAAGGAAGCTCAAGAGGCATATAATACGTATAGCTTAGAACAAGCTAATAATAGGCGCTTCTTCCAGAGACAACGATATTTTGAAGAAGGAGAAGGAGTGGGGCATCTCTTGGCTACTATAGCTAGGGCACAGCAGGATTCATCCTATATACATATGTTGAAGGATAGCTCAGGTAATCCAGTGGTTGAGACCCCTGACATTCTTAAAGTTTTTGAAAAGTTTTATTCAGAGTTGTATGCATCTAAACGGGAATGTACCAATGATGAGATCTCCCAATATTTAAATAATGTCAACTTGAATGCTCTATCAGACGGAGAGAGAAAAAACTTAGATTCGCCGCTTACCTTAGAGGAATTGCAGACCGCTGTAAATAGCATGAGTAATGAGAAGGCCTCAGGTCCTGATGGACTGCTGGCGGAAGTATTTAAAGCTCTCAGTGATGATCTGTTGCCTACATTACTGTAGGTGCTTCAGGAGGCGAGAGACAGGGGGCACTTAACTGACTCCTTTTATGAAGCGACCATTGTTGTTCTCCCCAAGCCAGGGAAAGATCCTCAGATAACGGAATCATATAGGCCTATTTCATTACTCACAACAGATGTGAAAATTCTAGCGAAAGTATTAGCAAATAGATTAATGGGAGTTGTCACCTCTGTAGTACATCCAGATCAAACTGGCTTTATTCCATCGAAATCCACTGCGGTTAATCTGCGGAGATTGTTTCTTAACATGCAGGCGGTCCCAGGTGGCCCCACTGGTAAAGCAGTAATGTCATTAGATGCTGCTAAAGCTTTTGATAGCGTGGGGTGGGGCTACTTGTGGGCTGTCCTACAACGTATGGGGTTTGGACCTGTATTTATTTCATGGGTCAAACTACTATATGTGTCTCCAGAGGCATGGATTAGAGTCAATAATGATTACTCAGATAGAGTCAAACTTGAAAGAGGGACCAGGCAGGGGTGCCCATTATCGCCCTTATTATTTGCTATTGCTATAGAGGTGCTGGCAGCCCTGATTAGACAGAAACCCCTAATAAAGGGCTTTAAATACTCAGAGGTGGAAGAAAAAGTGGCCCTATATGCAGATGACATGCTGCTGTTTCTGGGAGTTGTGAATAAGTCTGTGAGTAAGGTAATGGAAGTCATTGGTAGATTTGGGAAGTTTTCTGGACTGACCATCAACTGGACTAAGTCGGCATTACTATTGTTAGCGTCTCAGGATGATATGAGCAGTGTTGCGGCACTGCCGGTGCCATGTGTGGACACCTTCAAGTATCTGGGAATATGGGTTATCCCCAACATTAATGATTATGGAATGCCAACTGTACCTGGAGGGAATTTTTAAATCATTTCAGCAAATATAGTCGGAATTCCAGCTACCTAATACAGTATTCTATCAATACTTACAATTACGACATGCTATACAAAGTCAAGAACGTGAAGGGCCTCTGTCGGTGTCTGAAGTGTCTCTAATAGATACTGTAGTCCTGGCCAGGGTGTCTAGAACATTGATATCTGTCGCGTATGCCACTCTATTAGTTTCACAATGTTGTCAACAAACACTTGTGCAAGAGTTTTAGCATTGGGAAGCCCAGGTAATGCAATAAAGTGTGCCATTTTACTAAAACGATCTACAACCACCAGAATAACTGTCTTACCAGACGAATCAGGCAAATCAGTGATGAAGTCCATGGATAACTGAGTCCATGGTCTGGATGGGATGGGTAATGGAAGTAGGAATCCAGAAGGTCGAGTATGTGTCACCTTAGCGCGTGCACAGACACTACAGGCCGACACATAGTCCTCTTACGCAGCCCCAGCCACCATAATCTACGAGAGATAAGGTCGACAGTGGATTTACTCCCAGGGTGTCCCGCAAGCACCGAAGAATGATGTTCCTCAAACACCTTATGACACAAATCAGAAGGAACAAACAACTTCCCAGGAGGGCAAGACTCCGGCGCATCTCCCTGCCCTCCGCCTCAAGATCAGGGTAAAGAGCGGATATCACCACCTCTTCAGACAGTATAGAGCTCGGATTTTCAAAATCACCACCTCCGGGAAAACTACGTGACAAGGAATCCGCCTTCACATTCTTAACCCCAGGACGATATGTGACAATGAAACTGAATCTGGTGAAGAGCAAATACCATCTGGCCTGCCTCGGATTAAGTCGTTTAGCCGACTCCAGGTAAGCCAGATTTTTGTGATCAGTGAATACCGTGATTGGGTGAATCGCCCCTTCCAACCAATGACGCCATTCCTCAAAAGCCAACTTAATGGCTAGTAACTCTCTGTTACCCACATCATAATTTCTCTCCGCAGCAGAGAGGTTTTTTGAAAAAAAAGCACATGGGCGCTATTTACTAGGTGACAGGCCCTGTGATAAAACTGCTCATGCCCCCACCTCTAATGCGTGAACCTCCACAATGAAAGGTTGTGACACATCTGGCTACACCAATATAGGGGCAGAAGAAAAGCACTCCTTTTCAGCGGTCCTTTTCAGACCACACTGAGACATCCGTCCCTTTCTTACTCATGTCAGTTAAGGGTTTAACTATTGTCGAATAGTTCTTAATACATTTTTGGTAATAGTTGGTGAAGTCTTTTTTCTTAACAAAACAAAACCCTGCTGTCACTGGAGATTTGGAAGGTCTAATATGTCCTTTAGCCAAACTCTCAGCAATATATTCCTTCATGGCCGTTCTCTCAGGTCCAGAAAGGTTATACAGCCTAGATTTGGGCAATTTTGCTTCAGGGATAAGATTGATAGGAAAATCGTATTCCCGGTGAGGGGGTAAACCCTGACATCCACCTCCAGAAAATAAATCAGAGAAATCCGATATAAAAGAGGGAAGAGTCTTAGTAGTTAAAGCAGAAAAAGAGGTATTAAGGCAATTGTCAACGCAATAATCACCCCAATCCACAATTTGTCTAGCATGCCAGTCAATGGTCGGATTATGTTTGCTTAACCACGGTAAACCCAGAACCACAGGAGCAGGAAGACCTTCCAACACAAAACATGAAATAAGCTCCTGATGAAATTCACCCACTCTTAATTTGATATCATGCACCATCCGAGACAAACACCTCTGAGATAGAGGTGCAGAATCAATGGCAAACACAGACATCTTCTTTTCCAATGTACTCGGAGACAATCCATGCATACGGACAAACTGAGCATCAATCAAGTTCACCCCTGCCCCGCTATCAATAAACACCTCAATTCTCACAACCTTTGACTCTAGCGCCACCTCGGCAGTCAGGAGAAAACGGGTACTACAGGATGAAGACAAATGCACATTTTCAGTCTGCCTACCCACCCCACCAAGAGTGAGATGAGAATTCAAAGCCCCCTTGTCTTTTTTCTCTTCTAGAGATTGAAAGCATGGACATACATTGATAAAGTGTCCTTTCTGACAACAGAAAAAACACACACCCTTTTTATTACCAAAATGCTTAAGAGTTGAAACAGGAGTAGCTCCTCCTAACTGCATAGGCTCGTCCCCTGACATCAAAGTAGGGGAATTTTCACCCAAAGTGTCATAGGAAGACAGTACACTACGTGATAGTACGTCCTGAGAGTGGGGGCCCCTAGATCGCTCTCTCAGGCGCCTATCCATGCGCACAGCAAGAGACATAGCGGCTTCCAAAGACACAGGGGTTTCATGAAATGCCAAAGCGTGACAGAATTGGCTACGTAGAGCCGGATCGTTCCATTCAGTATTGGTCGCCCACCTCCGGAACTCAAAGCAATATATCTCAACCGAGCGCTCACCCTGACGAAGGTCATGTATCTGGTCTTGGCCAGGGAGATACGATCCGGGTCATCATAGATAATCCCTAAAGCCTTGAAAAATTCATCTACCGACCGGAGAGACTGCGATCCGGTCAGCAGAGAAAAGGCCCATGACTGCGCATCCCCTTTAAGCAGCGAAATGACCACACCAACCTTCTGCTCCTCATTACTAGAAGAATGTGGACGCAGTCTGAAATACAATTTGCACTCCTCCCTAAACAGAATAAAATTATCACTTCCCCAGCACCCCCAGAACCACCAGCCTGTGGTCTCTGAATCTGGTTGCGGATGTTAGCCACCTCCAAGCAGAGTCCCTGCAGCCGTTCAGCAAGTGCAGCAATAGCATCCATGTCAGCACAAAAATGACATTAATTTTTGTTTGGCCGTTTATAATGTCACGCTCTGGTGTGGAGGGTATAGCTACACCAAGCGTAAGAGGGAAGGGAAAAGACCAAACAAGGTAAATGGTCATCTCCTGCAGGAATCCCTGAAACTAGGCCCTGGCTGACTACCAGTATGAACAGGCCTTAGTGGTAGGAGAGTTCATACACAGGAACCTAATAACAAACTGACCCTGTACAACCCTGCAGCTAGTGACAGGAGAAAGAGTAAACCCTTTCTTCCAAAAGGACGGACGAACAGGAAACTCCAGAAGGCAAAACCACAACAGGGAAAAGTAGGATAAACACAATAGGGAAAATGACCCTTATCTTAATGCAGATATTGCAGCAACCGGATCTCAACTGAGAACAACACCACACACAACAATGTCAGCAGAAAGTATAAACCGCAAGGAATACTGGGAGAGTAAGGGATAAATAGGGGAAAGATAATTACCACACCCGCAACAGCTGAGGGGAAGGGGTGTGGTAAACAGCAACCAAACCAAGAGGAAAACATGTCAAATTATGTCACTTTTGAAAGCCTAGCCGAACGCCTGCAACCTGACGCAAGTACGTTCATGACAAGAGGCCCCCCGCAACAAAAGATCCTTTCAACTTAATATGATTACCAATTATAATTCCAGACATATGGTAATTAGATATATCCTAGCATTCCCATTTTAGGGAAAACCATAGCTAAGAATCTAATCCTCACATTCCGCAGAGCAAAAACACTTAAAAATATACTAGCACCTTCTTGCCCCAAATTGCCCAGCCAAGAAGGGACCCTATCATCAAAAGTAGGACAACGAGAAGTACAAAAAGGGTCTTTTAGATGTGGCATTAAGAGGTGTAAATGCTGTGATACCATCAAACATGGAACAAAGCAGATAATTATCCCTACTACCCAGGAACTAATTCCCATATGTCAATTTATCAACTGTGGTACGTCAAATGTAATATATATGCTTGAATGCCCATGCAAGCTGAGATACTTTGGACATACGACTCAAACTCTGAGAGAGAGAATGAACGAACATCGCTCCAACATCAAAAGATGTGTATAAACACACAGCATACACAAACATTTCACTAGGGTTTACGATGATAACCCATCACTTTTAAAAGTAACACCTTTAGAATGGGTTCCCAATTCATTTAAAAAATTGAGTCGAAAAGATGTATTGGATCGTCAGGCTTAATACCCTATCACAGTCCGATCTCAATTAAGCTTTGGAATATAACAATTATTAGTATAGGATTTCTGGAATTACACCTTGAATAATATACTCTAAATGTCTGAGACAATCCCAAGAATTACACACGGTATTCCTTATGTGTCGATTTGCCTATGCATTTATTTATTTGTCGTGTATTTATCTATTCATTTCATTCATTTATCCATTTTATGAATAACAACCCTCATGAATTTATTTATACTTTTTATCAGACTATTACCACCATCACCATATTATCATTAGCATTACTTTTTTTATTACCATTTTTTAAAATTAATATTTATATACAGTATGTATTTTTGAAGAACTTTTCATAACAACATGTTCCAATAATTTTTTTAAATACTATCATTATATTATTCTGAAAACGGGATGAATTTTGAACACTTTCTTATGTATGTATGTTATTTATTTATGTATGTATTTTATACACGTTTATGTATACACTTTGCATTGATTTCTTCTATATAATGCTTCTGCCCCTATATACAATAGATCCTCTGTTGATCCGCCCCTTTTTTTCCATAGTCTAATAGAGCGCACGTGCGTTCCATGCAGAGACCAAGGCAGACCTTCAAATCGCCTGGGTATATGCGTTCCACAGCCTGTTCCGGGATTCTACTTCCGCCTACAGACTTGCCGGGGTGCATATGCATATGCGTTCCGATTCCAGCCTTTGAATTATTTACTTTTGCCTCACATTTTCGCTTACCATGCAATTTATATTTGGATTAAAGCCTCTTCCCATGGCCACCAATGGTAATTATTTAATCCTCCCAGTGGACTCACTGGTTTTTATAATGAATCTCACTAGAAGTGAGCGCACCACCTCAGATCCGACAGCACATTCTAATTATTTAAAGAGACAGAGTAACTTATGTTGCATGTTCTTTTATTTTACTTTTGTTTTACTATTGTTTGAGTTCTCCTGAAGAAGGGGGATTTTTTGTCAACCCCCGAAACGCGTTGAGCTATTAAATAAAGGATTATTGATGAAGATGCCACTGTGTGATGCTGACATCAATTTCTAAGAATCTACAAGCGATCTCGGTGGGGGAGGTGGACCTGTCAGTGTCTTGAGCTTATCCCTCAGGCCCCTCCCTAGTGAAGTAAGTGCACACAAACGTTTTTTAAGAAAATTGTGCAATTATTTTAGCTTTCTAAATCCTATTTTATTGATATGAAATAAGAAACTGACATCTACCTCTATTATACCCCTTTTGAATACTACTAACATCATTATTACTAACAATCAATGCAACCTATATATTTCGTAACTTATACACTTTGCATCTTCATTTTGTAGACCTATATGAATTTGGCGCTTCTTGTTTTTCTCTTCACTCTGGTTGGGCTGTCTAGGGAAAACTCTTTTTTCTTAGAAATCAAACCACAGAATCAGAGATCAGGCCCTACCTGGAAAAAGAAAGGACTCCTATTTGATTTGTTATTTGACCTTCTGACCTTCCACAAATGTAGATTCTATCTAAAGAAAATCTACCAGATAAGGAGAGACCGCAGGCAGACATCATCATATAAAAAACAGGTAACTCCCAGAGTAACGCCATTTGGAAAAAAAAAAACAACAACAATGATTACTTGTAAGAGAATATGAAAGATGATGTCTGGTGATTAATGAACAGCCAGGCTTCCATTTTATTGTTCACATAAAAAAAATGTGGTGATGACATTTAACTCTGTCTGGAAGCTCACCAACAAGAGCTGAAGTGTCATCCAAAATGAACAGCAGAGGGAGAAACTGTACAAGAGAAGAATATTCTTCCAGAGGCTTGAATAGATCCTATCTAACAGTTTACTCAAGACTGAGTGGGTCTTTAAAGGGGTTGTCCAAGTTATGGAAAAAAAAATATAGCACTGTAAATCTCATGGGTAGCAATATATAACTAAGTTCAGCAAGTTTTAGGCAAAAAAAATCTATATTTCCTCATTTCCCTGGTTCTCTTCTGGCCTTTGTTTACATGCAGTAATAACCATCTCAGCCCCTCCCCCCTCCCCCTTCTCTGCAAAGGCAGTGAATATAAGTGCTGTGAGTACGTCTGCCTGCTGGGATACTCAGCAGCATGTTGTTTGTGTAGGACTACAAGTCCCAGCTGTACAATGACAATGCTGATACACACAGGAAATTCTCCCTACCTGTTCTTGTACAATACAATTCCTCTATAGCTCCTTGCCCAGCATTTGTCTCCTCTCACTGCTGCAGCTACTGTTTGTTCTAAAGCCTTGAGCCCTCAGTGTGTTCTGGCTGAAGGGGTTAATGTTTTATCTGAAGGAAACCAGGGAGAGCAGATAGCAGGAGTCCGGCAAAGAAAGGGGGCGTGGCCAGTGACATCTCGTGTACAGACTGTTATCTGAACTCTGAGGCTTGTACACGAAACATCACAGACCAGAGAGATAAGGTGACATCACAGGTCATGTGACCCTGAGTGAACTCTGAGAAACCAGCAGCTTTAGAAACACAAAGTATATGGGAAAGTTGTTATACCTGACAAGTTAGTAACATATAAAGAACAAAAAAATAACTCGGACAACCCCTTTAACCCCTTCAACCCCGGGCCTGTTTTCACCTTCCTGCGCAGGCCATTTTTTGGAAATCTGACATGTGTCACTTTATGTGGTAATAACTTTGGAACGCTTTTACTTATCCAAGCCATTCTGAGATTGTTTTCTCGTCACATATTGTGCTTCACGACAGTAGTAAATTTGTGGCAAAATATTTCATTTTTATTTATAAAAAATTCCAAATTTAGCAAAAATTTGGAAAAAATTTCAAATTTGCAAATTTCAATTTCTCTACTTTCAAAATACATAGTAATACCTCCAAAAATAGTTATTATTTTACATTCCCCATATGTCTACTTTATGTTGGCATCGTTTTATAAATGTCATTTTACTTTTTTAGGACATTAGAAGGCTTAGAAGTTTAGAAGCCATTTTTCAAATTCTCAACAAAATTTCCAAAACCATTATTTTAAGCACCAATTCAGATATAAAGTGATTTTGAAGGGCTTACGTAATGGAAACCACCCATAAATGACCCCATTTTAGAAACTACACCTCTCAAATTATAAAAAACTGATGTTACAAACTTTGTTAACCCTTGTGGTGTTCCACAAGAATTAAAGGAAAATTGAGGTGAAATTTCAAAATTTCACTTTTTTGGTAGCTTATTCATGCTAATAATTTTTTTCTTGCATCACACCAAGGGTTAACAGCAAAATAAACCTCAATATACATTACTCTGATTCTGCAGTTTACAGAAATACCCCATATGAGGTGGTAAACGTATCTATGGGTTTGTGGCAGTGGTCAGAAGGAAAGGAGAGCCATACGAATTTTGGAGGCAGATTTTGCTAGAATGGTTTTTAGGCACCATTTTGTAATTGACAGACCCTGACGTACGCCTACAGTGGAAACCCTCAAAAAGTGACCCCATTTTGGAAACTACACCCTTCAAAGAATATATTACGGGGGATACTGGCCACTTTGACCCCCTCAGCGTTTTACGGAATTTGGAAACACTGTAAAAATGAAAAGTTTCATTTCTTCCAATAAAATGTTGCTGTAGCCACAAATTTTTCATTTTCACAAGGGGTAACAGGAGAAAAGCACCCCATAATTTGGTTCCCATTTTCTCCTGAATACAGCAACACCCCATATGTGGTGGTAAACTGCTGTGGGGGCACATGGCAGGACTCAGAACAGAAGAAGCGTCATATGGATTTTGCAGCACAGATTTTGATGGATTGGTTAGCGGGACCCATTGATTTTTTTATTTTTTTGAGTTATTGTCTTATGCAGGGGCTCATTTTTTGCGGGATGAGGTGACGTTTTCATTGGTACCATTTTGGGGTACATAAGACTTTTTGATCTCTTGTTATTACACTTTTTGTGAGTCAAGGTGAAAAAAAATAGCTGTTTTGGCATAGTATTTTTTAACTTTTTTTTTACAGCATTCACCTGAGGGGGCAAATCATGTGATATTTTTATAGAGCAGGTTGTTACGGACGCGGCCATATCCAATATGTCTAACATTTTTATTTTTGTTAAGTTTTACACATTAGATGCATTTTTGAACAGAATAAAATCTATTTTTTGTGTTGCTATTTTCTGAGAGCCATATTTTTTTTTGGGGGGGGGAGATTGTCTTAGGTAGGGTCTAAATTTCTGCGGGACGAGATGACTGTTTGATTGGTCGATACGGACGCAGCGATACCTAATATGTCTACTTTTCTTTTTTTCCCTTTTTTTCCCCAATTTTTTCAACTTTATTTTGGGAAAAGTGCGCTTCCTTTTTTTTTTTTTGCTTGAAACTTATTTGTTTTGTAAAACTTTATTTTTTTCACTTTTTTTTTCCACACTTTTTTTTCACTTTTAGGGGTCTGATCCCCTTTACAATGCATTACAATACTTCTGCATTGTAATGCATTGGCTGTAAGTGTATTACCAGTGTAATACACTTACAGCCTGCTTCCTTTGACATCCAGGGGGCTGGATCTCACAGGCTCACAGGGATGGCAGCCAGGATGCCTAAGGAAGGCATCGGGCTGCCATCCAAGTCATCGGGGACCCGATGGACTCTCCTTCCTGCTGACCGCGGCACATCAAGGGTTAATACGCCCGCATCAGTGTTTTCACCGATGCGAGCGAACGCAGCAGGGGTCCGGCTACTGGGAACAGCCGGCCCCCTGCAGCTGATCGGGTGGGCGCAGCTCTTGCACCCGCCCAATCAGCGCGCGGTAGTGCTACGGCGCTGGTCGGGAAGGGGTTAAAAATATTGAGCTGTTCTGTCACAAAGGGTTAACTGTTTTTCTAGCTGTGTGACTGGTACTTTCAGTTTGTGCCCTCATTTAATAAACCTTATCTGTAAACTGAGGTCATAAACACCTATTTACACTACATTCTTATCAGTAAGGTAAGAACTGAGCTTTAATGAGTGTTTATAATGTCAGAGAGCAGAGATAAGGAGCCTGTGGGCTCCCTGACTGACAGAAAATCCAAAGGGTGCTACTAGAACAACTTAGCTAACCCGCGCTGCTGTGACGGGGACCCGATGGACTCTCCTTCCTGCCACCCGCATCGCATATTCCGCGGTCAGCGCTGACCGCGGCACATCGAGGCTTAATACGTTCGCAGCAGGGGTCGGCTACTGCACCCGCCCGATCAGCGCGTCGTAGTACTACAGCGCTGGGCGGCAAGTCCCTTCCCACTGGTCGGGAAGGGGTTAAGGTATCAACCTTTCATGATTGAAAAATTACTGTGATGATCAGTCCTGGTGTGGAAGAAATAGAGGAATAACACAGTCCATGAGAGGCCAAACAACATGTCTGCTTCTCCTCTAAGACCATAAGGAGGAACAACAAGAAAAAGATTCAACTTTAAAAAATAGCATCGAACTTCATCAGTATCATATCTGCATCCTACAGAGCACAACTTCAACTGTAGCTCGTTATTCTTTCTGGAACCTAAAGATAGAAGAATCCTGATGCCAGGATCTAAGAACTTGCTGTTAGAGATTTCTGTAGGGAGCATCCAAGGTTGAAGTGAGATGGCCAAGCTCTATCATGGCATAATGAACAGACAATTGATAAGCTGGAAGATGGTAACAATCTTACTAGGTGGAGCAGAGGTGCAGCACCAGTCACTACTTCCCATTACTCTTCCTGGCACCGTGGGTCAAGTAAGTGTGCTATGTATGGGCAGTGCATGTGGATCCACTTTGCACTGCCCCTAACACAATTTTAAAGGGGTTGTCCAAGTTATGAAAAAATATATATAGCACTGTAAATCTGATGGGCAACAATACATGGGTCAAGTAAGTGTGCTATGTATGGGCAGTGCATGTGGATCCACTTTGCACTGCCCCTAACACAATTTTAAAGGGGTTGTCCAAGTTATGAAAAAATATATATAGCACTGTAAATCTGATGGGCAACAATACATAACTAAGTTCAGCAAGTTTTAGGCAAAAAAAAATCTATATTTCCTCATTTCCCTGGTTCTCTTCTGGCCTTTGTTTACATGCAATAACAACAATCTCAGCTCCTCCCCCCTTCTCTGCAAAGGCAGTGAATACAAGTGCTGTGTGACATGTCTGCCTGCTGGAATTCTCAGCAGCATGTTGTATGTGTAGGACTACAAGTCCCAGCTATACAATGACACTGCTGATACACACAGGAAATTCTCCCTACCTGTTCTTGTGCAATACAATTCCTCTATAGCTCCTTGCCCAGCATTTGTCTCCTCTCACTGCTGCAGCTACTATTTGTTATAAAGCCTTGAGCCCTCAGTGTGTTCTGGCTGAAGGGGTTAATGTTTTATCTGAAGGAATCCAGGGAGAGAGAAGATAGCAGGAGCCCAGCAAAGAAAGGGGTCGTGGCCAGTGACGTCTCGTGTACAGACTCTTATCTGAACTCTGAGGCTTGTACACGAAACATCATAGACCAGGGAGATAAGGTGACATCACAGGTCATGTGACCCTCAGTCAACTCTGAGAAACCAGCAGCTTTAGAAACACAAAGCATATGGGAAAGTTGTTATACCTGACAAGTTAGTAACATATAAAGAACAAAAAAATAACTCGGACAACCCCTTTAACTAGTCCTGCTAGCATTGTCCTGGTAGTTTCCTGGTACCTCTTGGAATAGTCCGGTTGTGGTTGGCTGCTGACCACAGGGGTCAGAGACAGAGGAGCATAGCACTGAGGGATTAGGAGAAGTAGTCAGGAAACAGGCAGAGGTCAGGGCTGGTATATTTCATATGTATCCATGGAACAGTCCAAAGTATCTGCTCTTATTCTGTATATATCGAACACTACACTGTATCACTTCTCATGTCCTGTATACTGGGAGTAATTATCAGTATCTGCTCTTATTCTGTATATATGGATACTGCATAGTGCTACTTCTCTTGTACTGTATACTGGCTGTCATTCTCAGTATCTGCTCTTATTCTGTATATTTGGAAACTGCACAGTACCACCTCTCCTGGCCTGTATACTGAGTGTAATTCTTGGTGTCTGCTCTTATTCTGTATATATGGTCACTGCACAGTACCACTTGTCTTATCCAATATACTGGGTGTATTTCTCAGTATATTCCAATTTTGGTTGGCACTCCACCCAAAATGTCCTGGTGCTGAGTGATGGGGTAATCCCAAACATTTCTATCTGGTACTATATTAACTACAACCAGAGGCGCAGCTGGAGGTTCAGCACGGGGTGGGGGGGGGGGGGGGCGAAACATACTTGAGTGGGCCCCCCACTTAGTGGCTTCCCAAACGCACGTTTCCAACTTCACAGGCACATACTACTAGTTGTGGTTATAATATTGTATTAGAAAGATGACTGTATAAACTCCTAGATCATCTATGCTGTTAAGTACAGTACAATAGACTTTCTACATACCCTAGTCTAAATACTTTACCACATAATGCAGTAAAATATAGGAGTAATAGGAGTAAAAAACAAGGGGACTCCTATGTTAAAGAAAACCTGTCCCCAGTTTTTACATCACTAAACTAACAGCCCCCTGCCCCCATCAGACCTCAAATCAGCGTATTGTGTCCCCATCAGACCTCAGATCAGCGTATTGTGCCCCCATCAGACCTCAGATCATCAGAATGTGCCCCTATCAGATCCCAGATCAGCAGAATGTGTCCCCATTAGACCTCAGATCAGCCTAATGTGCCCCAAGATGAGATGCTTTTTTCACCCCTGACGAAGCCATACTGGCGAAATGCGTCGGGTGAGTGTGGGGCTACCATGCAGTTGAAGGACTGGTGATGATGAATTTCTTGATGTTGGTATACCTTGGGTGTTTGATGTACTGTTTATTTCCTGCCCTGTACCATTGTTTATGGTAGACTGTTCAGTCACTTGTGGTACTCACTATTGGTAGTTGTGGTTAGGTCATTCTATATTTATATATACCCTGGTATTTATGTATGTCCTTCATTACAGTATAATTATTAGTGCATGTGCATGTTCCCCACACCTGGGGTTGTATGTTTTTACTTGCTACCTCCCCTTACTGTGGATTCCTCCATTTTTTATGTATTTTATATCAATAAAGTTTTTGTAATTTGATATAGATTGGTGGTATTATTATTAGGACACCACATAGTCTTTTTTGTAGGTTTTGTACGTAATGGTGTGTGATTTTTGCCCAGTTATAGGCCTAGTGATTCTATGTTTATATTAATGTGCCCCCATAAGACCTCAGATCAGCTTAATGTGCCCCCATCAGACCTCAGATCAGCATGTTGTGCCACCATCAGACCTCAGATCAGCGTATTGTGCCGCCATCAGACCTCAGATCAGCCTACTGTGCCCCCATCAGACATCAGATCAACAGAATGTGCCCCCATCAGACCTCAGATCAGCCTACTGTGTCCCCATCAGACCTCAGATCAGCAGTATGTGCCCCCATCAGACCTCAGATCAGCGTATTGTGCCACCATCAGACCTCAGATCAGCTTATTGTGCCACCATCAGACCTCAGATCAGCTTATTGTGCCACCATGAGACCTCAGATCAGCAGAATGTGACCCCATCAGACCTCAGATCATCAGAATGTGCCCCCATCAGACCTCAGATCAGCCTACTGTGTCCCCATCAGACCTCAGATCAGCAGTATGTGCCCCCATCAGACCTCAGATCAGCGTATTGTGCCACCATCAGACCTCAGATCAGCAGAATGTGCCCCCATCAGACCTCAGATCATCAGAATGTGCCCCCATCAGACCTCAGATCAGCCTACTGTGCCCTCATCAGACATCAGATCAACAGAATGTGCCCCCATCAGACCTCAGATCAGCCTACTGTGTCCCCATCAGACATCAGATCATCAGAATGTGCCCCCATAAGTCCTCAGATCAGCAGAATTTGCCCCCACCAGACCTCAGATCAGCAGAATGTGCCCCCATCAGACCTCAGATCAGCAGAATGTGCCCCATCAGACCTCAGATCAGCTTAATGTGCCCCTATTAGACCTGAGATCAGCTTAATGTGCCCCCATCAGACCTCAGATCAGCGTATTGTGCCCCCATCAGACCTCAGATCAGCGTATTGTGCCCCCATCAGACCTCAGATCAACGTATTGTGCCCCCATCAGACCTCAGATCAGCGTATTGTGCCACCATCAGACCTCAGATCAGCGTATTGTGCCCCCATCAGACCTCAGATCAGCGTATTGTGCCGCTATCAGACCTCAGATCAGCCTACTGTGCCCCCATCAGACCTCAGATCAGCCTACTGTGCCCCCATCAGACCTCAGATCAGCCTACTGTGCCCCCATCAGACCTCATATAAACAGAATGTGCCCCCATCAGACCTCAGATCAGCTTAATGTGCCCCCATCAGACCTCAGATCAGCGTATTGTGCCGCTATCAGACCTCAGATCAGCCTACTGTGCCCCCATGAGACCTCAGATCAGCCTACTGTGCCCCCATCAAACCTCATATTAACAGAATGTGCCCCTATCAGACGTCAGATAAGCTTAATGTGCCCCCATCAGACCTCAGATCAGCGTATAGTGCCCCTATCAGACCTCAGATCAGCGTATTGTGCCCCCATCAGACCTCAGATCAGCGTATTGTGCCCCCATCAGACCTCAGATCAGCGTATTGTGCCCCCATCAGACCTCAGATCAGCGTATTGTGCCCCCATCAGACCTCAGATCAGCATATTGTGCCCCCATCAGACCTCAGATCATCCTGAATGTGCCCCCATCAGACCTCAGATCAGCCCACCCAGCCACATAAGGTTAAAATAAAAACCTTTCTTACCTGTCCTGCGCTGCGGCTGCCCTCCGGTCCGGCGCTCCACTCTCTTCCCTGGCATGCGCACACTGTGACCTGACGCATTATATTATTATGTTTGGTGATGACTACTATGTACAGAGGAAGGGCACCGCGATTGGGGCCAACATTCTAACTCCTTCCAGATTTTCTATACTTATTTAAATGATGTTGATAAAGAACTTTAATTACGGCCCATGTTGACCCCCACTCAGTGAATTTCCTCGACACTCTTGTCTTAAAAGATCCACAAAGTCGTCTTAGTACGGACCTTTATATCAAACCATGGACCGCAATGCTCTCTTGTTATTTTCTAGCTGTCATCCTAGGAATACCAAGGAATCACTCCATAGATCCCAGTTTACCAGGGTAAAACGCATTGTGAGTAATCCCGAAACTAGACAGATTCGTCTTATAGAAATGTCTCATAAATTCTACAATCGAGGTTACCCAAAACATTTACTTGATAGGGAACTCACATTTGAACAGCGTATACTTCGTGATAGGAATACTTCTAGTCCACGTATTCCTTTTGTGGTGACATATCATGCAATTATTCCAAAAATTCAACAGATATTACATAGACATTGGTCGGTTTTACAAAAATTTTATCCGATTTCCAGAATTTTCAGAACCTGTACGGATGTGTTACAAACATCATAAAAATCTTCGGGTTGTCTGATCAAGGCATATAGGTTCACTTAAACCTACTTTACGACAAACCACCTTATCCACTCCGAAGCGTGGACCTTTTCCCTGCTTAATTTGTGCTCAATGTACACATGCAACTAGAGGCCAAACTTTCACTCATCCTTTGTCCGGCAAAATGTACAATATTAAAGGTTTTTATACCTGTGCGACTACTTACATTGTTTATCTTATTAAGTGTCCGTGCGGTCTCGCATACATTGGGGAGACTTCCCAGTGTGTGCGAGACCGCATAAGTAAACACGAGTCGAATATTAGATGTAAGAAAGGTGATCTTCCAATCCCATATCATTTTATATCGGTCCAACATAGTGTTAGTCAACTTAAATTTCAGATCATAGAACATGTTCCACTTACACGAAGAGGGGGTAATCAAAAAACCATCTTGTTAAGACGTGAGGCCTTCTGGATCCATGAACGTAAAACCATGGCTCCATTGGGCCTCAACCATGATTTTGACATATGTATTTAATTTTGGTTCTTCCATGATGGTCCTTTTAATTTGGTACCTAATTAAATGTTTATTTCCCTCTTAGATCTAGTTTCTGAGTCATCCCTGATTCCCTATGCAGGTAATTACTTCTGTGTGGTACTAATATTGTGGCAATATATTAACCACTCCCTCTCTCTGTTCCATCTTTCATTAATCACTAACGTTCAATATCTATATTTTGTGCCAATATATTTCAACCTCCTATAAATACGTTCTTATAAGTACAACATTATAGGTGCCTATTCTCTTTATTTTTTAGGTTCCAACATTAGTGGATTATTAGAATATCTTCCATATAGTAATACCTAACCTTTATCAGCATTTAGCCTTTTGCTTTATAATGTAGTTATATACTTTTAAATTTCTCCCCTATCTAATATAGGGCCCCGTATAGAATTAGGCCAATATTTTCTCCTTTTTCTGCCTCTAATATGTATATACAGATGTCAGTTTAGAAGTGTGGGCATCTGTTGCCCTTACTTGCCTTCTAACACTGGTGCGCATGTACCGGGAGCTCCGATGACGTGGTCGGAGTTACGATCACGTGACCAGAGGTTTCGCGCGCATCGCTCTTTAAATACGAGCGCCTGCGCTCTGACAAGTTGCAGACGCCATCCTAAGTGCTCCCACTATCCACCAACGGTATGTATCAGCTTTTTTAGCTTAGTGTCTCTTTACTCACCTTAAAGGGGTTCTCCAAATTTAATTTATTTTTTGACCTATTCTCATGTACGCTGTACAAGCGCTGCCTCCTCTTCACTGTTTACATGCTGGCCGTAATGCGGGTAGTGGTGAGTAGGTGTAATGACACCTAACCGCCCCATTCATTTCAATGGGAAGAATCGCTTCCATACAAGTCTATGGGAGCGATCCTTCCCATTGAAATGAATGGGGCGGTTAGGTGTAATTACACCTACTCACTACTACCCCCGTTACCGCCAGCATGTAAACAGTGAAGAGGAGGCAGCGCTGGTAGGGCGCACGCCTCCTCTTCAAACAGCTGATGGCAGGGGTGCCGGGTGTCGGACCCCCGCCGATCTGATATTGATGACCTATCCTGAGGATAGGTCATCAATAAGTTTAACTTGGAGAATCCCTTTAACATTTATAATTCCTGCACCAGTGATTTACTTGGGTACTCTTCTTGTTCATCTATAGATCCCTTATCATGCTATGTATCTGTGTCTTGATACACATATTCAGATCCTTTTATCTATTATGGCTGTATGTACAATACAGACCAAAAGTTTGGACACACCTTCTCATTCAAAGAGTTTTCTGTATTTTCATGACTATGAAAATTGTAGATTCACACTGAAGGCATCAAAACTATGAATTAACACATGTGGAATTATATACTTAACAAAAAAGTGTGAAACAACTGTAAATATGTCTTATATTCTAGGTTCTTCAAAGTAGTCACCTTTTGCTTTGATTACTGCTTTGCACACTCTTGGCATTCTCTTGATGAGCTTCAAGAGGTAGTCACCTGAAATGGTTTTCACTTCACAGGTGTGCCCTATCAGGTTTAAAAAGTGTGATTTCTTGCCTTATTATGGCAAGAAAAAAGCAGCTAAGTAAAGAAAAAGGAGTGGCCATCATTACTTTAAGAAATGAAGGTCAGTCAGTCCGAAAAATTGGAAAAACTTTGACAGTGTCCCCAAGTGCAGTCGCAAAAAACATCAAGCGCTACAAAGAAACTGGCTGACATGAGGACCGCCCCAGGACCGCCCCCTCATCCGAGTCACCAGCCTCAGAAATCGCAGGTTAACAGCAGCTCAGATTAGAGACCAGGTCAATGCCACACAGAGTTCTAGCAGCAGACACATCTCTACAACAACTGTTGTAGAGGAGACTGTGTGCAGCAGGCCTTCATGGTAAAATAGTTGCTAGGAAACCACTGCTAAGGACAGGCAACAAGCAGAAGAGACTTGTTTGGGCTAAAGAACACAAGGAATGGACATTAGACCAGTGGAAATCTGTGCTTTGGTCTGATGAGTCCAAATTTAAGATCTTTGGTTCCAACCACCGTGTCTTTGTGCGACGCAGAAAAGGTGAACGGATGGACTCTACATGCCTGGTTCCCACCGTGAAGCATGGAGGAGGAGGTGTGATGGTGTGGGGGTGCTTTGCTGGTGACACTGTTGGGGATTTATTCAAAATTGAAGGCATACTGGACCAGCATGGCTACCACAGCATCTTGCAGCGGCATGCTATTCCATCCGGTTTGAGTTTAGTTGGACCATCATTTATTTATCAACAGGACAATGTCCCCAAACACACCTCCAGGCTGTGTATTTGACGAAGGGGAAGGAGAGTGATGGGGTGCTACGCTAGATGACCTGGCCTCCACAGTCACAAGACCTGAACCCAATCGAGATGGTTTGGAGTGAGCTGGACCGCAGAGTGAAGGCAAAATGGCCAACAAGTGCTAAGCATCTCTGTGAACTCCTTCAAGACTGTTGGAATACCATTTCAGGTGACTACCTCTTGAAGCTCATCAAGAGAATGCCAAGAGTGTGCAAAGCAGTAATCAAAGCAAAAGGTGGCTACTTTGAAGAACCTAGAATATAAGACATATTTTCAGTTGTTTCACACTTTTTTGTTAAGTATATAATTCCACATGTGTTAATTCATAGTTTTGATGCCTTCAGTGTGAATCTACAATTTTCATAGTCATGAAAATACAGAAAACTCTTTGAATGAAAAGGTGTGTCCAAACTTTTGGTCTGTACTGTATATTACATTATACGGTTTATAGTTATTGTAACCTTCCTAGATGTGATGGCACTCTTATGAGTTGATATATATTTTGTGATATATATTTATTGGCATTGATACATTCCTGCTTGGGTACTACACAGTGGTCATATGATACCATATGTTATGTTTTGTCTCTATGCTATGCTGGGGTACCATATGGTACCATATACTATGTCCTGTCTCTATAGAGTATATTAGTGCAATGAATAATATTCATTAGGCGGACTTGACAATAGCATTAGTTTGATTTCTATATATTTATTTAGCTTAGTACTATCTGTGGACATGGTTTTGTTGGTCTAGACTTATTAAGACTATTTTGTACAACTAAATCTTGTATTTATGTGTAGAAATGTGTTTTAAATATATATTTATAAATGAAGCGTTTCGTCTTTCTGTCAAACTTTACTACTGTGTGCCGTGATTTAGGTACACTAATTCTCAGCTGTTAATCTGGCCGTATATGAACAATGTACAGTGCCACTTCTCTTGTCCTGCATGCTGGAAGAATTTCTTAGTATCTGCTATTATTTTGTATATATGGACACAGCAGAATGTAACTTCCCTTGACATGTATGCTGGATGTAATCCTCAATATCTGCCCTTATTCTGTATTTATGGACACTGCACAATACCAATTCAGAGATCTCATAGAACCCCATAGCAAAATGTAGTGTGGTCCCCGGTGTGGTTTTTAACAAATTTAAGTTTTTTTTAAATAAAAGGAGGATTTTTTAATTAAAACAATTGTGCTCCATATTACCCACTTTACTCAACTTCTGTGTTGGATAATAGTGGAACAGGTACTTCTAAAATGTGGTGCTCATTCTGAACATCATATTTCCCAAAGTATTTACAACATAAAACTGGCATAAATACCTTGATAAATCTTCCTTAGCTGTACATCTCCTCTTTCTCTTTACATAATGTATTACATTATGCCACCACCAGGGGGAGCATAGTGCATTTGAAATGAATACTGTTACCATAGCACTCAGTGGGAGCTGTAAAATGTATATGCACTGAGCTACCCTTTGTGGTATCTCCAAGAAGATGCCATGAATCAGTCAAGAACAGGAAAAGCAGTTCTGCGCCCACTGAGCTAGGACACGCTCCTTAGCTTTCAGGTTAATATAAATGTAGCAGAGCAATGAATGTGGAGATCTCTGGATCTATGTGAGGTACAGGGCTGGTTTTAGCTTTGTTAGAACCCACCACATTGATTCAGTAAAGAAATACTTTATTTATTGCAACCAATGGACCTGATGACTGACTCCATCTGCCAGCCCACTACATCTGCTCTTCTGCCTTGCACCCTGCCAACTCTCTACCATCAAAGGCACCCCAACTAGCACAAGGCAGGAACCTTATCACCAGGGTGTGCCCCGAGGGAGGAAAGGGTGAACCCTCCATTCACTGTGCACAGCCTGGGGAGTGCCAGAGTGAGGACTGTCAGTGAACTATGAGTACTACTGTTGGGGTGAAGATTCAGTTAGATTAGAAACTCGTCGGTCACTCGCTCCAAATCATTCAAGCATGTGCTAGCATACTAAGAAAGAGTCTGACACGCAGTTCAGTTTCGATCTCAGCTCATGCTCAGTGGCAGCATGGCAAGAAGTTCTGTGCTTTATTCACAGCGTAGGCACTTATGTACAGGAAAGGAAGGCACGGTTAGTGGGCAGGCATTAAGCATATATGTCTTGCATCCGGTAGAGCTGGCATTCTCTGATTGGTTCTTTAAGTACATGATTCTTCCCTGTCCCAAGCCCATGCAGGCTGTGTAATCGGGGCATGTCCCAACACTCGCTCAGGTTTCGTTTCTGGTGAATTGAAACTTGGTTTCTTACAAGTCACATGGCACAGATTACATCAGCTTCTAGGTGTGGTCTCGGATACAGACGCCATCTTAGAGTACATGTCTACGTTTTCATTGTAGCAATATGGAGTATAAAGGAAAATATAATTTATATATATATATTATAAAAAGGTATAAAATTATACACACATTCCTTTGTAACACACTGCACCGCAGCATCTTGGACACAATACCAGGATATAGACATTCTATACAGCTGCATAAGCATTTACAAAGCTGAGATATATATATATATATATATATATATATATATATATGTATAGCATTAAATACATGTATGACATAACACTGTAAGGGGAAAATTCAGTATTTCTACCGGTCTACCTTCACACTACTACCACCACCATATCCACTACTAATGCATCTATCCTCGCCTCCCCTTTAGGTAGCTACATACAGTGGGGAACAAAAGTATTTAGTCAGAACAAATGTGGGAGAACTTGCACAATTGGACTAAATACTTTTTTCCCCACTGTACGTCCACACATTCTCATCCTTCTATATTCTCAACTGGCAAGTATCCTATGCCATTCTCCACATTCTACAGTACTAGCTTGTGCAGATCAGATCAGTGGTGACGATCTTGGCCTCTAGGATGTCCCCTCTGATGTCATACAACATCCACCCAGACCAGGAGGATTTTATGGCAGGCAGAGAAGCCCATGATAACACCAGTAAGGCAATGGGTGAGGCTCAACAGAGAGCTATTCACCTATTCTTGTTGTGCTGAGCGCACATCAGCTCTATTTGCTTGTAGGATTTTAAAGGCCTTTGCTACTGCACGGCATCATTCTGGTCCCCACGCAGCACAGATCGGATGCAAAAGATGACTGTCCCAGCAAGAAGAGATAAAACTGAAACTTCTGGTGGAAGCATTGCCAGAAGTTCCCGTTTTTCCTGTTCTTGCTGTGATAGTCATCTTCTGTTATAACTTGACATCCCACCTCTCGAGAGTTGGACAGGTCTCATCATCAGAAGGAAAAACCTTGGGTTACTACAGAGCAAAGTTTCTCCAGTATCTAACTACAAGTGGCTCCCTGGTTGAACATGTGTTATGTATGCTGTCTGTAAAAATCCCCTACTGTATGGGACAAGTGTCTCCTATAATCTTTTTCACTACCATATTGCTTCTTTGTCATCACCTCTTTGCCCCATTCAGGTACTCCTCAATATGACCTGATCTTCCATTCCTGGATAAGAGAAGGTCACTGTATGGTGGTACAATTTGGTGAGGGGGTGGATATCCCTTAAGGCTGTATTACACCTGCTGATTTTTGGCAGATGATCTCTAATGAGGGTTCGTAGTAATACTCATTAGCAATCATCTTGCAGTGTTATACTGCCGCCGATTACCCAATGAACGAGCAAAAGCTCGTTTATTGTGCACGTTTTAAGCATTGTGCAATCTAATTATGATCTGCCGCCAGAAAGTCGCTAGACATCATCGGGATAAGCAATAGCATAGCGATCGTTCCTTCCCATGCTGTGGAGGAGATTGCTGCATGTAATAGCAGCAGTCTCCTCCACTAGCTAGCAGGCGATTGCTGGGAGGGAACGCTTCCCTCCCGACAATTGTTTGCTCAATCTGCCTGTGTAATACAGGCTTTAGCGATGCTTGGGTCCCTCATGCAGGGAACAGCAGGAGCTCAGCAGTTTTATGACAGCCAGACTCCTGTTCTACTGGCCCAGATCTGCAGAATTGTCAATCATGGCCTTTTAACCTTTAGAAGCCAAGGTCAATAGTGACTGTCCCTGTGTCACTCATCACTACCCCCTTAAATGCGATTGCAGGATGCCGATGTCTTTACATGGCACCCAGGATTCTAATGAAGACCTCTAGGTCTGCTTTCTGTATACGCCTATTAGACCAGAGGCACAGCTTAACAGATTGGATATTGGTTTTCTAATGACAACATAATACACTGTACTACATAGGTAAGCGTATGGGACTCATAAATAGTATTCAAAATAAAATAAAGTTTTACTCAATAATTCTCCAAGTTAAAATAAATCCACCCTAGAGATGAAAGCACTTATTGAAATTTGTTTGGTGTCCTACTAGTCAAATTTGTGTAAAACTCTAATTTGTGCCCAAATCAATTCTACACAAATCAAATATGCTTCAATAGGTCTGAAAACTGGTACATGTCACTCGGAGGTATCTTGGGACTCAGTTTTTGTCTTTTCGTTATCTCTTTTTCATTTTTTTAATGAGTGTTTGCTCTTTTTCTCCTCCCTACCCCGCCTTTTAAAGTTTTAAAGTTCCTCTGGTATAAAGACAATGATGCTTCCAAAGACGTCACAAAGTCATGTATGACAGTGCACATTTTTGGCAAGAGTCCTTCCCCTGCAGTTGCTTATTTATAACCATGACATTTTAGTATTTTTGACACGTGGCAATCCTAATTGTGTTATATATTTTTTATATTTAATTTTCATTATGATAAATGATGAAAGGCACTTTTTTTCCTGTTTGGAACTTCACTTGAATATGCAATCTCTGAATTACTTTACATTACACTGCAATATTTTTTGGTATAGCAGTGTATGGTGAGTTTAATAGCATCCTATTACACCTAAATGAAGACATGAAATAAATGCTTGATAGAAAATAAAAAGAACACCAGAGGGCACCATAACAAGTAAACAGAGTAAATGAATCTATTCCTACAAATTGACATTTCATTAAATTCAAATTGTGGTGTTCTTACCGCAAACAGGATATATAATATCTCTGCAATGACCCATAGAAAAAGATAACACATTATTTAAACTGTATTACGTATATGTAAAACAAATACAAAAAAAAATGAGAAAACTTTTTCCCATCCCTATGAACAAAATTTAATAAACAAGCTACCTCACAAGAAAAAAAAGCCCTGAAACGGTTACATCAACGTAAAAATAACATGTTATGGGTATTGGAATCCAGGCGACACAAAAATTGTATTTGGTATCTTCTTAAAGGGACAAATTTTAAAATATTTTTTTTGTATATTTCAGTAGTACTATGCCATTGAAAATTAAATAAGAATTCCCACAAAAAATGGTATTCTTTATTCTCTGACCTGCTAGAAAGGTACATGATCTAATCTGTTAGTGAGTTATAACCTCCCTTACGCTTCTCACCTATGTCATGTGACCAGCAATCAGACTTTCCCAGAGGTGTAGCTAGGAATGACTGGGCCCCACAGCAAATTTTTGTATGGCCCCCCCCATCTCCACACTCATACATTTCTTCTCAACCCCCTTACTCCCGTGCAACAACAAATCATCTCCATTGTACACAATCTTTATCTTAGGCTACTTTCACACTTGTATAATATACAAGAAATAAAGGAGGGATGAGCACTCTCTTATCTGGCTTTCTTTATGATGTATGCTCTAGTATTAGGAATATTACTCGATAATGTTAAATCAATGGAAGTCTAATTCAATCCTAAATGCAAAGATATATTTAATAGTAAGTATAAAAAAGCTGGCGCATATAAGAATGCTTAATTACGTATAAGAATAAAAATAATATTTAAATTAATAAAAATACAATAAATTATAATAATAAAAGTACAAAAAGTGAAAAATAAAAATGAAACGTCTTTAGTTTGTCCTGGTAGTTGGTTCGCCTAAATAGCAGAGTTCAATTAATGCAAAGGCAGTTCATCAAAGAGCGTTAAAGAGTTCAGGTATATGCTCAAAAAAATGAATAGTTCTTAATTCCTCTGAATGAAGCCAAGTGGTAGATAATGAAGCGCTAGATAAATATAGTATCACCATGCATAGAGTGGTTGGTTTGCACTTTGTATCAAAATAGTGATGGCACAAGTAAGCGGTTAACAGTGATGGTTAAGATTCTCAGTACATTACCGCTCCTTGGGTCGCTGTGCTGTGGGCGTTCTGACTCCTTTCATCAGCGTCTGTGTTTGGATGGCTGGCCTGAACGGGCTTGCCGCGTGCTTTCTGAGCGGGATTAGTACGCGTGCTTACCTCCTCACTTGCGGCGTCCCACGTGGCGTCCAACGCTGGGTGCCTGTTGGCGTTCTGTGAGGGGGTGTTCCAAGTGCAGCAATACTTGCTTTATTCAGCGTTCTGTGAGTCTGTCTCTGATTTTGGGGTAAAAACCGCTGGGATTTGAGCACCTCAAATCCACCTACCCTAGAGCGGTTGAGCCACTATAACATAACTGTTTCTTTATAATTAGTATTTACCCAATAGTAGAGCTCCCACTCACAGGCAACGATGGATATTTGGCAGTTTATGGAGAACAAATGTAAGAACATTGATCTATTCACATTTGACTCATTAGATACGATTAACACCAGAAGTTTAACTCCAAGATCACTGGATGACACATTCAAACAATTAGATAGACTATTACACAAACAATTAAAACAGAGATGGGAGATCAAGGCCTTAAATCAATATTTAGAAAATAATGCTATACCAAAAGGCCAAATGTTATCCAAGGATCCGGCCCAGGATCTCATAGATGAGAAATTCCAGGAAGAATGGGACACTTTTTTAAACATACAATCTAGGACACTAATTACTATGATCATTAAAAGAAGGTTAGAAATATCGGAAGAAATCACCAAACAAATTGAGAGTTTGAAAAAACAAATAGAGGACTTCACAAAAGATGATAATTTCCACAAGTGGCAGGATAGAATATTCAAGAGTTTAGATAATCTAGAAAGGGAGATTATTCAGAAAAAAACAAAAAAGTTCAATTGGAATAGACAGAAAGATTCACAAACTAGCCATACGGAATCAATGGAATCCATTACAAATCACACAACTAAGAATAAAAATAACACACAAAGGGAGGAAACACCAGGACGACACACAAACACATATAGGATCCCAACATCCAACAGGTACGAATCACTAACCAAACCCCTTTTTTTAGACCAGACCCCCCCCCCACACCACAGAATAAGACCGCACAGAGAAAACTCACCAAGAAGGGTACAGAGACACAACGAATCACAACCACTAATGCACAATTACAATTTGAGGTACCGTCACAATCAACAACACCCAAACCATCACAGGGAAAGCCCAATGAAACATGGGAACCTACCCCATGCGAGACACTACCAGTCGTCTGAAAAAGGACGTCACCAAACACAGACACAGAGATATCAGGAGTAGAGATGAGCGAGCATACTCGTCCGTGCTTGGTACTCGTTCGAGTATTAGGGTACTCGTAAGTACTCGCTGCTCGGACGAGTATCTCGCCATACTCGAGGAAATGGCAAATTCCGCATCGTGCTTTTTTGGCGCCTATAAACACAGCCAATCACAAGCCAGGAGACTCTGCGGTACACCCAGCATCACGTGGGGCCCTTACATGTCGATAGCAGGGGTTGGCTGGCCTGATCAGGTGACCCTGGAATATACTAGTGACTGGCCGCGGTGCTTGGCTCAGATGCCGTCTGGATATCGTTAGGGATAGAGCTGCTGCCTTTCAGGGACAGTGTTAGGGCCTGAATTTAGTTCTCTGTTAGGCAGGAATCACCCACAAAGAACCCAACAGCCCTTCTAAGGGCTAGAAGAAATTTTTATTTTGTCTCCTGGCTTGGCTGGCTGGCTGGCACTAGTAGTGCAGCTATCGCCATATCTAACCCTGTTTTTTTTTTTATTGTTCTATCTCAGTGATACAAATCCATTGCACACAGCAGTGTGGAACCATTCTGTGTGTCACAGTTCAGCACTGACTCACTCCAATCCATATATACTGTCCAGGTGACACTTTCTGTACATCACAGAATACAACCAAGTCATTTGCTACCAATAACATATACAGCTTGATCCAGAAAACTCTCTGTGCGACAATTGTCTGGGTCGCAGTCTAAATAGCCACCGTTAACAGGGTGTCAGTCAGTTCTACCATAGTTTCTGCACGTCACGTTCCCAAAAAAACAAAATTTAAAAGAAAATTATTTTTTCAGTTGTTTTAGCTCAGTGATACAAATCCATTTTACTCAGCTGCGTGTAACCTTTCTGTGTGTCACAGTTCAGCACACTCACTTCAATCCGTATATACTGTCCAGGTGACCCTTTCTGTACGTCAGAGAATACAATCAAGTCATTTGCTACCAATAATATCTACAGCTTGATCCCAAAAACTCTCTGTGCGACATTTGTCTGGGTCGCAGTCTAAATAGCCACCGTTAACAGGGTGTCAGTCAGTTCTACCATAGTTTCTGCACGTCACGTTCCCAAAAAAACAAAATTTAAAAGAAAATTATTTTTTCAGTTGTTTTAGCTCAGTGATACAAATCCATTTTACTCAGCTGCGTGTAACCTTTCTGTGTGTCACAGTTCAGCACACTCGCTTCAATCCGTATAAACTGTCCAGGTGACGCTTTCTGTACGTCAGAGAATACAACCAAGTCATTTGATACCAATATCATCTACAGCTTGATCCAGAATACTCTCTGTGCGACATTTGTCTGGGTCGCAGTCTAAATAGCCACCGTTAACAGGGTGTCAGTCAGTTCTACCATAGTTTCTGCACGTCACGTTCCCAAAAAAACTAAATTTAAAAGAAAATAAGTTTTTCAGTTGTTTTAGCTCAGTGATACAAATCCATTTTACTCAGCTCCGTGTAACCTTTCTGTGTGTCACAGTTCAGCACACTCGCTTCAATCCGTATATACTGTCCAGGTGACACTTTCTGTACGTCAAAGAATACAACCAAGTCATTTGATACCAATATCATCTACAGCTTGATCCAGAATACTCTCTGTGCGACATTTGTCTGGGTCGCAGTCTAAATAGCCACCGTTAACAGGGTGTCAGTCAGTTCTACCATAGTTTCTGTACGTCACGTTCCCAAAAAAACAAAATTTAAAAGAAAATAAGTTTTTCAGTTGTTTTAGCTCAGTGATACAAATCCATTTTACTCAGCTGCGTGTAACCTTTCTGTGTGTCACAGTTCAGCACACTCACTTCAATCCGTATAATCTGTCCAGGTGACACTTTCTGTACGTCACTTAATTCTACCAGACTGAACAAGTTTGTGGGTTTCAGTACACCAGGCCCGTGTATTTTTTTTTTTTTTATCATACACCTATATACAAAAAATGTTGAACCCCAGGGCTAAGGGTCGAGGGCGTGGGCATTCAATTACTGCAGGGGGCAGAGGCCGTGGTCCTGGGCAGGGTGAGACAGTACCTGCTGATGAGGGAGCAGGGGAATTCCGCAGAGCTACACTCCCTAGCTTCATGTCTCAACTTACAGGGACAAGTGGTAGAGGACTGTTGAAACCACAATTGCGGACAATGCTTCAAGTAATTTGTCCACCAGTCAGTCTTCCACGCAATCCACCCAAGGGAGCACTCCTATGGCTCCTCCACCTCAACCTCCTTCCCCCCAGTCTGCCCCCTCCCAGGAAAATTTGGAATGCGATCCAGCATACTCTCAGGAACTGTTTTCTGGACCCTTCCCAGAGTCACAAACCACTTCTCAGGTTGCTGCTGACCTCGTTCCCGATGCCCAAGTTTTCCAACTGTCGCAGTCTGTGGGTGATGATGATGATGACAATGTTGACTTAGTGGAAGAAGTTTGTAAAGAGGTGTTGGACGATGAGGAGACACGGTTGTCAGACAGTGGTGAAGTTGTTGTTAGGGGAGGAATTCCGAGGGGGGAGCAGACTGAGGAATCGGAGGATGACGAGGTGACTGACCCAAGCTGGGTTGATATGCGGAGTGAAGACAGTGCTTCTGAGGCGGAGGCGAGTGCTGCACCAGAACAGGTTGTAAGAGGCAGTGGTGTGGCCAGAGGGAGAAGCAGGGCCAGAGCTGGTGCATCAGCAGCAACTGTTTCACGTAGTGAAGCTCCCGTGGCGAGGCCTAGATGTTCGCAAGTCTGGAGGTTCTTTAAAGAAAGTGAGGATGACCGACGGACTGTGGTGTGCAACCTGTGCCACACCAGGATCAGCAGGGGTGCCACCACTACTAGCCTAACCATCACCAGCATGCGCAGGCATATGAGTGCTAAAACACCCCACTCAATGGAACCAAGGCCGTTCACCACCTCCTGCGGGTCACACCACTGCTCCTTCCCCTGTGTCACTCGCTGCCTCTGCTAGTCAACCCCCTGCGTCACTCGCTGCCTCTGCTAGTCAACCCCCTGCCCAGGACCCCGGCATGAGCGCCTCCCGCCGGAAAACCACACCTTCACCTCCACGATCCTCCACAGTGTCCACCAACGTGTCCCAGCGCAGCGTTCAGCTGTCTTTACAGCAGACGCTGGAGCGCAAGAGGAAATACAGTTCCACCCACCCACATGCCCAAGCCCTCAACGTCCACATCTCCAAATTGCTTAGCCTGGAGATGCTGCCCTATAGGCTGGTAGAGACCGAGGCCTTTCGAAATCTCATGGCGGTGGCTGCCCCTCGGTATTCGGTCCCCAGCCGCCACTATTTTTCCCGATGTGCCGTCCCAGCCCTACACCAGCACGTGTCACAGAACATCATCCGTGCCCTGACCAACGCTGTTTCTGAGAAGGTCCACCTAACCACGGACACGTGGACAAGTGCTGCCGGGCAGGGACACTATATCTCACTGACGGCACATTGGGTTAACTTGGTGGAGGCTGGGGCCGCTCATGTACTGCCCACACCGAGGATTGCGGGGCCTACCTCGGTCACGGTCTCTCAGACGTACTATGCCTCCTCCTCCTCCGACCCCTCCTCCTCCTCCTCCACCGAATTACCATCCGTGGGCACAGCGCCTTCAGTCGGTAGCTCTAGGCGCAGCAGCAGTGCCGTGGGTAAGCGCCAGCAGGCAGTGCTCAAACTGCTGAGCTTAGGTGACAAAAGGCACACCGCCCAAGAGCTGTTACAGGGCATCACGGCGCAGACCGATGTGTGGCTGGCACCGCTGAACCTCAAGCCAGCATGGTTGTGT